>OY986438.1:18789420-19389420 GCA_963920525.1 Dichetophora obliterata | reverse complement strand
TATTCGCACAAAAATTTAGCAGCGCTTCCTTCCTGGCAACAAGCTTCCTTGATTTCGCATTAAAGGTAGCTACAACGTCTACGCAGTTGCTTGGTAGTAAAAGTATGCAGAGAAGGATGCCTTTAATTAAGTGCCAAAAGCACTGCTCCTATGTTAACGTGTCCTTGTGTGTGGACACACAAACATATGAGTTGTTGTTATAGTTGCTTTTGTTGTTATTCCAATGCAAGTGTGTTTGCTTGTGTGTGCGTCAAGTGAGGAAATTACTAAGAGTCGAGATTAATGGATGTTTACTTTTACTACCTTGGCAAAGGCACGCACACAAACACTACACCACCACTACTGCTACCACAAACACATCTAAAACAGACAAACATATTTATACAGAATTGCTATTAGGGCACCTAGAATTTAAATTGTTGTTGGTGTTGACGTCTGTGTTGCTGCATTTCCGCTGTTCTACGTGCTTTCGTTGCTGTTGCTTCGAGTGCATTTCTTTGTCCAACAATAAGCAAGCATTCATTTAACTCAAATATTAAATTTAAATCTTAATACGTTAGGTGATTTTTTTTTTAAAAATTCTAGGTTGAGGTGAAGTTTTTAAGTGAGTAGCTCACACGTTTTCGTTGCATTTCCTTTGACAAAATAAGGAAATTAAATTTATTTGTTCTTGCAAATGGTAGGATTATTGTTAAGTTAAAGGAAAACCAAAGTTGATAATTCCAAATAAAATTTTGAAATTACTTGAAAATTATTGGGATTCAGAGTTTAATTTTTCACAGCAACAACTATTTGCTTTGAACAATACAGAGTGTATTCCAAATGGGAGCAAAGCACCTGTCTGGAAACCTGTTTAAAATATGATCAAAAACAAATTTATAACTTTTTATGAAAAATCAGTACTAAGTACTAATTCACGACATTTATTTTTTATGATTTAATAAATTAAATTAAAAATATAAAACAAAAAAAAATTGGTTTCTTTTGGTTTGTCCTGGAGGTTGAAGAGTGTGGCTTATGACACAAACTGTTTTATATACCTACAATTATGTTTAGAAGAAGTGCAAAAAATTTTAAACTGATCGGTAAAGCCGTTCTAAAGTTACAGTGATCACCGACTTCGAAAACGTGGTTTTGAGTAAAAAGACGTTTTAAGTTTTGACTACAATGTGCTTAAAGCAAAATTTTTAATACAAATGTGACATGCATTCTTAGCTACACTGCTTTCGTAAAACATTCTATCAGGGACCGTACCGGTTATGGTTTTCATCAAAAAAGTCAGATATTAACAGTTATCATTTAACTTTTATTTTTTCCGACAAAAATACTAGTTATTTAATGCCTTCTATTTTTTCGGGCAAAAATAACTGTTACTTTTGACTTTTATTTTTTTGGTCAAAAATAACAGTTATTTTGTGCCTTTTATTTTTTCGGTCAAAAATATCAGGCAATTTGAATTTCTTTAAAGGCCACTTGAAAGGCAAAAAAAAGTTTTATGCAATTTTTATCGTCTCATCAGCGCGCACATTATGAGCTATGAAACTTTTTAGTTTTTAAGTATTTATTTGGCCTTTGAAAAAATACAAATTGCCTGATATTTTTGACCGAAAAAATAAAAGGCACAAAATAACTGTTATTTTTGACCTAAAAAATAAAAGTCAAAAGTAACAGTTATTTTTGCCCGAAAAAATAAAAGGCAAAAAATAACAGATAATTTTAATTTTTATAGTAACAGCCAACAATTTAAAAGGCATTTAATATTCGCGAAGCTGCTGCCATTACGATAATAATGGTATATTTAAAAAAGTTCTCCGGCCACTTTTTCCTTATGCCTTTTTCATCTGAAAATTGTAAAATAACAGTTATTTTCGGTCCCTGCATTCTATAGATCCAATTGTGATTCTTCTTAGCCTTATCCAAAAACGCTTTCAAGAGACATTCTCATAAACTACTTCTAGAAGATATTCAAATAGCATTTAAATTCAATAAAAGTAAAAAAGTTATATATAATTGTAATCAATGTTTAAGAACTTTCCGTGGGATTTTTTGAAAAGACCAACCACTTCCTACTTCCAACATCAAAATGCCGTGAACATTGAGGAAAGGGATATTTTACACCCGAACAAAATCCTAACACGTCTCATTTCCTATACCAAAAATGATAGAAAATAGGGAAATGATATATATTCCGTGGAATTTTCTAACCCCCCCCCCCCTAACCACAAACCATTCCATTCCATAAAATGCCTTTTTAAAGTTCTTCTTCTCGAGAACACCTACTAGAATCCTTTCAATGAAGGGCTCAAAGAAATCTTAAATTGAAAAAATTCTGGAAGCACTTCTAGAGAAGACTAAGGCCTTTGTTCCAATAACATGCATATGTTAATATAATGTCTTCTGGGTATGAAAGTGGAAGGGATGGAATTCAAGACTTTCCCTTCCACTTTAGCTTCTTTTGGACGCACTTTTTTTGCTGGATCTCTAACAAAAATAGTTTGTATATCCAAATGTAAGGATGTACTTAAAAAACCAAGTAGACAGTTATTTTATGTTTCATCAGGCTTACAATTTTCACTATCAGCCCTCTTTCTGCTTTTCTGCTGGGGAATCGGAAAAGGGAGTTATCATTTTTAAGATAGCAGACATAGACATCATCATTATAACATCAAAAAATCATACTATTGTTTTCACACTCATAAATATTGATGGCTGATGAACAAATTTGCATTACAATTTTCCAAAATGTTCTTGAACTTTATCTTTAAAATTAAGAATTCCCTTTTCCGATTCCCAGGAAGAAAAATTTCATGATTGGGCTATATGTCTTATGCCAAGTTTTTCTTCACTGTTACACTGTGTAGTTGTTATAAATTTTGCATAAAAAATTCAAAACATGTGGGATTTGCTCCCATTCTAAAGGCGAATGACCCCTTAAACAACTTCCGTTATTTTCTTTCATCGTCAATTAATAGCTATAAGATTTTTTAATAAATTTTTTGACTTACTTTTAATTACTTTAATTGAAATTATATAATATATTTTTATTAACAAATTTAATTTTTCTCTCTTTTACAGGTAAGCAAAAATTTGGACATGGAAAAATGTGAGAATATTCAAGACAACAGTTGAAACCATCATTGTTTCCATGATGTATCATATTTTCTTGCTTCTAGTTTTAATGTTACCTATCTGGTGAGCCAAGGTTAGGTAGAAAACATATTGCTCATTTCGCGCAATACTGTCACAATTTAATTTTTAAATTATTGGAGACCATTTTTTGCTAAACAAAATTTGTTTGTAAAGTTGATCCTTTTTGAATTAAAGATATGGATGTTTTTTCACGATTTGTACATTTATAGTAATTTTCAACTGAAAAAGAAAATACACGACATTTACAATACAAAAGTAAACACTTCAATAAAAATTTTATTCTCCTAAAGACAATTTTTAGGCTATAATATTTAATTTAATAATTAATATAATATCAGGAATTTAATGATTTTTTTCCAATGTGATTTTTTTTTGGGACCAATATGGAAGGAATTAAGACAGACATTTTGAATTTAAAAAGAAATCTGACGGCACTCAAAAGCAGACACTTCAACAAAATCTGTAAGTACCTAGAGATCGTTTTTGTATAACAATAAGTCATTTTACAAACAATCACCATCAAACTTTAAGACCGATTTTGTTTCGATCAAAAATAAAAGTTAAAATTTGACTACTATATGAATGATTTAAAAATTTTTTTTTTAAATTCAAATTTTGAAATTTGAGTATGAATAAATATATAAAGAGGTGCGTGTCTATTCGATTGGTTTTGCGTTCTATACATTTTCTTAACATATTCCAGAACTTCCCTGCAAGGCTTGGTTCTGAAAAATGTCCACAAAATTCTCAAAATGGGTGGACGCCGCTAAAAAACGTCAGTTTAAAGAAGTATAAAGAATGTTTAAAATCGTGTTTCGTATTTTCATTTAAGTCATAAAATAACTTTTGACTATGACAAACCTTAATGTCAAATCGTTTTTTTTGTCTGAATATTTTCTAAGATTTTTTTCAAAAATTAGTCCTTGAACCAAAAGTGGCCTACTTTATTCAGAATATCCTAATTTTTTCTTTCGTTTTTGAATAAAAAGGTGTTTTTTATAAAGTGATACAAGTTTAAATCATAATAAATTATAGTAATATATTTTAAATATAGATAAAATGGGCTTAATTAGATAGAAAATGTTATGACATTAACGTCTAAATATGATTTAGGCCAAGTAGCCGCCATTGCTGGCGCGTACAAGGCGCTATCTGGAACACCAATTTTCACAAACTTTTCGCAGCATTTGCGACCGTATCTCGCTGATAACTCTTCGAATGTTGATTTCCAAGTGTTCAATTGTTTTTGGTTTATCGACGTAGACAAGTGACTTTACATAACCCCAGAGAAAATAATCCAATGGGGTTAGATAACACGATCTTGGGGGCCAATTAATTGGGCCATATCGTGAAACTATTTTTTCGTCAAAAGTTTCCTTGAGTAAATCAATTGTAGGGCCCGCTGTGTGGCATGTGGCTCCGTCCTGTTGGAACCACATATCAGCAAGATTAATGCCAGCTAATTGAGGTACGAAAAAACTTCGAATCATGTTCCTATACCGTTCACCATTGACAGTAATATTCTGACCGTCATAGTTTTTGAAGACATATGGGCCAATGACTCCGCCAGCCCATAAAGCGCACCAAACAGTTATTTTCAGTAGATGTAATGGTGTTTCGACAAAAGCTTGTGGATTCTCCTCACTCCAAATACGACAATTCTGTTTATTTACGTACGTACCCATTCAACCAAAAATGGACTTCATCGGAAAATAAAATTTTACATGGAAATTCAAAATCAATATCAATTTGTGCTTCAGCCCCTTCGCCGAATTGGCGGCCCATACGATGGTCGTTTGGCTTTAATTCCTGCACAAGTTGAATCTTGAAAGGTTTTAAGCCAAGATCTTTTCGTAAAATCTTCCATAAAGTAAAAGGACACAACCCCAGTTGCTGAGAACGGCGACGAATTGATTGATTAGGATCATCTTCAATGCTTTTCTGTACAGCGGCTACAGATTCTTCAGTGCGCACTGTACTGTTAACAGTAAATGTGGTGCGAAAACGATATATTGTTCTCCGAATTAGCAGCTCTGAAGGACGATTATGTACGCCATAAAATGGACGAAGTGCACGATAAGTTTGACGAACAGAACCATTATTTTGATTAAAAATTTCCAAAATTTGCACGCGCTGCTCTAGTGTAAGTCGATTCATAATAAAATGTCAAAGCAAACTTAATAAAAAGCAACTATCAGCTGTTAAATGGGTGGTCAAATAAAGCAGTGATGCTAACTAAAAGTTGTATCACTCTATAAAAAACACCCTTACCCCCGCTGTGATTGCTGCAACTTTCTTAAATTACAAGTGCTGCAGGATTGTTAGCTATTTTATTAAGTTTAAAATAACATGAATTAAATTGCGAGCTTTTTAGATAAAGTCAGTTCTTAAGAAGGCAACAACAACAACAAATCTGTATAAAATCAATTACTTAGCTGACTAGACAGTCTATTTCGGAGATCGATACATTTCCTCTTCAGTAGTCTTTGAGTGATTAAGCTGTGATCAACTCACTGTTTAAAAGTCGAATATGATTTCACACATTTGCAACTCCTTCACTTGAATTATTTGGAGCAAATTGTACGTTCAAATTGGCTACATAATCATATGACATTTTAAAGCAGTAAGCTATTTGTAGATCATCGCCATCAACTCTACCAATGTTGCCATCTGTTCTAGTTGCTTCGTATTTATTTCATTATTCTAAATTATTTAATAGTTTAGAGAAAACTTAAAAAAATTATCCAAATTGGATCATATTTTTGATAGGAAAACAATTTTCTAAGCCAACTTCTGGGAAAACATTAATTTTTTTATAAAATTTATTTAACTCTGCGTTCTGATTGCTTAAAATGACTTTAAAAAAATTTGCTTACTGTCAAAGTTTATATGCGTTATTGGCTTAAATGTTTCTTGTCATCTATTGGTCCGAAGAATGATATGCGATATCATTCCTTAACATTCGTCAATTCCGCGTACGAATAACATTTATAACAAATAATAATTTAAAAAAATATAAGTAAAGTATGTTTTTATAGAGTGATACAACTTTGAGTTGGCATCACTGCCTTATTTAATTAACAACTCATTTAACAGCTGATAGTAGTTTTTTGTTTAGTTTGCTTTGACATTTCATTACGGATCGATTTACACCAGAGCAACGCGTGCAAATTGTGGAAATTTTTAATCAAAATAATGGTTCTGTTCGTCAAACTTAGGCCGCGTTCATAGTGGACGCTTTGGCTGAAGCTGAATCATAAAGCTGCTTTGTCTAGCTTTTTTCGATCATAGTGAACGCTTATTCAGCGCTGCACAAAGTAGCTCATTGAGCTTATTGGTGTTCATAGTGCGCGCTTTATGCTTGTGGCTGAGATGCTTTGTTTTCTTTTGTCTCTTTGGAAAATAATGCTCTCAATTGCGTTTTGCAAAGTAAATGAAAGATTTTTTTTGTTTAATGGGTATCTAGATCGCGAAACCAATAACAAACAAAAGTTCATAGGAACTTGAAAACACAAAGCATAAAAACGGTGGAAAGTGCAGCACAAAAAGTACCCAAGAAGAAAGCAAGAACAACGAAAACTATGTAAACAAACGAGATAAAATATACAAGTGCATACAATTGAAAAGCACCACAAAACGAAACAACAACGCAACAACAACACAACAAAAGTTAAAACTTCAGCACAAAAAAAAATCCAACAAATAAAACAAAATCAACGAAAATATTGTTAACAGGCAAAATAAATAAACAAGTCCCGAATAGCATTTTAAAAATGCTCTACAACGAAGCATAAAAACAAAGTTATTTTCTGTGTGAGCAAGCGAGATGGAGATATAAGGCGCTGAAAAGCATTTGAAAATAAGCTTTGTGCTAGCTTTATGCTGGCACTATGAACACTTTGAGCTTTTTCCATACGATTATACACAAAGCGTTTTCAGCTAAACCTCTCGGCCAAGCTAAAAGCGTTTACTATGAACGCGGCCTTATCGTGCACTTCGTCCATTTTATGGCGTACATAATCGTCCTTCAGAGCTGCTAATTCGATGAACAATAGATCGTTTTCGGACCACATTTACTGTTACTGATGATAATGTGCATCCCGTGAGACGCCGAACAGTGTGCACTGAAGAATCTGTAGCCGCTGTACCTGAAAGCATTGAAGATTATCCTAATCAATCAATTCGTCGCCGTTCTCACAACTGGGGTTGAGTCCTTTCACTTTATGAAAGATTTTACGAAAATATCTTGGCTTAAAACCTTTCAAGATTCAACTTTTGCAGGAATTAAAGCCAAAGGACCATCGTATGCGCCGCCAATTCAGCGAACGAGCTGAAGAACAAATTGATATTGATTTTGAATTTCCATGGAAAATTTTATTTTCCGATGAAGCAACAGGACGGAGCCACATGCCGCACAGCGGGCGCTACAATTGATTTACTCAAGGAAACTTTTGACGAAAAAATAATTTCACGAAATGGCCCAATTAATTGGCCCCCAAGATCGTGTGATTTAACCCCATTGGATTATTTTTTTTTGCGATTATGTAAAGTTACTTATCTACGTCGATAAACCACAAACACTTGAACACCTGAAAATCAACATTCGAAGAGTTATCGGCGAGATATGGCCGCAAATGGTGCGAAAAGTTTGTGAAAATTGATGTTTCCGATTGCGCCTTGTACGCGCCAGCCGTGGCGGCCACATGGCCGGAATCATATTTAAACATTAATGTCATAAAATTTTTTATTCAATAAAGCCCGTTTCATTGATATTAAAAATAAATTACTATTGCTCTATAAAAAACACCCTTATTTAATTTTATCGTTATTTTTAAATAATCCTTTAAAAAGTATGTTTGTGTTCGCTCCAAAATATATAGGGTTTTCCATTAAGGACTTGAAAAATTTTTTTTTAAATAAAACGCAAACCATTTGAGATATTTCAAAAACTTTATTATCGACTTGAAGTACAATCAAAACATTTATGAATGGAACTCGACTTCGTTCATATGATCTCCGCGGGCACGTATGCAGTTGTCGATTTATTGGACCCAATTTTCGATGACTCAGCCATACATTTCGGTTGTAACTTGTTGGCATAAACCAATGACTTGACGTAGCCCCAAAGAAATTAGTCTAGGCTCATTTCTTAAGATAACACGCTCATCAAACTTACTTTTCAATAAATCGATTGTAACGTGTGCTGTTTGGCTTGTGGCACCGTCCTGTTGGAACCATATGTCGTCCTATAAAATATGGCCATATCTTCCAATTCGGGCCAAAAATAAGCGGTAATCATGACGCGATAAAATATGGTTAAATGACGCCGCTGGTATGCAAACCGCACCAAACAATTATTTTTTGTGAATGAAGTGGGGTGCTTCATGAAGCACATGTGGATTTTCACCCTACCAATAACGCATGTTTTGCTTATTGACGAACCCATTGAGACAAAAATGAGCTTCGTCACTGAAGGTGATTTTGCAATCAAATTCATCACCTTGGCTCATCTTTTCCAGAGCCCAATCGGAGAACGTACGTCGTTTCAAATGGTCCATCGGCTTCAATTCTTGAGTCAGCTTGATTTTGTATGGGTGTAAACTAAGATCCTTACGCAAAATTCGCCATAAAGTTGTCTGGGCGATGCCCAATTCTTGAGAACGTAGTGGAATTGACTGTTTCGGATCGTTTGCTACGGTCGCCTGAACGGCAGTGATATCTTCAACACTTCAACCAAACCCGTTGTCTCATTGGCACGGCAATATCACACAACGAATACGTAGACTCAAATTTTGGCACTAAACTTGTTATTGTCTGTCGACTAGGGCGAGAATTACGACCGAAAATTGGAGTTAACGATCTTAAAGTTGCAATCACCGACTCCGAATTTCGGTAGTAGATTTTTATAATTTTCAGACGTTGTTCGTTCGTGTACTTTACTATGATAAAAATGTTTAGTTTACTGAATAAATTGACAGTGACAGTTCGATGTGTAGTGAAAGGGTGGGTTCAGAAATTTAATTCAAAATTGTCAAGTCCCTATTGGGAAACCCTTTATTTACATACATAATGAAAACGTCGTCATCTGAAATAAAAAAAGCCATAAGTTACGAAAAAATTCAAAATCGACTTTTTGATTGATTATTATGCACTTTATCAAAATACATGTTCCTGCTAAAAACGACTTTTTTCTTAACAAACAGGGTTGCCACTTGTAAAAAAATTTAGTTACCAAAATTTGAACAAAAGTTACGAAAATTAAATAAAAACTAATTAAATAAACAAACATTTTTTAAAGTAAGAAAATCAATAAAATTATAATTTTTGTTAATAAAAGAATGTATTCAACATTAAAATACTTAAAATTAATAAACAGAAATAGTGGTAAAATAATTTAGCAATATTATTAAGTATAACATTTTTCTTGTTTAAAATTTCTTATTTTTAATAACTCAAAATCACAAAATAAGTAAAATTCATATACTCATATACTTATAAAAATGGAACGTATATCTTTTTTATCTGAATTAGATAAAAACATATATAGAAAAAGTACAACTTCTTTCTTGTTTAAAATGTATTTATTATATTAATATAAAAATCGCAAATAAGTAGTAAATTCAGGTAAACGTAATTTTTTTGTCACAACATAAAACAAACAATTGTAAATTAATGGTATAAAAATGAGATCCTTAGCTTTTTTATTTGAAATAAGTAGGAACTAAAAAAATATACCGCATTCATTGGCAATGAATATTGATTTTAAGAAAGTAAATGAATAAATACAATTATATGGCATATAATGCTTTAAAAAATTATCGGTTTCCTCAAGTTTAAATTTTAATCATTCTTTAATAACTAAAAATCAGAAACTGCACAGTTCTTTTGTTTTATAGGATATCAGTTTTAACTACGGGCACTGATTTTAAATAAAAGGAAACTTTTTCACCATCACCTCAAGTTAGGGAGTTATGAAAAAATATGATATACAGTTCTTTTTCCAATAACTGCTCCTAAGCGCAAACTCTTACAAAGTATTTAAAGCTTTTGCTGATATCTTTTTACGTTTTAGAAAAACATATTGTGAAAGAAACGAACATTTTATTAAATTTATTCAAAGCAATTTTAAGCGGCTGGAAAACCCTAATTTTTCAGTAAGTTACTTTAGAAATTTTTCCTATAAATTTTTCATGTAATCAATACTTATTTGTTATTTCAAAATATATCTGGAATTATCCACAATAGCTGCAAAGGTCAAATGAATGCTTAAACTTCAAAGACAAAAGATATTTTTATGATTCAGACATTTCACGGTAGCAAATATGTTTATTATGAAAAAGTTTTAAAATTTATGATTTTCAAGGCCATTATCTTCAAAACAAAAAATGAAAAAGAATTTGTTTACAAAAATGGTTAGATCTCCTCAGGCCTATATGAATAACTTTTCAAGTGGAATTGAAGAAGAGAGTTTTCATTATTAAGATAAACCTCAAGAACATTCACGAAACTTTACAAGAAGAAAAATATTCAGGAAAAAATAACTTAAAAATGTCCGAAATGTTCTAGAGCTTTATCTTAAAACTAAAAACTCCCTTTTCCGATTATGCGTGAAAAGTTAAGCATGATAGGGCTGAATATTTTCTAATCAAAGCTGTCAAATACGATCGAAATTGACTGATTGATGAACAAGTTTTAGCATTTTTGCCTGTAACTCCTGAACTAGAGCTGATGGCGAAAAAATCTCAATTTTAAATCTAAAAATCTTCTTCTGGTGACCACACATAATGAAGGCTTGTCTCTCATTTCGCAGAGTTCCTTTGAAATCATTATGCTATTTATTGTATTACAACCCAACTTGTTTTGTGGCTTCGTTTTTATAAGAGACTTCTTTGTTAACGTTAAATTTCAAAATTGGAACATTTTGACATGATTCGAAATATTTTCAGATGATGTGTTCGGAAAACTTAGAGAAATGTTCAAAACAAAACATAGGGCTTATGCTGCACTAAAAAATGTTTAATGTAATATTAAATTAAATTTTTTATGTAAATCTTTTAACTGATTATTTTGAACTTTCTGGAAAAACTAAAGGAAAAAAGTTACCAAAACTATAAAAAATTATCAAATTATCAAGTCAAAAATTATCTACCAAATTTGGTAATTAATTACCAAACTGGCAACCCTGTTAACAAATATCTAAAAATCCTTAGTTTAAGCGCAACTTCCAATTTAAAAAATTTGTTGCTTCTTTTGTATCATTTTTTAACTGTAACTTACATTTTTGTGATTTAATATGAATATATATAAAAAATTTTAAGACCCTAGGGGGGGGGGGCTTGTGCCCCTTTCTACCCTGTAAACGACCATGGTGCGTGTACTAAATCGAGTAATGAAGGGAAAATTACCTTTACTGAGTACAATTATTTGCAAATACTACTAGGGAAAAAACATAACGCAGATCCGCATTTCACCAGGCTCCCCTACTTTCATAAATTTTATCATAAAGCTTGGAATACTTTTTTCGTGTAACTTTAAAATCAATTTTTTCGTTTAAATTTTATTTCATTCAATATCTCTTTTGAGCAGAAAATACTTGTTTTGTTATTTTTTAGTTTATGTTCTCTGGAATAATCATGCTTTTTTTTGTAAGCATAAAGCAGCAGTTCAGCTTTCAATAAAGCATTAAAAAATTTCTAAGGATCTATTAACAAGCACATGCATTCATATTAATTAGATTTTTTTTTTTTGCTTTCGCAACGTTCTTGCTCCCATCCTTCGTTAACATGCTTCTCTGCTGCTAATTACAAACTCATTGAATAAGGTGGTGTAAAAAAATTAAAATTGAAATGAAACAAATCAAAAAATCACAGTAAATATGCAACAAAATGAAATCTGTTCCTTTTTTGTGTGGTTGTTTTTTTAATGCTGCCCAGTTTATTTTTTCTTATTACAATATAAAACGCACTGTATGCTTTATTGAATGCACAGTCCATTCAGCTGAAGTTAACAACAAAAATAATGAGAATATAAAAAAATATTGAAATTTTCTATGACAGCTGCACACAGAGCGCTGAGTATGTGTGGGAGGTCATGTGTTAGTGAGTGAGTTAGTGAGATCCCAATGTGCACAAAAACGGATGCGGATCCGTTACGAACCCGTTACGAGTCCGTCAGTACGCACTGCGCTTTCTTATATTTCGACGGACCCGTTACGAACCCGTTACGAATCCGCCAAAAGAGTCTGAAACGCATTCGTATATGAAGTCCGAAACGCATTCGTATATGAAGTCCGAGACGGATTCGTATCTGAAGTCCGTTACGGATTCGTATCTGAAGTCCGTTACGGATTCGTTCCTGAAGTCCGTTCTGAGTCCGAGGTGGATCCGAAAAAATGAGAAAAGTAATTCGTATTTTTGAGAGGAGTCTTATGTTTCGACGAACCCGTTACGAACCCGTAACGAATCCTTCAAAAATATTTCCACAACGTTAACATAAAAGACAGTCTTAAATTTGTTTTACAATTTCTTATTTTATTTACAGTAGATTAAGGATACGAAATAAAATTGTGTACTTATTTTTGTTGTTATTTTTATTTTTATTATACATTGATATAATTTTTAATTTCCTTCTTTAAAATGTAATATGTAGAATGTAAGAACTGAATTAACAAAAAAATAAAAAAATGTTGAACATACATAAACATTATTGTCCCTTTTTGAATAAGAACTATTTTTAAAAAACGAGTCCGTTGCGAGTTCGCATTATTTAAAAAAAGAGTCTGAAACGGATTCGTATGTGAAGTCCGAAATGGATTCGTATCTGAAGTCCGAAACGGATTCGTATCTGAAGTCCGAAACGGATTCGTATCTGAAGTCCGAAACGGATTCGTATCTGAAGTCCGAAACGGATTCGTAACTGAAGTCCGTAACGGAGAGAGGAATTTTATACGAAAAAGGATCCGTTCCGGATACGAAACGCAATCCGTTTCGGACAAAATGTACGAAGAAGTGAGTTCGTTACGGATTCGTAACGGATCCGTTTGGCACACTTGGATAAAGCTACAAGCTACATTTGCATAAATATACACACTGTCTATCCGTTTGTTTGAATGTATTCATCAAAGTGCGGCTCGTAGGTTAGCCAGCGTATCTATGAAGTAGAATCTTTACCAACAGACTTGCACATCAGGACATGGTGGGAAAAAATTTAATTCAATTTTTAGAACTTTTTTATCTGATTCAAAAGACAAGGTTTTTTATAATAAATGCATTTAATTAGCTTCAATGTGTAAGCGATAAGCTCAAAATCTGCATAAAAACTCGTGAATGGAGCAACATATGAGTGAGTAGGAGAGGGGGTAGGGCAGAGGGGGTAGGGGAGGGGCAAGTGAGAAAGTAAGCGAGAAAGCTCTGTTGATTATAGCGCTGTTTTCTGAATGGACTTTTTCCTTAATTAGATTCTTATTTTCTGCTCTAACGGGTTTTAATGAAATTTTGCTATCCAACAAATGTTTTGCAAAATAAAGTAACTAGTTAGTGGAACATATATGGTAAAAAATGTAAAAACGTTAAAAGGAAAACAACATTTATGGGTTTTAATATTAGGTCTTGTATTAAAATAAATGAAAAAACCCTGATAAAAAGAGTAATACGGAAATTATTATGCAAATAAAAAAGGATGTGTCTCAAGTTAGACACTCTGCCGAAGCGAAAATACTTATAGTTTGATAATTTGATAGATTATAACTTTTAACCCTCCTGCGTATACGAAGGTACCCGTGTACCTTTTGCAATTTTAAAGCAAAAAAAGGTAACTTTCGTCCAAGGAACTATACAGGGTGTCCCAAATCAAGGTTCCAATCCGGCGCTGGTTGATTTCTTGAGAAAAAAATTGTATGGCAGGGGTAGCGTTGCCATCACATCTCTTTTAAAGGGGACATGTTCTCATTTTTTCTCGAGATCTTTTTTTATCTTTTTTTAAAATGAAAAGTCCTCTATTTTTGTTGATACAAAATATATCTATAAAAAAAAAAATTACTAAAAATGCACACAAAGAAATTTGCATGAAAAGTATCAACACTGATTTGCAAGTCAATAGCTATATGGCAATGTTGAACGCCATCCCTGAACAAACATAACTTAACCTTGGCTGTGACCACTATATTTTTGCATCCGTTATGTGTCCACTATGACCATTTCATCCTAGCTATTTTTTCACCCCTTTAAAAACATAGGTCAAACCTAAATTTGTTTTGAAGGTTTAGTTTTAGGTTTAAATGAAAGAAAAAATAAGGTTTTGTTCAAAATTATTTGTACAGTATTGCGCAATTAATTTTGTAACATTCAAAAACGAGCATTTTTTAGAACGAAATTTATATCTCTGGCTCTAACTAACATTTAGAAAAAACGTTCAAGGGAATTTTATTTGATATATAGATATTTCAAAAAAACCTGCCCAAAACTGCAAAAACTATCTTATCATTATTTAAAAGCATGGTCCAAAGAATTTTAAAATTGTTCAGTTTTTGAATGGATAAATTTTAATTAAATACTTTACTGTATCGAATTAATTAACTTATGGACAGATTGCATAAATGATGATTAGTAATATATTAATTTAATTTGCCAAACAAAAGTTGGTGATATACTTTCAAAGTTTAAAAAATTTGTCAGTTTTTTTTTCCTTGGATGCACAAACAGTTCGAGCTTTTCTAACAATAAATTATATTTTCAAAAACGTATCGGGTTCGGAGTTATTCGACGCATGTTGAAAACAGAAACGGTTATTAAAACAAGCTCAAGAAAGCTTTAAGTATGATTCTGAGGAAGCTTGATAAGTTAATCACAATTTTATCTCGTTTGTTACTTCAGTTGAAAAGATTTAAAAAAAAAAACTATAATATGATTATTGATTTGGTCTCATTAACTTGAACCTCAAGTTTTTGATATAATAAGTGTAAAATTTTTTTATTTACATTTGCATATTTATGTATTTATTTTATGACAAATGTTTTTGAAACTGAAAAGCTGAAAAGTAATATTAAAAAAAAATGTTTATTTGATGTTTTTACTTTGCAATAAATTTTATTGAATTTTAAAAGTCTTTTTTTGTCCTCTTTTTTTTTTGTCAAAAGTTATCTTGTTTTGCCCTAGACTTCTGGTAACTCTAGGCAGGGGGGTCCATCTGACCCCCTGTTTCGAGCTATTAGCGGACGTATAGCAAAAAATGACATTCATAGGTGTCATCAGTTTTAATGTAATAACTTAAAAAGAATTACAGATAGGAACTTCTTTGAAACGGTTTTTTAAGCTTTTTACTTAGCTAACTAATATCTGTTAAAGTTTTTTGGTAGTTTTAACCAAGGAATAATTTATAGAAACTTAACTATGAAAAATATGTTTTTTATTTTCTTTTTTCACTTTAAGCTCGTTTTACATAAAAAAAATATCTATGAATTATTATTTTTTTCTGATGCAGTCTTAATCTCCAAATTACTCTCTGCAGCATTTCATAATGCGGCTTTTTAAATGTTTTTATGAAATATTTTTAAGAACGTCTTATACGAAAGTACCCGGGTACCTTCGGGTAAAACACATAAATGCATGCGAATTCTAACTGTCATGGTCTTTGTCGATTTTTTACGTTTAGAATATCATGTACTGCTGTAATCAGGATGAAGGATTACAAAGTTACTTTGGATATTTTCATTCACATATAGTTTCTCTCATACATATCGTATAAAGGTACCCGGGTACCTTCGTATACACGAAAGGGGGAAATTTTTCGTATACACATGAGGGTTGAGGGGATGGTACTGTTGAGGGGATGCTACTGAGAAGCCGAAGAAGACATGTTTTCATGATTTTTTTCTAGACAAGAATAATGTTAGTGTATTTATTTCATGTACGTGTTATAGTTTGACTACTTAAGTATATTTGGAAAAAAAAAAAATAAAAATGATCGATAAATAAATCGAAATTCACCGGAGGCGCCTCGAAAAAAAGTTGTTTTGCACGATTAAAGGTTAGCGGATCATCTGAAAAAAATAATTCAAAATTAGTTTAAAGGCTATATCGTCGCCTGAGAAGATAAATGTCGTATGTGAAAATTTTCACTTTTGAGATTATTGAAAAAAGGGGCTATTAATTCTAAAAAAAAGCGGTAAGACCACAAAATTTCGTAATCTATTGTGAAAGGGTTATCTAATATACCTTCTTTTACGTTTTGTAATGATATAAATTCATAATCAGTAAATGACGCAGTGCAATTGTTTGCAAATTATTTCAAATCAAATTTTGTCAGAAATTCTGATCCGATCAGATCACATGCTGTTGATAATGTTGAGTCGTGTAAAAATTTTGGTAATCTTATGGTTACTCTTTCTAATGTTGAAACTGCTATTGGTAATCTCAAAAACTCCGTTAAATGTGAGTTAGATGGTTTTAGTCCTTTTTTGCTAAAAAATTGTGCGCAATCTTTATCTTTACCTCTGTGCATCATTTTTAACAAATCCCTTAATGCAGGTGTTTTCATTGATAAATGGAGAATTTCGCTCATAACCGCAGTTTTTAAATCAGGCAATAAACATTATGTACTAAATAACAGACCTATCTCTAAGTTAACTAATAGTTCCAAGCTCTTTGAGATAATAGTAAAAGATAAAATGTACATATCCAAAGCCTTCGATAAACTATCACATGATATTTTACTACTCAAGCTTGCCAAGATTGGCTTCCATTCTACAATTCTTTCTTGGTTGGGATCTTAACTTTCAAATAGAGTTTCATATGTTCTTCTTCTTCTTAGTTGGCGCTACAACCGTATGTCGGTCTTGGCCTCATCTAAGAATTTGCGCCAGCCATTTCTGTCTTTCGCTTGCTGGCGCCAGTTGGAAATTCCAAGCTTCGTCAGGTTGTCCTCTACTTGGTCTTTCCAACGAAGATGCGGTCGTCCTCTTCTACGTTGACCGCCGCTGGGTACCGAATCGAATGTTTTCTTCACTGAAGCATCGTCTTTCATGCGCTGAACATGACCAAGCCAGCGCAGCCGCTCGATTTTAATGCGCTTGACTATGTCGATGTCAGCGTACAGCTCATACAGTTCATCATTCCACCGTATTCGGTACTCGCCATTGACGCAGATTGGTCCGTAAATCTTACGAAGAATCTTTCTCTCGAATGCTCCCAAAGTCTTTTCATCTAAACTGCTCAGCGTCCAGGTTTGTGATGCGTAAAGTAGGACGGGCATGATGAGCGATTTATAGAGCGTGATTTTCGTTCGTCGAGAGAGGACTCTGCTTCTCAATTGCCTACTGAGCCCAAAGTAACACCTGTTGGCAAGAGTTATTCTTCGTTTGATCTTAATGCTGATGTCGTTGGTTAAATTAATGCTGGATCCCAGATAGACGAAGTTCTTCATAGCCTCGAAGGACGTATTGTCAACGGTAACGTGGGTTCCAAGACGCTGGGACTGTTTGTTTGTTGACACTAAGTATTTCGTCTTGTCTGCATTCACTGCCAGACCCATTCGACTTGACTCTCTTTCTAATCTGGAAAATGCTGCACTGACTTCGCGCGTATTATGGCCAATGATATCTATGTCATCAGCATACGCAAGTAGCATAACACTCTTGTAGAATATTGTGCCACTACGTCTCAGATCAGCAGCTCGGATGATCTTTTCCATCATTAGGTTGAAAAAGTCGCACGATAAGGAATCGCCTTGTCTGAAACCTCGTTTGGTAATAAATGGTGGGGAGAGGTCCTTCCCGATTTTAACTACGCTGCTGGTGTTGCTCAGTGTCATCCTGCAAAGTCGTATTAGTTTTGCAGGAATACCAAATTCAGACAATGTGGAGTACAGGTGCTTCCTTATTGGGCTGTCGAAGGCGGCTTTGTAGTCGACAAAAAGATGGTGGGTGTCGACTTGTTTTTCTTGAGTCTTCTCCAAGATTTGTCGTAGCGTGAAAATCTGGTCGATGGTGGAATTTCCAGGTCTGAAGCCACACTGATAAGGTCCGATCAGTTCGTTTACAATGGGCTTCAATCTTTCACATAAAACGCTCGACAGGACCTTATATGCGATATTAAGAAGGATTATCCCACGGTAATTGGCACAGATAGTGAGGTGCAATCTTGTGGATTGGGCAGAGCACACTGAGATTCCAATCGTTCGGAATGCATTCTTCCGACCATATTCTGCATAAAAGCTCGTGAATGCATTTAAGTAGAGCTTCGCCTCCGTTCTTAAACAGCTCAGCAGGTAAGCCATCAGCTCCCGCGGCTTTGTTATTTTTAAGCCGAGCTATAGCTGTCAGAACTTCATCATAGTCGGGCAGCGGAACCTCGACGCTGTCATCCGCAATTGGGGTTTCCGGAATATCATCTCTATTGGCGGGATTCCAATTCCCGAGGTTGTCAGCGTCTCCATTTAGAAGCTTAGAGAAGTGTTCCCTCCATAACGTCAGTGTACTCTGGACATCTGTCACTAGATTCCCGTTTTCATCCTTGCAGGAAGAGGCCCCGGTTTTAAAACCATCGGCAAGGCGTCTTATTTTTTCGAAAAATTTTCGGGCCTCATTCCTGTCACCATACATCTCAATCTTCTCCTGCTCGCGCTTTTCTGCCTCTCTTTTTTTCCGCCTGAAAATATGTCTCTCTTCCCTCCTCTTTTCTTTGTATCGCTCCTTAGCAGCGCGCGTTACAACCGACTGCAGGGTGGCTTTGTAGGCGGCGTCTTTCTCTGCAGTTGCGTCGCGACACTCCTGGTCGTACCACTGGTTTCGGCGAGGGCGTTGGTAGCCGATCACCTCTTCAGCAGCCGCACGCATGGAGTTGGAAATGTGTGTCCACTGCGCGCATATATCATCGATTGGAGGAGTGCTTTGAAGCAGGAGTGAGAGTCGAGTGGCGAAAGCATCGGCTGTCTGTTTCGATTGCAGCTTGTCGACGTCTAGCTTTCTCCATGTAGGGTTGCGTGTTTTCTTAGCTGCGCACAGACGTGTACGGATCTTGGCTGCAACAAGATAGTGATCCGAGTCAATGTTTGCACCACGGATCGTGCGTACATCCAATACACTGGAAGAGTGCCTTCCGTCGATCAAAACGTGATCAATTTGATTTTTTGTTTTTTGATCAGGGGACATCCAGGTGGCTTTATGAATATTGAGATGCTTGAATCTAGTGCTACTTACGACCATGTTTCGTGCTGCGGCGAAGTCAATCAGCCTCATTCCGTTATCGGAGGTGTTGTCGTGGAGGCTGAACTTTCCGACTGTTGAACCAAAAATATTTTCCTTGCCCTCCTTAGCGTTGAAGTCACCAAGCACGATTTTTACGTCGTGGCGGGGGCAGCGCTCGTAAGCATTTTCAAGGCGCTCGTAGAAAATTTCCTTGATCTCATCGTCCTTGTCTTCTGTCGGAGCGTGCGCACATATTAGGCTTATATTGAAAAATCTAACCTTGATGCGGATTATGGCAAGTCGTTCGTTCACAGGTGTGAATCGCTGGACGTGGGGCCGTAGTCTCTTGCCAACTACAAATCCGCATCCAAACTCGTGCTTCTCCGCATGGCCGCTGTAGTAGATATCACAGGGTGCATGCCGAATGCAACCCTGTCCCTTCCATCGCATTTCTTGGATAGCAGTGATATCAGCTTTGTATCTTTCCAAGACATCAGTCAGTTGGATAGAGGCACCTTCCCAATTAAGGGTTCGGACATTCCAGGTGCATATCCGTAAATCATTATCAGTTTTTCGTTTGCGGTAGTCGTCATCAGATTTGGGGATCAGTTTTCTTCTTTTCTTATTTGTTTTCATTGAAATTGGTTTTTACGGGTGGGCTTCAAACCCGACGCACAACCTATTTTAAGCGTAGGGAGTTTCATATATAGTCATTTAAAATGTAAAATCACTTTATTTTTTAGCAACTTCAGGGGTTCCTCAGGGTAGCATTCTTGGACCATTACTCTTCGTCATTTTTATAAATGATGTTTACAAATGTTTTAATAATGCCCAATTTTTACTTTTGCAGCTAACTTAAAAATTTTCCATAAGGTTAAAAATCAATCGGATCCTTATCGTCTTCAGGCTGATCTCGTAAACGTTTTTTCTTGGTTTCATCGAAGCCAATTGTCACAAAACCTTTTAAAATGTTTTGTTTTTTCTTATTATAAGATAAATTCTCCTATATCATTTGATTTTACCTTAGATAACACTAAGCTCGTAAGATTATCCGAAATTCGTGAACTAGGCGTTATTTTTGATTCAGGCCTTAGTTTTAGCTGTAATTTAAATCATATTATCTCCAAATCATATTCCCTATTAGCGTTTGTTAGGCGCAATAGTACCGGTTTCTCTGACCCATACACATTTAAAAATATATATCCGTGCCTCGTAAGATCTAGTCTTGGAGAACGCTTCATTTATTTGGAGCCCATTTTATGCAGTGCATATTATTAGATTGGAGCAAGTTCAAATAAGATTTTTTAAATTTGCTTTACATTCAATTAGTTTGTCGGATCCTCTTCCGTAATACAGAACGCGTTGCCTGCATATTGGTCTGTCTTCTCTTGAAGCTAGAAGGTTATTGCATACGCAGTAAAAAATATGAGCTTAAATTTTATACTATTTGGTATACATATAAATCCAAACCAAAAATGTTTTAAAAGTTATACCATTAAATCTTATAATTTTTCTGGATCATTTTTCTCGTCAAACCAATCGAATAATATACCACTATATTTTTGAATTTCCCGATTTCTCTGAATTTTTTTCTTTCGAACCAGAATATATTTTGATTTACACATGGTATCCATATAAAATTTTTAAATTATATTTGTTTTATTATTTTTATTACATTCAGTGGCATAAAATTTAAAAATTATTTGTAATAAAAAAGTTTATACCACACAAATGTTACAAAAAAGATAAAATTTACCCTCAAATTTTTTACTGTGTAGTATTATTATCATTCACGATTTGATCAACAGAAACATCATCTGTGAGAAGTTACTTGAATTATTATCGTTTTATATTAATATTCCACAAAGAATGCTTCGTAACTATGATTATTTTTACATTCATTGCCATAGAACTAATTATGCCATTAATGAGTCAATTAATAGAGTACTTATAGCTATAAACAGAATGTATAATAATAACTTAATTGGTTTTTCTATGCCTAAAAATGCCTTTCAATCTACTATTACTCTATAGTTAAACAGTTTATAATTTTTTTCTTATTTTATATCCTGATTGGTTATGTCTAAAAGAATAATTTATCCATATACGGAAATAAATAAATAAATTAATGTGTATGCAAATAGGCCTGAAATTCTGAAAAATATTGCTCCACCAGATTTTGAATTTTAGCTCCTTTTTTAAATAATCACAAAAGTAAAAATTTTCACATACAACATTTACTTTCTCAACTGTCGGTATGTTACCCGAGGTAATACCGAAAAGTTTTTTTAATGTTTTTTTTTTGGTAGCGTTTTAAATTCAAAAGCGCGATTTTCGCTGAAAAATTTAGGATTTTATTATTTTAGAATAGGAAAAAAAAGAAAAAAAAAAATAAGTTTCGGCGTTAACTGTAGATTAATGTGTAGAAATAGTTTAAAAAATTTCAAAACGATCGGTCAAGTAGATTTTGCGGCATCGTGCTTAGCGACTTCAAAAATGTTGTTTACCAGAAAATCGATTTAAAGTTTTTTTATATCGAATATAAAAAAAAAAAAAGTAAAAAAAGGGTATAATAATTTTTTTCTTACACAGAACTACAATGCCAGCTCCGTAGTGTAAAATGCTGTCATTCAGGATGTCCAATGTATTTTTTTTTATGTCCACATCGCTATTTTCTCGTTGTCGGATTTTTTTTTTGTTCGGTCGACTCAAAATTTTATCAATTTTCTGCCGATCTTGTGTTGTAATTGTTTTGGCATTTTTGCAAATAAATAAATATACCAAGACACAAGACCGAAAAGAAATAAAAACCGAAAGCTACGATACCATTTTAGCGTCTCTGTACACAACCGCTCGGAAGAAAGTGTACCTGCCAGTTGATTCATATACGATCTACCCAAAGGCCGCGTTCATAGTAAACGCTTTTAGCTTAGCCGAGAGGCTTAGCTGAGAAACGCTTTGTGTATAATCATATGAAAAAACCTCAAAGTGTTAATAGTGCCAGCATAAAGCTAGCATAAAGCTTCCTTTCAAATGCTTTTCAGCGCTTATGTCTCCATCTCGCTTGCTCACCCAGCAAAAAAATTTTGTTTTTTATGCTTTTTTGTAAAGCATTTTTAAAATGCTATTCGGCGCTTTACTCTTGTTTGATCGAATGCGTGGTACTGAATTTTTATATGAATTTCAGCACTTGCTTATCTATTTTGCCTGTTAACAATATTTTCGTTGATTTTATTTTATTTGTTGGATATTTTCTTTTGTGCTAAAGTTTTAACCGTTGTTACATTGTTGTTTCGTTTTGTGGTGCTTTTCAATTTTATGAACTTGTGTATTCTATCTCGTTTGTTTACATAGTTTTCGTTGTTCTTTCGTACTTCTTGTGTGCTTTTTGTGATAAACTTTCCACCATTGTTGTTCTGCTTGGTGTTTTCAAGTTCCTTTGATTTTTTGTTTGTTATTGGTTTGATATTTCGTTAATGATCATCGCTACATATTCATTAATCAAAAAACCTTTCATTTACTCGGCAAAACGCAATTGAGGGCATATTTCCAAAGAAACAAATGAAAACAAAGCATCAGTCAGCCCCAAGCATAAAAAGCGCAGTATAAAAACTTTGTGCAGCGTTGAATAAGCGTTCACTATGATCAAAAAAAGCTCGACAAAGCAGCTTTATGCTTCAGCTTCAGCCAAAGTGTCCACTATGAAAGCGCCCTAAATAAATAATGTATTCATCTTCAGTTTTTAAATACACAGAAAAGTATAACATAATTTGGAGATTGCAAAAGGACTTGAATAAGATTTTAACGTTGTCAGGTATGTACGTATAAAAATCGAGCATGAGGTCCGCTCACTTGAAACACTGTATTTTCTTTAGTTTTAGCAAGATTTGCTTGAAATTTTTACAAAATACAAATAATAATGTTGTACATTCAGAAAAAAATATAAAAAAATGTTCCAAATTTTTTTTGAAATAGTACACCATCCCTTAGTAATATAATTTTTAACTCATTAAACAAAAAATTATGCTATAATCTTAACCCTCTAATGCTCAAGGCCGCCTATAGGCGGGGTTTACACCGATCGCTATAAAACCGTAGTCTGTGGAAAATTGTTCAAATGGTTTCCTTCAGAGTCTAGACGAATCTTTTAGCTATATATCAGTTTTTCTTGCTTGGAGCTAGCACGCTCTGTTTGACAATTACGTTATTTTGAATTTAAATTTCATCATTTTTTTATGAATTCAATTAATTTTTTACTCGAAATTTTTAGCTCGATTTTCGGTAAAAAAAAAAACATTAATGGAAGTGAGATCGAATTGAAAAAAGATACTAGTTAATAAGAAGTTGTTTTTTCTTTTAATTGAGATAAAAAAATATGTAAAACAACAATGCAAGGTGTTAAAAAAAACCGTTGACATTTTCACCTGTTGTGGACATTTTCACCTGTAAAAATTGAACGAATAACTAAAATTGAAAACGATCTTCAGATTCGTTTTTCTCGTACCCAAATTAGTATAATCTGATTAGTATAATCTGATTTGGAGCTCAAACAAAAAATGGGGCATTAGAGGGTTAAGTGAGATTCATGACACTTTGTTTATTACATTGCGAATACATAGTTAATTACATTGTTGTTTTTTTTTTCAAATAATACGAATTCAATAATTTTTATCCTTGATTCAAATTATTTTTTTTTAATTTTTAATTTTAGTTTTTTTTTATTTTATTATTTCAAGATTTTTGCTAGATTCAAAATATTTTTGAAAATTTTTTATAATTTTTTTTATATATTTTTTATTATAATTTAAAAAAAAATAATGTTTTAGAAATATATTTGAGCTTAATGTCAAAAAAGGCCATGAAATAACCGGTTGCAACAACAACAAGTTCTTGACCAACCCAAATAATAATTTAAAATTTATAATTTTAGTATAAGTCCAATATCACTATGAAATTAATTATTATGATTTTTTTTTTTTAAATGTAACTTTTCATCTTGTTTTTATCTTGCGGGTTTGTCGAAACATAAAGAAGTGAGCTCCACGCTGATAAACTCGTCCCGGTTTCGAAACGAAACCGCATCCGTTTTTGTATACATTGGGTTACATTTAAGAAATTTTATTCTTCTAAACTGTCATCTGTTTTTTTCCCCAACGTATTTTCCAAGACTTTTAACTATTTTTAATTAAATTCCAAATTGTTTACATCATCGTCTTGTTTTGCATTCGTCAGTTGTGCAAACTTCAACTATTTTCCTCCAACCAATGATTAATTAGACTTCATTCACAATAGATGACGACGACAAACAATTGTGACCGCGTATAATTCACGAAATTTCACAAAGTTGGTGAAAAGTAATTTACAACAAAAACCAGAAAAGTGTGCAAAAAAAAATAAAACAACAAGAATTCACAGCAACACATCAAATATAGTAGGCAAGGAGAAGCAAAAAACTACTAACCGAGAAAATACTGTACAACACCAGAGTGAAATAAAATCGAAAACGAAAACAAAAACAAAAACTTTTGCGTTACCGTTGATGTCCTGTTATATTTGTAATGCTCAGACCTTCAGTCATTCTGACAGTGGGTAACGCTGCACACAAAATCCTTACGTAAAAGCAGTAAGCATGAGTTGTTATTCTTTACTACCTCCAGCTTCAGTTTGCTCTATGTTCTACTCTACTCTACTCTACTCTACTCTACTCTACTCTACTCTACACTGCATTAAAGGCATTGAAAGTCCGTTTAACATTTTGTCATTTACAGTTTTCAAACTATTCACTGACATCCTCATTTTCATGCTTCACATTGTTGTTGTTGGTGTTGTTGTCGTTTTTGTTATTAGCAGTTGAGGAACTCCTGGTACGCTGTTGACAGGACATGCCAAGTCTGCCAGCGATGCCTTGTTGCTGTTGTTGTTGTTGTCGTTGTTGTTGCTGTTTCATTGTCCATGCGATAAACTTTTATTGAGCAGGATTTAGCACTAAAACTTTAAAACTTTCAGTGGAATGTAATCGAAAATGATGTGGCACAAAAGAGCCGAAGCTCTTGTTGTTGTTGTTGTTGCTGTTGCTGCAATTGCAGCTGCACCTCTTGGCGTATTGTTGCCAACATTCTCTGCCTGACGCTCTGTCCGGCCGAGTGTAAATTGGCTGCGGAATAATAGAATGAAATGAGGCTCTGGGTGCAAATTGATTTGGATTAGTAATTTTAATACCGAATGCAGAGGGACACTTCCGATTTAGCAGTTGTTATGGTTGTTGTTAGTGTAAGATGTATATCCATTGGTAATGCTCTCGCTCCGTTTATAGTTCACATGCAATCTCATACGATGTGTTGTTGACAACAGCTTAGAGCATGAATAAAAATTTATTGCTCGGAAAAGCATAAAAGTGCAAATGCTAGTCAGTCATTTGAGAAAAATGGGCGTGGCATTCAAGTTTAATTTACCATCGACCATCCAAAAACACAAAATAAACTACAACAATACTTACATTCTTGTCTAAACTTATGCGGTACTATGGCACTAGTTAAAGTAAATAATTTTATAATAAAAAATTATTTATATTACTAGCTGATATACCCGGTGTTACTCGAGAGTCATTTATATAAACATTTTAACATACATTTCTCGATTAAATGTTTTTTAAAATCGGGAATAATGAAAAACATGTTAAATTTTATTTGAATTTTATTTTATTTAATTTTATTTATCTACCGTTAGAAAGGTAATTGAACGAACAAAAACCCAAAAAAGTTTAGGAAAATTTTTGTTGTTGGTGGTTCCATCTCTTGCAGTGAGCTAATTGAATTCAAAGAAGGGGTACGAAAAACATATTTTAAAAATTAAAAATAATTTTTATATTCACTTAATCTTAAAGCAAGCACAATTACCTTTTCAACAAAATAAAAATTATGGTGGGACTTAATGCGTCCTTGAGATATGGACATTTTAACGTCTAAACAAAGATTTATATTAAAAAATTATATTGAACTTTTTAACAAAAAAAAAAATGTTAATGAAATATATTAAAAACAGCGGAGTTATTGGCATTAAAAGTAAAAACTTTGATTTTCATATAATTTTTTTCTCATTATTAGAGTAGAAGGGGGTAATGTCGTGCCCTTGTTTTTTTTATCATAAAAAATTTAATGATATACCAGCCGTTGGTAAGGTATGGGCCTACTGACCTACAGAGCTCATGCATACAATACTAGCAATATCCATGTGTAAGGGCAATATGTGCGACGTTTTTTAAAAATCGCACGTTCTCGCGACGACGAAAGTGTTTTTTATCGGATCAGAAAAATTATTTGTCTCGCAGGAAAATATACCAGGTAAGTGTTTTCTTAAAGCAAATTTTCCGCCGAAAAAGAAGATGTATTGTGATCGAAAAAATTTTTGTTCTTTACCGATTTGTCGAAGTCAACCTTGAAAACGACCTATGGGGCAATGTCGTGCATTTGATGTGGGGCAATGTCGTGCACTATACAGAAAAGAAAAGGGAAGGAAACGCGGTCGCCCTAGCGTACCAAGGGAGTCGTGAAGCCATAACAAAACGCTACAATCAAAATAAAATTTTCCAAAATTTTTTCTCAATGTCAAGCACTTTTTGAAAAAATATTGTTTTTCTTTCCGTGTTTCATATAGCAAATTGCCTATTTTCACTTTTCTTTTCATAAAATTGTATTTTTTTATCATATTTCGGACTTGTGTATATTGCCTTATAATTAACAATAATAAATAAATAAACAATAATGCTATATCTTCTTGAATCGAACCACTACCTATCGTTTTTCACACATTCTGATACCTTTGCAATGCAATGCACGACATTACCCCACAAATTTTGAGGGGGGTAATGTCGTGCACAATTTTTTTTTAATTTCTACTAACACGATTTCATGCTACACGAATATTGTTACACATAAATGTTACCAACCAAATAATCTTTCGATCGGATGCTTACTCGTTGTATTCGCTTGTCATGTACGGCTTTACGAGCACTTTAAAGTTGAGTGCACGACATTACCCCCCCTCTACTCTAGCTATCTATGTTTTATGAAAATTCGTTGTGCTAAAAATGATTGTACCTACTAAAATTTCTATTAGCTGCGTTTTTTCATTGGAGATCAGGATCAGGATTTAACAGGAGGGGGGCGGAGGGTGGGAAGGCAAAAAATAAGTAGATCCACTATAAAGAAGATTTTATATAATCCAAAATGTTCGTAATGACTTTAGCCACACAACTGCATTCTTAGAGATAAATGGGGACGTTCAAACTATATAGAGAATTTTAACACAAAACTAAGTTTTAT
Source organism: Dichetophora obliterata (assembly GCA_963920525.1). Classification (NCBI taxonomy): domain Eukaryota; kingdom Metazoa; phylum Arthropoda; class Insecta; order Diptera; family Sciomyzidae; genus Dichetophora; species Dichetophora obliterata. The sequence continues at coordinate 19,361,769 of OY986438.1, read as the reverse complement.
TTTATTTATTTATTACAAAGTGACTTATAATTAAAATTAATAGTTACAAAGAAAAGGATAGACAGCAATAGCAGCAATGGCCTTCAGCTGATCATTTAATTAAATACATTTTGTTTTATTATGATATATCATTAATATATTACAAGCAATTGTTTTTTTAGAAATACTTGTAACATGCCTTGTCTTGTCAATTTTTTTTTTGTCCATATTGTTCAAAAAGATATTTAAGCATAATAATTGATTGATTCTAATTTCAAAACGTTATTTGAAACCCGATAAATCGGGATATATAACTTTTATATATAACTCATACATGGTCCCCCACCAAAAATTTGGTTGGTCAATGGGATACACGGTCGTACAACCTGTCAATGCTTCCAAATTTGGTAGTAAAGATTAGGTGTATAAAGTTGTTCGAAATCTATCAAACACCGCTTTTCGAACCAAGCAATCTTGCCAACTTTGGAAAAGATTATTCTACTTCTGCCATTTTTCTGCCATAACTTCCTTTCCTATCTAAACTTGGTCCAGTATAGATGTCAAGTTTTCATTCCCATCACCGGTTCGAAAAACTTAAAACCAAGGCAATGCTATTATTTTTAAACTAAAAGCATCCGTTCAGCCAAAAAGTTACCTCGTGAACTTATTAACACGTTAACTTAATTGGTAATAAAATTGCTATCAAGCAAAACACATCAAAACATAATATTACAAAAAAAAAAAAAAATCGAGAGCCCCATTCGAGTTTTGGATGTGACCGATTTTTGCTCAATTGCAGCGAAGAGAAAAGATCGTCAGCACAAACGCATAAAGCAGCCACAAAACACCTTCAAGTCGCCTTCAAGATTTCGCCCATCATTTCGAGAAAAGAAACTGATACGGTAGTGTGTTTGCAACCGCGTGTGTGGTGACTGCGATCGTGAATGCAAAATCTAATTAGAATTAGATCTAGCCGTAAAAAGAAAAAAATCCTAATTAAAAAGAAGAAGAAAATCGGGTTAAAAACGAAAAACTAGCTTAACAATACTAAAGGTTTAAATGTTGTAATAAATAGCGCAAAAATTAGAGATAGAACTTTAAACAAAAATAGAAAAAAAAAGAAGGAAAGAAGTCGTGTTGAAACCTAATTTCCGTATGAACAAGAGTGTTAAAATCGCTTTAAAAGTAGTTGTAAAATGGCTAATTATTGGTATAAAAAAAAAAAAATTTACTTAATGAGTATGTATACCTAAATTAAATACTTAAGCTTACAATATTTTAGAAATAATCGCGGAAATTTAACATAATAAGATCAAAAGGAAAAAATTGATACATATATATTGGCTGAAAAGATTTACAGCGATAGCTATGCTAGCCGATTTGTGCTGAAAATATAAAACGAAAACGAAAACAAAACAAAGAGACAAAACAAAACCAAAAAAAAAAAAAAAAAAAAAAAAACAACAAAAATTCGGTTCTTAAGTCCTATTAAACGTTAACCCAACATTTGAGCAGAAATAATTCATCATAGTTAACTTATAAACTTTTTCTCCAGCCCTAACTGCAGCAGCAACATTCTGTAAGGCCTTGCAACATGTTCCTGTATTACAAGTAAGTCATCATCATTTTAATTTATTGTCTATCTATTGCTAACTTTAAATACCAAAATGCTCAAATTTTCTTAGTCGAATCAAAGTATCCTTAACATAAGATCAGTTTTTTTTGCTAAAGATTAGTGCCAAAATTATTAATGTTTAACTTAAAAATATAAAAAAAAAAAAAGAACAAAGAAAGAAAGAACGGAGAAAATGAACATATGATGATCGTCATGTCGCGCTCGCTCTCGCTCAGGAGCTTTAATATTTAATGCAGTATAGTTGTTGTAGCGTAAATCGTCGCGTAAAAGTGGAGACTTTTTTAAAAAAAGTTCTCAATGAAGTTTTGCTAAGATTTGCTTATACCAGAAAGCTTTCATTCATTGTTTTATTTGATTTTTTTTTCTTGTCACTATCTTACTGTTACTATAATGATTTTGGTTCTTTGTTTTGTTTTGATTAGTACTGAAGTAATAACTCTGCACAGTGGGTTATCTCCTGTGAGTCGAGGTTAAATTTCAGCAAGTTACATTGTCTTTGTGTAAATGAAGGCAATTGTAAACGAATTCAATACAAGTAAATTAAAGTGGAATGCGTTTTAAGTACATAAATATTTATTAAAGACAAAAAACAACTTTAAGATATCGAAGAAAATATTGTTTTTATTCCAGCACAACTAAGTATGCTATACCTATGTCTATATATATTTGTTTTTGCTTTTCTTTTTTTTCACGCTAGTTCGTAGCATACTATTTGGTATAATCTGGTTATATTTTGAATTCGTATTCTAAACTAAGTAAAGCAAAACAGTCTGGATTAATTCTTTTCTTGTATTATTTAAGATAAAAGCCTTTATTATATTCGAAATTATTTAAGTTAAAAGCCAGTATTATCAGTTTCAGACTGTTATGACATTGAATTGTTGTATATTTTCTGTAGAAAAACAAATGTTATTAATAAAAAAGAAATTATTTGAGAAACCCTATATTTTTTAATTGACATCAAGTCATGAATTCTTAAATCTCTAAATTGTCTGGTGGTATGGTAAAGTGAGAGGGTAAAGTAAAGTCTGGGATTCGTAATAAAAACTACCTTACGAATCAAGGAGGGAGGGTATCAGAAGACCTATCAAATAACACCTAAAGATAGTGTCTTTGTTGTTGTTTTGCCAATTGAAGACTTTCACCTTTGAGTTTTATGAGTGAGTTTTAGTAATATTTCATTAATTATTTTTTTTGGTTGGTCCATTACTATAGTTTTTTTTGGTTTTGTTGTTTTGTTTATATTTATAAAGGCCACTCGAGGACTCTTTAAAAGAGTACCAATCGGTGTTCTGGTTGGAAGAGAGGCAAGAACCTCCCCACGGGCTGATTGCTAGCTGTTATTATAAGGGTCCACCTACCCTCTTCCCCAGATCAAACCAACTTAGGTTGGTCCCATGATTGGTTACATACTTATATATACCTATTTTTATATTTTATGAAAGAGGAAAAGAGAAAAGAAAGAAATAAAAATTAAATATTTTATAGTTATGTTATGAAAAAGAAATGAATTTAGAAACGGTGGAAAATTTGGGAAGTTTTTAGGAAGCAGATTATGTTTTCAATGTAATTTTTGTTCGGTTATGATAGCGCCAGAAGGGGGCTAGAGTTGCAAAATGCTTGATTGCGTTGGTTGTTGAATCGAGGACAATAAACTATAATATGTTCAATAGTCATAATAGCATGAAAATTTCAGAATTGACAGAGATTAGATTCGGAGTGATCGATAAGGTATCCGTGTGTTAGCCTTGTATGGCCTAACCTAAGACGAAAGTACTTTATCATATCGAACCTGCATAGCCCGATGTCGCATCTTGTTTTAAGATAGTTATCTATTGTTAGCTTAGTTGTTTTAATTTCGCGATATCATGTGGATGTGAGAGCCCATTGTTGGGTTTGTTTCATTTGGAAATGAGATTTGAGGTGTTTTGAAATGTCATTAGAGTTAAAATTCATATTTGAAGTAATTGGTGCTGAAGTTGCAGACTTTGCTACTTCATCAGCCAGTTCGTTTCCTGTTATATTTACATGGCTGGGAATCCAAATTAATAATATTCTCAGGTGAGCTTCTAAAAGAATATTACGAACCAGGGTGGGGTAATATTGGCTATTGTCAATGTTTGATATTGCTTGTATGGAAGATAGAGAATCACTGCATATAGCAAATTTACCAATATTTAATTGTGCGTACTTTACTGCTTCAAAAATCGCAATGATTTCAGCAGAAAAGACAGAGCTGTATGATGGTAAAAGTGATGTATGGATGATGTTTGATTCAGATGTGACGGCGTAACTGATGCAATTTCCCTGCATTGACCCGTCAGTGTATAAAAAGAAATAGTCGCTAAGATTTTCTTTAATTTCTTGGAATTTGGCTTGAAATAAGTGGGGTAATGTGGTTGATTTATTGTGGATGCATAACGAGGTATTTATAGTGGAGGGGTTGAAGTGCCATGGTGGGTAGTTGCTGTAAGGGGGTTTAATTGGGTTGTAGGGAATGCTAAGATCTTCGCAAAGAGCGATTGTTCTACTTATTACAGAATTTGTGCTAGGATAAATGTTTGGATTGCTTGTATTTTGGATGAGTTGAGAGTATGGCGAGTCAAGGCTATTAATGAAAGATTTAGAAAGGTTAGAGGTAAGAAGGTCTCTTTGGTCTTTAATACTTTTAATGTTAGCTTCAAACAAAATATTTTTTATCGGAGTAGTACGGTAAGCTCCAAAAGCAATTCTAAGAGATGAATTGAATATAGTTTTTAACTTATTAAGTGCAGATTTAGGCGAGAAACCGTATAAGAACAGTCCATAGTTAATTTTTGATAAAACTAATGATTTAACGACAGATATGATGGAATATGTGCTTGTATTGAATTTAGAACTTGAAAGACACTTAATAATGTTTAGCCTATTTGAAAGAGACGGAAGAATATGTTGGATATGATCAAGCCATCTATATTTTTTGTTAAAAATCACACCTAGTATTCTTAATTGGGAAACTGCTTCAATTATAAAATTATTTGATCGTAAATTGCAAACGTATGCTATTTTTCGGCAGATTTGTATTTGTTTACATTTTGAAATTGATAATTGAGCCCCAGAGTACTCGCACCAGGATTGAATATCACTACATAAGCTGTCGAGGTTAATATCTACATTTTTCCGTTTGGTTAATTGTTTTGTAATACAAAAGTCGTCTGCATAGGCACAAAATTTAATTTCTTTGTGAAACGAGATTAAGTTACATAATTTGTTATATGCTATTAAGAAAATTATAACCGACAAGGGGGACCCTTGGGGGATGCCGTTAAACAACGGTAGCGAATTCGAGTAAGAATTACCAACTCTAACTTTAATCTGCCTTTTAGTCATAAAATTATGGACATAATTAATCATTTTAGGCCCTACTTTCCAGTTCCTTAGCTGATCTAGGATTGTATGGATACCAACCCGATCGAAGGCTTTAGCGAAGTCTAAAGAGATAATAGATAGGTGTTTTTTGTCGATAAAGATTCTGTAATCAAGGAGTCGAGGTATACTAGATTGTCTGAGACAGCTTTTCCTCTTTTAAAGCCCATCTGTTGACTATTGATAAGTTTGTCTGATAAGACAAACCACCATAGTCGATTCGCAATGATTTTGTCTAAGACTTTTGCGCAGCATGGATTGAGTGATATGGGTCTATATGATCTAATTAATGTTTTATTTGCATTTGGTTTCAATATGGGTATAATAGTACTTGTTTTATATGATTGAGGAATATAATAATTGAATATATTATTGTATAGCTTTAAAAGCCTGTATTTAGTGTTTTTAGAGAGGTTTTGAATCATGAGGTATGTGATCCGGTCAACACCGGGAGTTTTTCCCTTAAGCTTTTTTAAAGACATGTCAAGTTCGATGGAAGTTATTTCTTTTTCTAGTAATTGGACTCTTATGTTCGGTTTATAATTTGGTGAGAAGAGATTTGCTGATAACTTTTTTACTTGAAAGAGAGGAGGAAAATTATTATCTGAGGATTCATTTGACCAATGGTAGCAGAAATTTTGAGCAATTTGTGATGAGTTAGTGATATATTCGTCCATGTGAGTGGGAGAGGCTATGCTTTGGATGTTTTTGGTTTTGTTAAGTCCACAAAAACGTTGTATATTGCACCAAATTTTTCATGTTGGTGTGGAGGGGTTAATTTCAGCTGTAAAATTCTGAATAGAAACTCGCTTAGCTTTTTTAACTTCTCGTTTGAATGCGGCGTTCGCTTTTTTGTAATTGAGGATATTTTCTAAAGATATGTTTTGCTTTAATAGATGCCAGAGTTCAATTTTTTTTATCCTAAGACTCTGTAAGTAGCTATTCCACCAAGGAACATTGTGAGTTCGATTGTGAAGAAAAGATTGTGGTATACTTTTGTTAGCGCTTTGTAATATTATTCTATGAATAAGTGCAGCTTCTCTACTTATGTTATCACTTGGCGGGCGCTCCGCACCAAAAGCTGCATCATTTGTGCCTGTTGAGACTAGAAGAAAGCTAGTGGTTCAACTCATAATGCCAATAATTTCCTACTCAGAAGTTGTATACAGTAAGCTTGATTTGAGGTCAAAGATTAAGTTACAACTTGTGTTTAATAATGCTGTCAGATGGTGTTATGGTCTTAAAAGGTTTGACCGTATAAGTCATTTGAGCAATCGAGTACTTGGTTGCAATATTTTCAATTATTTGGATGCTAGAAACTGTATTTTTTTGCATAACTTGATTTATACACAAACTCCTAATTACTTATTTAATAAGTTACAGTTTTGTAGGTCGACCAGAAATATAAACCTTGTAATCCCTGTATACAATTTTTTGAATTCTAACAGACTCTTTTTTGTCAACGCTATTAGAATGTGGGATTCGCTACCTTCAAGAATCAAAAGTATCCGAAATAAGCACAACTTTAAGCATGCAATATTCCAACACTTTTCTTGATACTATCTTTCTTCTTTCTTCTATTTTCTATTTTATTAAAGTTATCTTCTTAATTATTTGATAAAGTTCCTTAAAGGTAATTTATGCATAACTCTAAATTCAATTCAATTATAATTTATTGTTAAAATTTAAGCTTATAACTAAATTTAATTTCTTGAGTCAAATGCATTTGTTTGTTGATTATAACTTAAATTTAAAATTTGAAGTTAAATTTAGTCATTGCTTACAATTTTTTTTTTAATTTTATATAAGTAATTTAAAATTTTTTGTTTTTATTTATTTGTTGGTTATAACTTGTTGTTATTCTTTGATTTCTTACTGCATTCAAAAGACTTTGTCTTTTATGTGAACATGATAATTAAATTAAATAAATAAAAAATAAAATAAAATAGCTTACACTTAATTTAGAGTCGACTTTTTAATGTTTATTACTAAGGCCAAATGATTTGCAAGCGCTGTTTGTTTGTAAGTCTATTCTTGGTGAAATGGCAATCCTTACTGAGCATTTGTGATTTTCCCACATGTTACGAATCACGCCAAAAAATGTGAAACAGTAATAAATTCATTGTTTCAAAAACTTGCTTATAACTAATTTTGAGTCAATTTTTTTATCGCTTTATATATTTTAGTAATTTTTTTGCCAATTATGTTTTTTTTTGTTGTTTTTTTTTTGTTGTTTTTTGGTTGTTGTTTTGTTGTTTTCTTTTGGCATGTAGCACAAGCTTAAATAAAATCGTTTTTATATCTCTTCACGCCATAACATATTTTCTGCAATTTTTGTCGGCCGTTTTTCATTCATTCTCATTATTATATAATAGAGCGAGAAAAAGTGGATAGTCAATTAGTTTTTAAAAATTGATTTCTCTGCTTCTTATTTTTCTGCTTTATTTCTCAACAAAGCCATTCTTTATTTTTGCTTGCCACTTTACTGAAATTGTTTTTTAATATTTTTACTGTTTTCTTGTTGACATGGAACAAGTAATTATTTTTCAATGTACTCGAATTGTCAATGGGTTTCACTTCATGCTGAGTTACAACATGAAAATTGTTGTTGCTTTGTGTTTTTAAACCAGTGATGGTTCAACACGTTTTTTAATTTCACTGTTCTTTCAGTTTTGTGTTAGTGCGAGCACATGTAAGAGGGACAGAGACAGACATGGTTCACGATGCTCGCAAGCATAGGCTGTGGGGATCACTGTTTTAAAAAAACATTCTTTACACTTTTGTTTTTCTTTTTGATGTTGAAGTTTTTCATGTTATCAGCAGCATTTTATAAAATATATACATGGAAATCAATGTTGCTGAAGTGTTACAATTCTGTCACGCCTACAAAATAATAATTGCAGCAACAGCGATACAATAAAATGTATAGAGGTTTTAGCATAAAAATGTGGGAGTGTGTGTAAGCAATATGTTTTTTTTTATTTGTTTTGCTGTAAGTTTATGTGTTGGTGTTGTACTTGTTGTGCTTGTTAATGTGTTGTTCTTACTTGTGCTTAAAATTTTGGCACGAAAAATTGTTGGGATTGCAAACGACAGCCAACACTTGACATGTCATACTTCGTGACACTTCAGAGAATGGGGCAGTAGCAGTAGATTGGCGAGAGTTTGGCTCGCTGCAGGCAGTTTGAAATAATTCGACGTAGATATAACTAAGATACTTAAAGATGCTAAGGAATTTAAAACTGTGAAAATAATATAAATTGGTGGTAGCAACAGAAATAAAACAATAATAAAAATAATAAAATATGAAAATAGCTACGTATGGATAATCTTATTTTAAGAAATAATATCATATCTTACACACAAATCAGATAAAATAAGCGAGAACAACAAGGTATATATTTAAAATAGCTCTAAGTCACGCAGATAATACTCTTCAATTCAAAAGAAAAGTAGGAAATATAAATACAATTTTAAGCTATAAAAACTAAAAAATTGATACAATAAAATTAAAAAAATTTGGATACCAGAGCTGGGTAATAGGGCGTATCGAATTACAATTTTTTCGAATTTTACATTCGTTGCATGGGGTGGTTGGTCGAGATCTCCTAAAAAAAATCTTAGAAAATAATAAGGATGTCTTCCTCTCCCGCAAGGACAAATTTGTTTTTTGAGAAAAACAGTAAAAAATCACGATTTCGAAATGCTTTTAATTTATGTAAGAAAAACTACATATGTCTTAAAGCAAAAGTAAATGTAAACTTAAACTAACAAAACTTTAGCAAACACGATGCCACTCTTGGTTTTTAACCACAGTGTTCTGTGTGAAGGATATTCGAATATAAGCGTACACTCGAGATAGCACAGAACTTTTTGAAGCGAAGCTTTTTACGCCTCGTTTTGTGATTTGCTTAAATGAAATCTGAAAAACGACACTTTTTTCCATACACCTTTTTCTTAGAATTTTTGTTGCTTTTTGTGTCGATTGTAACAAGGGAATAATAAAATTAATAAAAATATTTCTTTGTTAGCAATGAGGATTGAACTCGTGCCCTTTCGATTGTTAGTCCTATACACTACCAACTGATCCAAAAACCTTCGTTGAATATCAGAGTTTATTTAATTGGCGTGTTTTATTCGTTCTGGTTAAACCAAATAGGTTCTAAATAACATGCAGAACACTAACAAAAAGATGAACTTGCTCAGTAGCTAGCTCATCTCGTTGAACTATTTTTTTTTCGCTACGGTTCTATAGATGTCGCTATTTGTTTTAGTTTGTGGCAGCGCTCGCAAGTAAGAGTTTGGTTTACAACCCTTCTTAGTCACCCAATGCTGGCAAAAGAAACATCTGTGCTGTTTAGTCATAACATCGTCGACAATGCCCCAAGCGGTCAGAAGCAGTAATGGTATTGTTTTGCAATCAGCCGTTCGGTCATATCATTTGGCGACAATGCCCCAAACGGTCGGAGGCAAAACTTACAAAAATTTAACTAATGCGATTTATTCGTTCACTGGTTAAATAAGAACGATTAAAACGCAGCTATTAACCATTAACTGAAGCTATGTTGCATAGATGACAAGAATCTGTTAAGGGATTGTTTATTAGCTATACTTCATTTGAATGCGTCAAGCTATGGCGCAGATCAAAAGGATCGTGTATTGGCTATCCAAACAACAAAATCAGCAAAAATATAACAAAACAAATGTTGATTCTACTTACCACCATTGTCGTTAACATCGCTAACGTGTTTTCTTTTGTTGATGAGAATAGTCTGTTCCCTAACTTTAAGAACTGCTGGAACTTAAATTTTATGAATTGACACAAGTTATGCGGCAAAGTAATAAACAGTTTTCGTCATTGATAACGAAGATTGGTGATGGTAAAAAACTTGAGTGAAACGAATTACATTTAATAGAGAGTCGATTTTTTACGAAGGAATCTTCCAGCCGCCTGTGTCCAAATGGAATAAGATTATTTTTTTATTAATCTACGCTTCTGTAGATTTATTTAATTATTCTATGTTACGCGCAACAGAACGCAATAAAAATAATGAACAATTACAAGCATTTAAACAAAAATTGCATAATTTCAAAGTCATCGATACAGGTGGTTTACCTTCTGAAATTGTTTTTGTCATCAATAAACATTATCTAATAACAACAAATATTAATGTTAGCGATGGTTTGGCAAATGGGGCTATTAATAAACTAGTGCACATTGAAATTGACCAGAATGACCAGGTTAAAAAAGTTTGGCTGGAACTCGATGAGTCTAAAATTTGTCAGAAAACAAGAATGAAAGCTTCTGCTGACGCTCAATCGATTCTTCAAGTTGGAAAAAGAGCTGTGCCAATACTACAAAAAACAGTAGCATACCTCTTAATAAAAATAAAACAATCACAGTTACAAGAAATCATTTTCCATTTATTCCTGCAATGGCTGTAACTATTCATAAGTCACAGGGTGGATCATTCGCAGATTGTTTACGAATATGACAAAAAACATTCCTTGCAATTACTCTACGTCGCTTTATCTCGTGTTACTAGTATTGACGGAATTTTTATCACAACACTTGATGACAACTCTCAACAATTTATATTTCATCATGGAAGGTGAAATGATTTTTCTAATGTTGATTTAATTCGAGAATTTTAAAGATTTTCTCTTAACAAATTGGAAACTAAATGTATTACTATAAAAAAAATTTGATAGAGAGAAAATAGTTCTTTTCTGCAATGACTTTAAATTGTCAGAGTCTCTATGCGCAATCTCAAGATCTTACCGATTCTATAACTCAAATCTGTGACATTATATTGCTATCAGAAACAAAAATGCAAAATGATAAAAGTATCGATATCACTAATTTCGCTTGTATATCTCAATTTCAGAGAAATAGTTGTCGTTCTGGAGGAGTTGCAATTTATTGTAATTATAATTAAGATAAGTACAATACAGTCACTGGGGATATTTCAATATATTTAAACAGACTTCAGCTACAAAATTTTTCCGCTGATATTTCAAAAATTGGAGAAGTATGTTCTGCAGAAGCAGGTTTCATTGAACTGGATAAAAATTATCACAAAATGCCAATTGTTTTTGGTGGAGATTTTAATTGCGATTTTAGACATGAATCCTCATAAAACGAGTTTTCCATGGCTTTTTGCTCATACGTTTTTAGCTCTGAGCGTTGAAGTCGTTTTCCGTCGCGAGATTCAGCATACATCTCGGCTTGTGGGCCGATGACAATACCCATTGTTGACATTATTTTTAAAATACTTGTGAAGCCTTCGTTGAAAATGCAGGTTGCCAGAAAATTTGCGATTTCGACTGTGGTAGCACCACAGTGGATATGTTTCGGCGCAAAGGTCCACAAAAGCGAGTTGAACGATTCGTTACAATTTTGCGTTTCACCTCCAGTGCATCGGTTGAGTAGATCGTCGGATGATAACGCTTCGTATATGGGCTTCATTACTTGCAGAACCTTTCCATCAAGTGGGGCGTACGTGTGGTGAAATGAGGCTAATGAGCCTTCTGCTGCTGACTTTTGATAGGCGCACCAGCTGGACTCACCAGGTGGGCAATACATATGTTGTGGATTACTATCACTTGAACTTTTGTGATAATATGTTGACCATATTTCTTTTCTCATGTTTTCCACAGAGTCCTTATTACGTCGAATAGCAAGTCCATAGTAAGTAGTCAGCTCGCTTATGACTTTGTCTGTCAGTTTGCCAGTGCCTTTTCCACCGATGCCTTTGTTTTCTTTTTTGGCCTTGCGCAGCCGTGTGCCCATGCGTTTTTGCACGTGAGCGATGCACTCCTTTTTTGTGACAACGGGGTCGCCGTTATACGGATCAAGGTCTATAATGGCCTTGAAGGTTTTGCTGTCGCCATCGCCAATATATTTTTCATATTTTATGCCATATTTTTCGATCGATGAGGCAAACATTTCCTTCACGGCATCTACCTCCATCTTGCCCGCGCTCCCACTGTGGTTGTTTGTGCATGTTTTCTGGTGCGATTCGTACCATTCTTCGAAGTCTGCAGAGTCATTTTTTTTCCCCACATTTTGCATGCCTGGCAAAGGCTTGATTTGACAACGGAGTCAACCACTTTTTTGGTATGTTTACCGACGAGCGTAGTGACACCAAAAAGAGACGAGAATCCCCGTTTTTTCCAGGTGCCATCCCCTGAAACGGTCAGCACTGAGGAGTCACAGTCAGGATTTTTTTCTTTCTGCTGTTCCTGCTCTTCTTTAACCGCATTCAATAGGCACTGCTTGTAAACTGCTTTAGCAGACACATGCATGTTTTTCAAGGTGCCATAGTACGCATCAAGGCACAATCCTTGGCATATGTCCATTAATCCGCAGAACATATTAATACCTTCTCTCCCTATTCCAAGCAATCTCATGGCAAATATCAACCGGCGATTTACAACAAAAGATTTACCGACCACCGGCGAAGAATTAATATACTGTGTAGCTTTACATTGGCACTGCAGACTCACTTTGAAGCCGACTCCACGCATACATGTTTTTCCAAATCGAATTTTTTGTTTACATTATTTTGACGAAAACATACCTACACAAAAATGCCTGTATCTCCTAAACTATTTCGAATTTTGAAAAATCCTTTTGGGAAAATGTTTTTGAGTATCTGAGCAATAGAAATATGAAAAAAATCGAAAAAAATTTTTCGGATTACCAGAGGACCCCCTTAATGTAACATTTTTGCCAATGCTGGGTTGAGGTGTTTTAACCAAATAATAAAATTCATGCTAGGAAGGAAAAATTTTTTAAAAAAATCGAAAAAGGAACAAAAATTGTGGTCTTAACCGAAAAAAATTTTTCGGATTACCAGAGGACCCCCTTAATGTAACATTTTTGCCAATGCTGGGTTGAGGTGTTTTAACCAAATAATAAAATTCATGCTAGGAAGGAAAAATTTTTTAAAAAAATCGAAAAAGGAACAAAAATTGTGGTCTTAACCTGGTGTTGTAAATTGATACTTTTGGACAGGATGTTGTTCAAAAATATTTGAACAATCTAAATTAAGGAAATTATCTTCGGTACCACTTTTGGTGCCCGAGTTATAAAGCCTTATATTAATTTTTCTGAAAAAGTTAAAAAATTGCATTCAAGTATACATTTCTTAAAAACAAGAAAATACATGATCAAAAAATATGCAAATATTAATTCGCTGAGTTTAAGGAAAATACCAACACTATAATCAAAATCGCTAAAATTTAGACAATCAGATAGCAAGCAAAAGTTCTGTGCTACCTCGAGCTTACCTTTAGATGCGAAAATACTTCACACTGGACCTTTTAGGTTAAAATCGAGAATGGCATTGTGTTTGGCAGGATATATTAGTTTAAGTTCTTGTTTACTTTTACTGAAAGACATATGTAGTTTTTCTTACAAAAATCAAAGCAATTTGAGATCGTGATTTCTTACAGTTTTTCTTAAAAAACAACTTTGTCCTTGCGAGAGAGGAAGACATCTTTATTTATTTTTTCTAAAATTTTTTTTGGGAGATATTGACCACCCTATGCAACTTTTGAGACCTCTTAGAATACGATATAAATTTTTCCATACGCCCTACTGGGTATTTTGCGATTACAATTACTTTCGAGTTACAATTATAGTAATCGTAATCGTTAATTTTTTAAGATTACGATTCTGGTATTGTAATGTAGCAAAAGTAATATTACGATTTTGGGTATTTTGCGATTACAATTACTTTCCAGTTACAATTACAGTAATCATAATCTTTAAAAATTAACGATTACAATTACTATAATTGTAACAAGAAAGTAATTGCAATCGCAAAATACCCAGTAGGGCGTATGGAAAAATTTATATCGTATTCTAAGAGGTCTCAAAAGTTGCATAGGGTGGTCAATATCTCCCAAAAAAAATTTTAGAAAAAAAAAATAAGGATGTCTTCCTCTCCCGCAAGGACAAAGTTGTTTTTTAAGAAAAAATGTAAGAAATCACGATCTCACGTAATGTAGGAAAAGTATTATTACGATTACTGTTAGTGATAAACACGTAAATTACAATTACAATAACTGCGATTGTAATAGAAAAATCTATTGATTACAATTACAGTAATCATTATCAATGAAAAATGACAATTAAATTACTGTAATCGTAATCATGTTTTTTGGTAATTTTATAACTTAATATGTAAGTTATATCAAAAATAATGGCGTTTCAAAATAAAAAAAATGTTCTTGTGAAAGTCATGTAATTTAAATGCTGTCTAATTTTGCTCCTTACGAAAAAGCAAATACATTGCAATTTAATTTCGAAGCTATTTTATTTTGAACAATACGTTTTTTCAATGATATAAATTAAAACTAACTCAATAATAAGGAATGTATAAATTTATATGAGCACTATTCTACTAACACAAATAAAGATTCTACAAAAGAATGTGTGCTTTGTGAATTCCATCATGAGAAATAAAGATTTATGCAGGAATTCAATTACAAAATTAATGAATACGATTACTGTACTAGTAATTATAATTCTGCTGTTTTACATTACTGTAATCGTAATAAAGAAAATTTTTGATTACGACTACTGTAATTGTAATTATAATTTTTTTATAATTACGATTACTGTAATTGTAATTTAAAATATTTCGATTAGGATTGCTGTAATCGTAATCTTTATTTTTGTAAGAATGCGATTATAATTTGTGACTGAAATTTTAATGAATCAATTTCTTTCGTAATTTGAAAAACCTTGAATTTGCTGAAGTGCTTGTTTTTTATTTAATGTTTTCATATAAAAGACATTTAGATATATTTGAGTTTCCAGTCTTAGAATTACGATTTTAACCCAATTTTTGTGATTTGAAATTTCAACTTGTAACAAAAAATTGATATTTGCAAATGTTCAATATAAAAAAACATATTATTTCACATTATTATTGTGAAAAGAATTCACACTATGAAAAGAATTTTTAATAAGTATTTAAAATTTCAAGGAAGCTGTAGTTTTATGCATAACTTTAATGTATTTTGAAAACATTTTTCGTGTAATTTATTTAAGACATCCAAGATGTATTTATGAAGGTGGAAGAAGTAGGTTGACGTCTTTGAAATCGACACCGTAGTGCAGTCAAATTTCGTTGTAGTGATGCCACTTTATTTTTTTTTTTTGCCTTTGTGTGGGACAAAAAGTTATGTGGGAATTTTTTAGTCGGGAAAGGGCATTAAGCGAAGAAGCTACTCAAGCAGAAAAATTTAAGGCTTTTTTTTAATTGTAAAGTTAAACAATGTATTTTTGGGGCGTTTTCCTTTATTCAATATATATATAATTAGTTTTTTTACGTAAAAAACTTTAATCTTTTTGTCTTACGGTGAAAAATATCCTTTCCTTTCATGTTTTTTCGCATCAACTTACTGTTATTAAAATTAAACCTGCTCAAATCTGCAAAATAAAATACAATTTTGAATGTTTTTTATAGTAAAATTTTTATTAATTTACTATTGCCCATGATTTTTTGTTTATTTTTTTGTATTTTAAATTGTTTATTTAGGTATTTAATTCGAAAATGCATTCGACATTTAAAAAAGAAGGATTTAATTATATTTGTCAGAGGTATTTTAGTGCTCAGTTCAAGCAAATTTTTCTTAAAATTTGGAGCTGAATTAAAAGTTCGTCCATTAAATTTATTGAAAATAGCCTCAAGGCTTTTAACATTTTCTAAAAATTCCAAGGAAAGTTTTTTTATGCCTCCCTTTGAAACTTGGTCGATCCAAGTCCAGGTGCTTCCTTCGACACATATTCTAAAGCATCTTCATGCAGGATGTCAAACTCCTCGTCCACTGTTATTTCCTCTGGAAACGCTGTATCACAATCATGCGACTCTTCATTGTCATCAAAACGAAAATTGTCAATTGACTCAATGAAATCATTGCACACTGTACTCATAATTATGGATATTTGCTCTGTGTTTATGTGGAGCCAGCTGGTTTCATCTGACTCAACGTTACCAGTATTGTTGAGCAACTCTGTATTTCTCGCTATAATAAAATATGCAAGAAAATATTATGAACTAAAGTATTTAATTTTCTGATAACAATATTTTTTCAAACACAAAGAAAAAATAGCTTTATTTAATTCAAGTTGATAAATTTGAACTTAAAGCAAATTTGTCTATAATAACGGATGAAAGTTGTAATTTTTAGAACAAAATTGAAAAATTATTTAAAAAATTTTTCAAAATTTTTTAATTTATCGTAATTAATCCAGTGCTTACAATTAATTAAAGCTAGTTCTGTTAAAAAAAATAAAATTATTTATTTTTAAGCAGTCGTTCTTAGAGTCTCTATTTTACACGAATTTGTTGTTCGCTGAATTTTTCTTATTTTTAAATGAAGTTATATCTAATTAAATTTAAACTTTTATTTTTTTTTTAAGAAATCTTTGAAGTAATCCTAGCTAATAATAATCCTAACTAATAATAATGTATTTAATTTATGTTTTTAAACATATTCAGTTTTAAAACTAAATAAAAACTAACTAAATTACATATGTTTTTAAACAAATTAGGCTTCAAAGAAAATTAAATCATATTAAATTATGTTTTTAAATTTATTTTTCTTAACCCTTAGCTTATATTTTAATTTAAAAAAATGAAAGTATCAGTGACTTACTTAAAAAATGTTTTAAAGTACTTTTTTACGTTTGGCTTATTTAACATTTTCTTCTTTAAAACTTATTTCAATCTCATTTCATTAAACCTTATAAAATTAAAGTATTTTAGTAAGTATTAACCCCCTAAAATTAATGTAAATACGTTAAGTATTAAAACGTCAGTGTGCTCCTTAAAAAAATAAATATATCATTAATTTTGGGTACAAAAAAGAAAAAGGCAAAATAGTTTTGAATAAAAAGATATTTACCTAGCAAATATTTACGCATCCTGTATTTGAATTCCATTGGGCTAGGATGGTCGTACATGCCACCTTTACTCCGAAGGGCGCCAAAGAAATGCTCCAGTAAATCCTGGTTCAGTCTTTATGTCAAGACGTACTGTATTTCGTATTTATCACGAACGTATTGGTGAAGCATTCCAAGCGAATTATTTGACACCATTATGCCTCTTTGAAAAGGTGCAATCGATTTTTTATTTGGAATCACTATTACACTCATTACGCGGTCGACCTCTACTAACAGCTTTTGTTGTTGTGCCAGATCTTGCCCATAAGGCTTTTTGTAGGCAACGTTGGATGACGCTAAAAGTTTAGAGTTTAAAACATCAAACCAGTCGTTCACCATCTCAATGAAGTCAGCAGTACTTAATGCATTGTAAACGTATTTACCCAAGGAATAACAACGTCTGATTGAGCTTGCCGTAGAATTGGATAAAAGCTGAGCCGCTAATTTCACTTTTTGCCTACCTAAAATATAAATATACACATTAAAGACTACGTAAAGGAATTTGTGCAAAATCCCATTTAATCCCATTGATAAACTTCGAAATACTCAAATCATATACATAACACCCTGTTTATCTGCATGCTTCACATTTAAATGGTCATCTGTTAATTTATAAACAATTGAAAGGTCCGATACTCTCGCATACTGCATAATTTCCTTTATGGTCTGTGATGTTACAATAGAATTCTTATATTTAAGATCTATGTCTAAAAAGTGGTTCCTTATAAGTTTTAGGAGGTGAGGAGCGTCAGCAAAAACGAAGATTTTTTCGTCTTCATTTGAAGGATGAACGAACCAGGTTTTGTCTAAGAGGTAAAATTTTAAACTTCAATAAAACGTTTTAATCAAAAATATTTTAAATCCACTTACTTATAGAAATTCCAATTTCTCTCCATAGTGATTAGTTAGTTGGGCCCATGTCCGACACCATTGCCACAACTGGATATCCTGAACCATAAAGTGTCTTGATGATGTAAAACAGGCCCGTAGCCAGAAAATAAGAGCCGGGCAGGCTGAGCCTCCAGTAAAAAAATACAAATTTTTTTTCATACATTTGTATATAAATATATATATACATATTAGCATATTTTCAAATGAATTTTTTATATATTTACATGTTATTTAATGAGTTTATTGTTCAAATGTATATTTTAGTAAAAAAAAAGTTAAGTATATTAACATACAAAACCTAGTACTCTGTTCGCTTGCGTGAAACTTCGCTGGCAACATCTTTTTCTATGTTGCGTGAAATTTCTGACTTAAAGTTTGTTGCGAGGAATTTCTATGGCAACGTTTCTCAGAGAGACTCAGAAAATAAGTTGGAAGATTTCATATGATATCTCTCTTTTCACTTCAAAATAAATAGGCAGTACAATTAAATAATTTCACGCAGCGGAACAGAGTACTGCTCTGACGAACATTCTGTGAAAATTTCCACACTTGTTTCGCAGCTGTCACTTTTTGTATGGAGATTTGAGTAGAATTTCACATGAAACTGAACAGAGTACTATGCTTTAAATATAACATAAATTAGTTCAATGTTTGAAAGCGAATTTCAAATGTATTATATTGATTTTCACTACAGTCACAGCTCTGCTGTTTAATACAAAGGCAATCGTCTTAGTTTCTCATTACATTTGCGAAGATAATCTTTGAACTCTGTTGATTTGGCTTACACGGGAAAATGATGCTTCCGCCGTACCGCCGGAATACCGCCTCTATACCGCCGTACTGTTGCCGAATGGTTCGATTGCACAAAACAAATTATAAGTATCAGGAAACGCATCGCGCATTAGATACAATTCATTCAACGTATCAAAACTGATTGAATTTGGTGATGTTTTCTGATGCTCATCCCTTTTTTGTCCAGATATTTCTTTGCGACAGACATCTCGGCATCAGAGGGTATTTTTAAGCCTACAGATCAAGAATGATAGAATACAAAGATTGCGCCGAAGGCAAGAAAATGAGTACAACAAAATTGTCGTTCTGCGCATGTACGTCATAATATCAATGCTGTTTTGGAGAGCGTTCACTTTGCATACGATTTCTACACAGAAATGAAAATTGCATACATTTTAGTTTGTATAATTAAAATAAAAGAATTAAGAAGCAATTTATTGGAACGAGAAGAAGGTGAATTTATGAAATACTCCTTTGCAAACATTATTTTTACTATTATTTTATTACAGCCAGTAAGCAGCTTAGTCAAAAAAAATTTGACTGTGAAACCAACTTCAGTGAGCATTATTTTTCGACTTGGATTTTATAAAAATGTTCATTACGAGTTTAATTGATGTAGTTTAAACATTCCCAGATATTTTATTTCCATTAATTTACCTGTGAATTGAAAGGACAAATAAATGATTGTTCCAAGTTTTTAAATAATGAAACAAATTTTGTTAAGTTAATAAATTTTTGTATTTTTGTTTTCGTTTGTGTGCGTTTTCTACAATTTCTTGGTTTAATTTTTGTATTTATTGCAAACATCAGGTTTCTGAAAAATATTTGTTTGCTGTTGTTACCACAATTAGCAGCTGCACACTTCATTTTTTAAATTTTAAGTTAAAAACTAGAAAATATACTTCGATATATACACAATTAAATAAAACACAACCGATCGCAGTACGTTTCTGAAAGAAATAAAATATTGTGACGTAGTCAACTGAACAGATGGCTGTCAAACTCGATTAGCAGAAGTAACGGACCTGCGCAAAGCGTAATCTCTTATTCTATCATTCTTGCCTACAGATCATAATATTTTCAAACTAGCTGGCTTCATTTCGTAAGCTTATGACAATGCCAACAATATACGATCATTTTTGGTGAAACGCTTTTTTAATTTGAATATAATATTATCAACGATATCAAAGTAAGCCGGCTTAATTTCAATAGAATATTCACTTCTCTCACCAAGTGATTGCTCTATTACTGAGTTTCGCGTGATATAAAACCTTTTTATTTTAATTGTTTTTGAGCAAAAGTACCTCATTCAATCCCAAGCTATGTCTGCAACATCCATTATTTTCCTTTCAGCCTTTCCAATTTTGTATGCTCCCAATTAGTAGTTTTAGTTAGACTAATTAGACAAATTATTATTAGTAGATTGGGGAAAGTATGTATAACTATTTGAGAATGAATGCAAAGTATTTAGATTACAGGAATAAGGAAGACTGCTGACCTGGTACAGCCGCTTAAAGTTGAAAAATCCGAAATGCAGTCAGCTGGCGCTTGAATCATGATATAATTTCGAAATTCTCCCCATTCATCCTCAAGTAGTTGCAAGTGTTTTTCCTAATCAGAACAGCAAACTGGGAGACACAAAAGCTAGAAAAACGACTGCACCAACTGCAATTTTTTTTGTGTATATTTAGTTTAAAACACTTAAAATAATAAATTATCTAATAAACTTTCTTGAAAAATCTTGAAAACAATTAAAATAACAACTCTATAAATTCTATAAATTTTCACCAAAAAATAACTTTCTTTACAAATTTTTGACAGCTGTTATTGGCAATGACTGACAAAAGATGGCAGTTGTAAAAGCATACGGAAATTTGGCTAGGGCAGGCTCGAAGGATTCTAGGGCAGGCTAAGCCTGCCCTAGCACCATACTAGCTACGGGCCTGATGTAAAATAGCAGCTCTTTGGTCATCTTAGTAACAAACGCATAAAAAATTGGTTGCTTCCAAGACGATTTTAGGCCTCGAACCATTGCGACTTGGACGTAGTTTACTGGTGCCCTTACCAGATCAATTGATGGATCATGTTCGAAAGTTGATGAAACCTTCATTTTATCGAACTGTAAGACGCAAAGTTTATCCTCCTTTGAACGTTCATGCAAATCGCTGAATTTCTTCCAACAATTCAATTTTTCGAGCCCATTTTGTAAGTGTGTCAACACACGGTAGTGGAAAACCCATTTTGTAGAGGTGTCTATAAGCTCTTGGTCCAGCAGTTTGCAGAACTATCGATGACGATATGTCTTCCCAGCACCAATGTATGTTCTTATTAGGACTTCTTAATTTCCGGATTTGGTTTTTGGTGAAAATTGCATTAAGGCTTTCTGACGAATGGCTGGATTCCTTCTTTAGCTTTTCGACTTTTCTGTTCAGCAGAACAATTTTTTTTAAGCTCCTCAACCGATTCGAAATAATCGTCGCTATATATAATAAATAATAGTAAATCAAAACTAACTGGCAACGCTAACAGAAATGTAACAAACATGAAATCAATCAGATTTTTTTTTTATGAAAAAAAAAATACATTGCATTTTATTATATTTACTTACTCAGTCTGTGTACTGCAATCTATAAATTTGCTTTTTATTCTGTTTTGTGCTCCAAAATCAATATTTTTTAACGGTTGCCTTACATGCAACGATGGCACTGCGCACGGCATCAGACGTGGTTTCTTACACAATGGATCACCAGGTGCTTTTTTGAAATCTTGCTTCCTGAAATGTTTTTCACAGACTGTGCCCGTGGGCTTCAGATCCAAGCCGCAACATTCAATCCACTTCTTTCTTCGATAATCGTCCCTTGGAACTTTGAAGAAAGAAACATTTTCCTTATTCCATGTACTATTGCAAATACCACAGCTTTTAGACATATTAAATATATTTTTTTTTTTTTAAACGAAATCACACAAGAATCACTACTAATGACAAATCACTCTAGACGCGTATTGTTTTTTCGAACCAAAAAGAACAAGTAGCAAAACATTGGATTTTTCACTGGATTATCACTCAAAATATGGCATCACTTCATTTTGTCTGATTTTGACAGCACTACGGTGTTGATTTTATAAACGTCATCTAGTTCTTCCACCTTCTTTAATACATCTTGAAGACATCTATGTATTTTTTAAGACATTTTAAAGGTTTCTTCAAATCTTCTTTTAAATTTTTAAAACATTTTAAGGTACTATTATAGTGTGTTACTATAAAAATAACACTTTTTTTATTAATTTTTTACCTAGTATTATTAATTTTAATGATTCAAATTTCTTACGTAAAGAAGAATTATTTATGAGAAAATAAAAAAATATGTATTTATAGTGTTGTTAATTTTCTACAGGGCGTTGAAGTTAGTGTGTTTAAAAAAATTGATGCAATTGGCTTCTCGTTTCCAGCATTTACAAAGCGTGTGATAGTAAAAAATCAAAGTGCATTCTTGAGTTAAGGGTTGTAGTTGAGCACTTCACATACGCAAATAAAAAAAAATAAAATAAAAAATTGCATGCGTTGAAAAAAAAAAATTTACAAAAAACCCCCTTTTTTTGCCGAAACTTTTAGCCATACAAAAAAATATTAAAGTTTTTTGGTTTTTTTTTAATATAGTGCTTAACAGAGTCTATAAGGATCACAATAAATCAAGATTCATCGAAATCGATCAAGTAGAACTCCAGACATCTTAAAAGCCGATTCGAAAATACTTGTTTCGAGAAAAACGCGATCAAAGATTAAAAGGATATCACGCGACATACGAATATAATATATGTTATAACTTTTTTTTCTATTTGATATTTTTTTCTAAAATTTTGTATACGTATTCTTAATTAAGACCTTAAAAAACCATATTCTAACAAAAAAAAAAAAATTGATTTTTAATTTTTTTACACACTGTAATAGTACCTTAATGTAATTTTGAGAATTTGTTAGAATTTTCTTGTTATCTTAGACATTTTTGGAGATCTTCGAGGGTTTAGAAAGTTTTTAGACTTTTTTGATAAATTTTATGTATTTTTGAGATATATTTCGTGTATTTTTGGGAATTATTTTAAGATTTTTCGTCTAATTTAAGACATTTTTAGAGTATATTAGACGGCTCTACGAAAAGCCCTGAAATAAAATAAGCCCCGAAAAAATGAAATAATCCACAAAAATGTCCGTATATATCTGAGGACTATTTCTCAAACTTTGGGTGTTATTTAATTGTTTTTATTTTATTTCATTATGAAATAAAGCCCCATGAAATTAAATTTTTTTTGGGTTTATTTCAGTTTGGTTTTTTTTTTTTGGGTATTTAATTCGTATTCTTAGTGATATTCGAATAGAAAAATCTTTCATGTGGATATATTGAATTTGTTTTAGTAAAACTTCAAGTGGAGATAGAATAAAACTATTTGTGTTCAGTGACCTGTAGTAAAATTTGACACATGAGTATTTTTAAAACATTTTAGCACGCAATGTTTCAGTTATTTTTATAACATTTTCACTTTTTTTTTGTATCCTTTTTTAAATTTTATTACACTTGTACGTTACAGTTTACTTGCATATAAAATCAAATTCCTAAAAACAAAAGTTTTTTGTGCTCAACAAACGTTTTACTTAAAAATAACCGCAGAGTACTAAAATCAGTGCTTCCAGGAACCAAAATGTTTTTCCGAAAAAATTGTTAACTCGAACTTGGTTTTAAGTTAAGATTTTTCTCAGTGAGACGTTTCATCTCTAATTCCAGGCCCTGCAAAAAATAAGTGGCACAAAAAAGTAGCTACACAAACCAAACAAAAACACAAATAACCACATACGACGAAGTGATGAATGACTCTTTTAATTAGTTGCCGCAGGACATGCATGAACTGCAAAATGAATGGTTGACTTTCGTATATGAGTACCGTGAGCGAGAGGCGTCATGAATGAGTTGTCTGTGTCAGTGTCATAGCGAGTGCGAGTCTGTATGTGTCTGTGTGTGTGTAAAAATGTTTATTTGTTTGCTTGCTGTTGTGTGAACACAAAGTTGTCCTGTGAGTATGTTCATTTATAAAATAGTTTTTTTCGCTCTGGTTTCATTGGAACACACAGTTAAAATCGTCATCATCATCATCAAAAGCAGAAAACAAAATGACACAATATGAATGTCCTTTTTTGTTGGACGCACTGAAATTATTAATAAAAGTCAGTGAGTGAGTGCGGAAGGAACTGCCCGCTTGTAAAAATTTGTCGGCTTATGACATTGTAATACAGAAATGTAAGTGAGATGTGACAAAATCTTTTTTTTTTTTGTTTATATCGATAGTTTCTTTTTATGAGAACAGTTTGATATTATTTTTCAGTGTAGCTACATAGAAGGTAGCAGTTGTAAAAATTAATAATCTTAAGATTTAAACTAGAATAAAGTTTTGTATATTAAACTATCAGGTCAAAGTCTTATTTATCATTCTTCATATGACAATACATGCTTCTTTTTTTTGAGGGGGGGGGCATCACTGCATTTATTTATATCTCAAAATACCCCTAAAATGTGCAGCGCCACAAATATATTTTAAAACCTTTTTTAATAAAAATTGGAGCAGTACTTTTGGAGTTTACCTGGAACATAGTTAATATTAGTATTTATAATAGTAAAGATATGTTAACTAATGGATTTTTCGTTTCTCAAAAAAACTCAACATTTTTTCTGCCCTTTTTTTGGAAATTCTTACCTCTTTAGAATAAAAATAGTGACTTCTAAAATTTAATCGTGTTCTTTTCGCGAAAATGTTGACCTCAAATAAAGAAAAAATTCAGATTTGTTAAAGATGACAGAAAGAGGGCAGAAGAAATGCAACATTTTTTCGAGAAACGAAAACGCCACAAGTGTTTTTACACGTGAAACGCTGATTGGTGGTATTATTTACTTTTGTTTCTTTTAGGTTTGCTCTCTTTTGATTTCGTTGAATTTTAGAGGATTTTCGTTTAATGTTTTTTTCTCTCTTATCTTATCTTATACCATGTTCATGCTCATGAAAAAGCTGCTTTTTGCATATTCGAACATGCTTTTTCGAACTGCGTTCATGCTGGCTATAATGCAAGTTTAGCTTTTATTTTGACATTTCTGTGGTACAGCAGTCCAGGCTAATCGCTTTTCTTTTGCTATTTTCTTGAATAAAAGAGATGTCAATGACTATAATTGCTATATTATAACAAAATATGTACAAATACTTACAATCCTTTACTTATTGACTTTGCTGGTTATATTTGTTATTGAGTCATACTAACAATTAACTTCGAATTTCAGAAGTATCGACGAAACATAGGTTGACACATACAAAAAAGCAGAATAAAAGTTGCATTAAGTTGCTTTAAATTGCTTTTTTCTAGTGTTATTTGTATGGAAATAGCAGCTTTTATATTGCATTTAGTTGCGTTCTACAAAAAGCTGCCTTTTTCCCCAGCATGCACGGTCTATTAATAGCCATTTCTAAGATCTCTCCTATTTTTTGCATTCCTCCTCCTATTGCCCATTACTGTGTAAGGCAAATGTCATCAGTGTTTTTGCAGTCATGTTCGAATAAATGTTATTGAGAGTAGTACATAGGCAATGAAGGCCTCGCAGCTACACTGCATGATATTAAATGAGTTAAGAAATATTTGGTACAATTTTTGTTAAATTTCAGAAATAATTGCTTACGTTATGTGTCCATTTTCAACTGGGTGGGTGGACTGAGTTCGTGTGTGTGCCTGGTGTTGTGTATTTTTGTTGGACAGCCAGCAGTAGAAAGAAATTGCTTTGTGACCAGCTTTTTGGTTGACTGGCAATAAAAGCTCATGAGTTTTAACGCCAGAATTGAAAACATTTTTGAGATTTTTTTTCGTTAGCCAGATTAAAAGATTCTTTTTAGATGAACAGATGAAGAAATTTTTAATCAAAAACAGTTGAGAAAACTTAGCTCAAATTGCTAATTTTTAAAAAAAGAAATTTTAATTATTTTTTGCAACTTACAAAGCCACACACGCAGAATTCAGGGCCCTATTATCGAACATATTTTGAGACAATTGTCTTAGAGCCTCAAATTTTAATGGACCACCAAATTTCTTTAAAACAAAATCAGGATATTAAATTTATTCATAAGAAAATTATTAGAAACTGATTTTATTTCAAAACTTTGAATTTATCTATGATTTCATTTCATGGACAGAATACTAAGCGACAAATTGAAAAAAAAAATGCTGTGTTCTGTTAGCCACTATACATTTTTTCGACTGTTAAAGGAACTTTTTCTGCTACTTTTCATTACTTCTATGTAGGGAAACAAAAACGGTGCGACGGGCACAACATACTATTTAAAAACTTTATGTGAGCATGTTCTTAAAAAACGCACACAAAATTACAAACTGCACTGGTATACCGCCGGCCTTTTAAAGTTAAAAAATCGTCGAAATAAATTCTATAAAAAATGATCTGCTTCTAATAACATAGATTACTTTAATAAAAATATAGACAATTCATGAGAGAATTTAATTTTCTGGATAATTTTTTATACAAACAGTATACAAAAAATGTTGAAGCAAATATAAAATCGAATCCAAGCTTTTTGGAGTTTTGTTAATTCAAAGAAAAAAGTTCAACTATTCCGAGCAGTATATTTCTGAATGATAAAGGCTCTAAAAATGCTCTCGAAAGCGCTAGTCTTTTTGCTGACTTCTTTGAGTCAAATTTTGAGCCTTCAACTATTTCTTCCAATGATATTTCTGAAGACATTAACTCATCGCTTGACTTGGGCTCTTTATATGTATCTGAAGAAGACGTAAAAAAGGTATTTTAAAACTTTAAATGACAACTAAACCTGATGCGGATGGTTTGTCAAGTATTTGTATTTGTATTTGTATTTATTTAAGGATAAATTAGTACTGTAAGATACAAAAAGATCTTTAAGAAGTACAACGGTGAAACATAAATAATCAACTTATAGCATATAATAATTATGGACTTAAACAATAAAGAATTTATAGTTTAGATCAAAAGTAAAAATAAAAATAGAAAGTACATGATCAACAGATGGCACTTGAAAAATTAAAAAGATAAATAATTGATTTTTAATTTATAATTTTTTTTTCAGAGTATTTGTAACATATATATTGCAATGATTAAATGATAAAAAGAAAAACAGTTAAATAGCAAAAACTTTAATTAGATTTTAGTCGTTTGAGAAATATAACAAAACAGATAGCTTGAATTTGTTTGTACTAGCGATTGATTTAATATTAACTGGTAGTGAATTCCATAGTTTAATGGCACTGACGAAGAAAAGGCGCTTAGATTGCAAGCAATTGAATTTAGGTATGATAAGATTCCCATTTCGGTTGGAAACAGAGAAGCGCAATTTTTGAAAAAGTTATGATGGAGTCCTGTAGATAATGAGCTTATGCAGAAAAATACAATTTCTCGCTATCAGATAGTTAATTATGCTACAACCCAAAATATTCTTACTGAAAGTTGAGATATGGTCAAACCGGCTCAATCTGTAAACATATCTGGTCGCATCATTAAAGGCAACAAGTATTTTGTGCGCTGAGTGTGAATCTAAATTACTATATACTAGTTCTGAGTATGTGATATAAGGTACAATTAGTTGTATAACGAGTCTCTTTTTAGTTTCAATTGGTGTAAACCTAGCAGATGGCTATCTGCCGTAGGCAACGCAGCGTGAAATAGAATCTTTTGATGATATTATTTATGTGTTCGGAACATGACAGTTTTGAATTGATGAAAAACCTTAGATTTTTAACTTTATTAACCATTTGCAGGTTGTTGGTATTTAAAAATATAAGCGGTAAGTTTTATAAGTTTTTCCTTAAAGATAGGCAGAACATATGACTTATTTGCTTTAACGCAGAGATTATTGTCAGATGCCCACCTACAAATTGCACTCAGATCATCATTCAACCTGCAGCACTAGTCGTCGAATAGTCCGACACGGTTTGACAAATACAACTGAATGTTGTCAGCACAAGCGTGCATAATCACATCGATGAAAATGTCATTAATGAAGACACTGAATAGTAAAGGCCCAAGAATTGATCCTTGTGGCAAACCAGTTGCAATATGCTTCAATTCGGAAAATCTATTTTTAATATGCACCCTTTGTTTTCTACCATAAAGATAGTTGGCTATTAAATCAACAGCAGCATTGTTGAAGCCAAAAAGGAGCCTAAGCTTCTGACACAGAATGGAGTGATTGACACAGTCAAAGGCTTTGGAAAAATCTAATAAACAAAGCAGTGTTATATGTCCTGTATCAAATGAAGTCTGGTCATCATCAACGACTTTAAGCATGGCCGCCGCAAAACTATTCCCAGCTCTGAAACCAGATTGGCATGGAGATAAAAGGTTATGAGCATCTAAATGATTATTTATTTATTTAGCCATGAGTGACTCACATATTTTTGAAAATGCAGACAGAATGCTTTTAGGTCTAAACGCATTCATAGTAGAAGCATTAGTGACTTTTGCAATCGGAATAACAGTCAAAAATTTCCACGATTCAGGAAAACATGAAGTAGTGAAGCAGTGATTAACAATATGTGTCAAAGGTTCAATTATGTAGGGTAAGATTAACTTTATAAAACGTAAGGAATACCATCATCTCCAACAGCATTAGATTTAATGTTCATAATCGCTTTAGTGACGTCATTTATGTCAACATTAGAAAATGAAAATGTATCACATTCCTCAAATACACTGTCAATTTCACACTGATCATTATTCTTGTTGCTGATACCGAGCTTACGTATATTTTTCCAAAGAACTTTGGAAGAAAGTAAACTGTCAAGTTTTCTGTGAAAGTATAATTTCTTGGAGTGTCTTATTACAGAGACAGCTTCATTGCGAACAAGCTTATACAAATTCCAATTCACATCAATGCGATGTTTTTTTCATTTATTATAAAGTTTATTTCTTTTCTTTATCGCTGCTTTAACGTGTGAGGTATACCATGACAGAACTTATTCTCAACAGTCACGGCACGAAGAGGCACAAAATTCTCAAAAGCATATCTAACGTGCGATGCAAAAACATTTAACTTATCATCAACAGTAACACAAAACCAACATTCGTCCCAACAAATTTGAGAAAGGAATCCATACAATAGCGAAAAATCGATGGACTTGTAATCGCGAAAAGATAATGACAAAGAGGACGAATCACAAAATGTATTAAAGTTTATAGAGCAGAAAAGAAGATCATGGTTTGATATAAAAGAGATTTGGTCAAACAGTAGAATTAAGGAAACATCAGAAAGAAAAATACCTCAATTAGACTAGGAGTCACATTAGGCACAAATCGAGTTGGATTCGAAGAATTTACAACTGTCATGCCAGCAGCCATAACTTTATCAAAAAAGCTGTCAGATAAATTGTCCTTGATAAGCAGGTTAACATTGAAGTCACCACATACAACATAGGAATCAAAATCAATTACACGCCTGAACAGATCACTAAAAAAAGGTTCAAAACTGCAGCATCTGCTAGGATTATAAACGCAGGAAACAAGTAATTTAGCATTGTTATTATTAGAAATATCAACATTTAAAAACTCAACATCCGAACCTTAGGAAGAATTTACAAGCCTTAATTTAATGTGGGATTTGTAGTAGATAGCAACTCCACCTCCCTTTTTACCAATCCTGTCATTTCTATAGAGAGTGTAGTTGGCAATGCTTAAATAACTGTTAGGAATGTCATTATTGACCCAGGTTTCAGAAACACATATAACATCAACTTTAGAACTTTCAAACACATATTTTACATAATCAAGTTTACTTGGATTTAAACTTATCGCATTAAAATAGACAACACACAGACCATCTCGTTGTTGACACAAAACATCAATTAAAACCTTTCGGTTATCAACAATACCACTACATGGTGTAAAATTCATATTAACTACACACAAAATCGGAAGATGAACAACAACCAATAATAATCAACAAATGGAATACTACTAAAACAATCATAATAATATTAAACATCACAACATTAAAAAAAGAAGAAAAGTAGTAATATATAATAATAAAAAATAATATAAAAATAAAAATTTTGATAAATAATAACATAATTGTCAGTAAATTAACTGCCCGGCGATCATCAAGGCTGCTAACGCAAACGGCTTCAGATGCTTTTAAAAAATTAGTATCGTTTTAAAAAATTGTATTCGATCAATAGCAAAAGCCCTACAGCTAATTTTCAATAAATCTCTTTCCGCTGGTCTATTTAATGATGATTGGAAAGTGTCATTTATTTCACCGATACACAAATCCGGAAATAAAAACAACATCGAAAATTATAGACCAATATGAAAACTAACCTTAGTTTCCAAACTTTTTGAGTCTATATTTAAAGAAAAACTATAATTTGCTGTAAAACACATAATATCTCCTTCCCAACATGGTTTTGTATCGGGTCGATCAACTTTAACAAACCTCACTTTATTTTCCGAATACTGTTTATCTGCTTTTCAACAGGGATATCAAGTCGATTCGATTTATACGGATTTCGCAAAAGCTTTTTACAAAGTTTCGCATGATGTTTTACCAAAAAAAAATTATCTAAGCTTGGCTTTCATTCTAGTTTACTTCAATGGTTTCGATCATATTTGAGTAATAGGATAAGTCTTGTATACATTGAAAATTAAATTTCAAGACCGTTTGTTGCCTCTTCTGGTGTTCCTCGGGGAAGCATTTTAGGTCCACTACTTTTTATTGTATTCATAAACGATATAGCATTAAAAGTAAAACATGCCCAGTGTCTTTTATATGCTGATGATTTAAAAATTGTTCTTAAAATTAATACTTGGTCTGATGCCTTCTTATTGCAGTCCGAATTAAACTCTATTTTCGCTTGGAGCTCTAAAAATAGTCTTTTTCTTAACCACAAAAAATGTTTCTTTTCTACCTATACTAAGTCATTGTTTCCTTTAAAAACATGTTATTATTTAAATAATACTCCATTGACATTTGTAAATGAAATAAAAGATCTTGTGGTCTTTTTTGACTCTAAATTTACTTTCATACTCCATCTTAACTACATAATTCCGAAAGCATATTTACTACTTGCTTTACTTTGAAGACTGAATTTTGAAGACTCTCTTACTTTGAAGTGCCTTTATACTTTTATTGTTCGTTTGAAGCTTGAATATGCTTCTTTTGTCTGGAGTCCTTTCTATGCGTCTCACACATTACGACTCGAACGAGTACAAAGAGCGTTTACTCAGTTT
Organism: Dichetophora obliterata; assembly: GCA_963920525.1. Taxonomy (NCBI): domain Eukaryota; kingdom Metazoa; phylum Arthropoda; class Insecta; order Diptera; family Sciomyzidae; genus Dichetophora; species Dichetophora obliterata. Next base: position 19,330,811 of record OY986438.1, on the reverse strand, counting down.
GTTTTTAGAGCCAATAATTCTCGAGATCTAATACCGTCATATAAAGATCGTTGCAATCATTTAAAATTTAAAACACTCCAGAACAGAAGACAAATTTTATCTCTATTTTTATATTTGATATCGTCGTGGGTACGGTTGATTGCCCTAATTCGCTTGAATTATAATAAACTTTAACGTTCCTTTTAGAACATTATGACACTTTGATGTGTTTTATTTAGGAACATGCAGAACCAACTACACGGTTAGAAATCTTGGACTAAATTTTAGTCTCACTAAAATATTACTGCATGTTTTTAAACCTTGCAGTTTCAAATTGAAACTTTTCAAATACTAACTCATATTTAAAACTTTTCTGTACTAGAATTGAAACCAAAAGAAATATTTTAGCATCAATTTTAGCTTTTTGGTTTAAATTTTAGCTTTTTGGTTTCAATTTTAGTCTTTTTGGTTTCAATTTAAGTACAACTCTGTATTACTTCTTGTTTTTAATACAAAAAATACTAAATTCTAGTACATGTGGATACTAAATTTGGATTAAGACCCGTAAAAAGTTGGCCTGGCAATGCTGCGACTCAATATTAGGCGACTCGGTTCATATGCTTGTTTATCGCGCTTTTTATGTATAAGCCAATAGCTCTGTGGTTAGAGTAGTGAGTTTACAAACTCAATGTCGTATGATCGAATCTCGCGTTGTTTGTTATTTTTTTTTTTAAATATTTGAATCCAAGCTTGTACTAAATTTGAAACCAAAGCTGTATTAAAACCATTTTTTAGTATTTTGTAAATACTAGATTTAAAACCAGAGCTGGTGTAGACATATATGTAGTACAGAAAAGTTTATATGACTAAAAGTCAATTTTAGTACAAGATTTCTAACCGTGTATGCAGTAAACTCACCAATGTTTAGAGCTGTGCTTGAGTTCAATAATTGTATGCTATACTGTAATATTGATTTTGCGAATTCGAAAGAATCCCTAAAGCATTCGCTTAACAACTATTATTAAAATTTATTTATTTATTTGAAACTCAATTTTATATTAAAATTATTCTTCTTATTTTTCTACATAAATGAAAAATATTGTATTTCTTTATAGTCTATAAGAACTTTTGTTCATTGACTTCAATCAATAAAAAAAAATAAAAAAGGCATGTCTTAGCTAAGCTTTATTTTTAAATTTAACTTAAAAAGTATTTTTGTATGCAATTCAAAATATGTTAACATACATAATTAATATATATAAAAAATTTTCACTGCCTAGGGTGGCAAGTGCCCTACCCTTCCCCCGCTGTGGATGCCCATGGATGCCAATATAAAAACGATTCCGATTATATAATTTTGAACCGATGCCGATGCTTGAATTTTCTGCCGATACCAGTCGATGCCGATTAATCGGTCTAGCACTAACTCTAATAGATAATATTTCTGACATAAACAGTTAAAAGACATATTTGTTTAAGATGCCATAAGAAAAAAAATTTTATTTACTCATAGAAATATTTCCTTTTTTAGGAAGCCGATTCTTTTTTATGAGGCCTGGTTGTTAAGTTATGGGCTTTAACAGAATTGGAAAATATGAAAAACGGATTTTTTTGAAGCACTTTTTCGAAAAAAAAAATTATTAAAAAAATATTAAACATAGTCATTTATATTGAAATTTAACGGTTCTTTTTTATTATGATATCAAATTTGAAACTTGAATTTTTTTCTCTTAGAAGACCGAAAGTTAAGATTAAAAATTCAAATTTTATTAATTTAGCCGGTTTATTTTTTTTTATTTTAACTTTAAAATTTTTGTTGAAGTATATAAATAACACAATAAAAATTTCAGAGTGGGATCTGCATTACTTTAAGAGATAAATGAATTTATGTTTATACGTGTCGCACTGATCGTGGTATACCATACGCTTGCTTAGGTCGGTTGGTTTGCGTAAAATATTAATATGTGCTAACCTGTTTAAGCATACTTAAGCTATAACAATGATCTATGATAGGTTGTGACGATGCAAAATCTTAAGATAAATTTTGCCGCACACAATCTTCGTTTAATTAATTTGTGATAAAATACGTATCTGCTATTTTTTCACTTATTGCACCTGTATGGAGGCGCGAGGAGCAATAACAACATAAACATTGACAAGGACGAATTTCACCTCGATCCAATAACACCCACGATTGGCCAACACATTTTTACCAACAATACCAACGCATGTACAAAAGAACTCATCCGAGCCGACCAACAGTAGGGTCGTTTAAGCAAGCGATCCATCCGGATACCGCACAAAAGGGAATGCGTGAAATGCACCAACAAGCTAATTTCACCACCCAGACAGAGCTTGTGTTACGAGTGGAGCAACAACAAAGGTGCACTCAAGAGCGAGGTCAAATGCATTTAGACAAATTAATATTCTTTAACCCTTTCAATTTCTAGGCTAAACTAAGAAAAAATAATTTTTTTGAGGTAATATTCCTATCATTTAGGTCCGTCAAAGATGAAAAAAACATAACTTTGATTTTAACCTGCGCTTCTTACGTTTTGCAAGCTTGTACAAAGAAAAAATTGTTTTACTCCTGTCTTTTTTTTAATTCCTTAAAGGTTTTTCAACCCTTAGACTTTGTTTCTTTAACCCTCTTAGCATTCTTATCATTAAAGGCAAAAAAAAAAATGAAAAAAACATAAATTTGATTTTTGTCGGGTTCATCTTTTCTTATAAAATAGGCCGAAAAAAATTTTTTTTGCTTTTCTTCGGTACAAAATCGATAATCCTACTGACTTTTATGTCAAATATCTTTCTAAATTTATTTTTATCATGTATCATCTTTTTTCATAGAGCCAAACAATTTGATTTAAAAAAAACTTTGCGAAATAAATACATATAAAAATGACTTTCTGATGTGTCCAAAATATTGGGCAAATCCATTGAAAGGGTTAAATTAATACAATTTGCTAGTCATTAATATAATTTAAGATTTGTGTGTTTATTAGTAATAAAGATATTCAAAATTTTGTGGTATAGTTGTGTTGTGTTTTTTCTTTGCCATAGATGAAAACCACAATTATGAGCACCCTTTAAAGGAGAACTTGTGGTTGGGAACTTCCCACTATAGCGTTTTGTTACTATGCAAATAAATTAACTATCCAATTTGATATATTTTATTAATATGTGGCATAAAAAATTTTAACTCGCATTTTGAGCTTCTTCTATTTTTGCAATTAGAAAATAACTGGCAACTGATGAACTCATCAGTTGTTTATGGAACTTTAAAAACCACGTTCGTTAAACAATTCATTGGGCTACTTAAAATAATCACTCAATCAACACCACGGGGTTTTTTAACTACACTGTAAACAACGCAATTGTGAATACCCTTAATGTGTTTTGTTTTGGTTTTGTTATGAATTAATTTACATTTCTTAGTTTCAAGTAATACATAACAAAAAATTGTATTAAAAACTTTTTGAATTATTTAGTTTTTAAAATTTTCAATCCCAAACTAATCCCGGGATCCCGGGATTGAGATTTTCAATTCCGATAATCCCGGGATCGAGAAAAGCTTCCGGGATTGGACTCCCTAGTATGGACATTAAGGTGCCTTGACTTATACGGGTTGAAAATGTTCCATTTGTTGCCCTCTAAAAATTAACCTTAGTCTATTTTTCTATTTAGACCAAGCATATTTTTAGGTTGGCTCAGATGAAATTTTTTTCAAGGCACCTTAATGTACATTAGGGCGTAAAATTTTTTTGTCAAAATTTTGTGGGGGCTGAAGAGGAATTCGAAATTTCGTCACAAAAACAAATTTTGAGAATTTTTTCATAAATTTTGAAAAAAGTTTAGAGGTCGCTCAAGGTCGATTTTTTCCAAAAAAGTAGTTCTTCCAATTAATACTTGTGCTTTCTACCCAGAATTAGTGCATAACTAAAAAAATTAATGTTCCAACGATCTTATTTAGAAAGAAAAATGTGCAGATTTTATTTTCGTTGGCTTAAAAGAGGGGTTCCAACTGTTCTTTTGAACAGGAGGGTCAAAAAAGAGTTTTTAATTTTTGCTGTTTTTTGTTTTAAACTTCTATTTTTCCACATTTTCGCTTTATATATAAAATATTAGTTTGCAGTTTTAAACAACATTTCATCTTAAGTAAGTAAAAGAGTAAAACGTTAGTTTGTCTTTTTTTTTAACTGAAACTATGCGCATTTAGGGTTTTGAAAACGTGCCTTTTTCGGAAAATTTATTAGTGTGAGCAACGATTTTATAAATAGCAGTTATGAAGTCGTTGGTATGAATGTAGCCATGTATTGCAAAAAAACTCCAAAAACAATTGCAAAATGTTAATATTTTCATTAATTTTTATTATATTTTAACTCTTTTTTGCAGCCATACTCAACCACCTGTATATATTTGAGTTTTCCTTTAACTAAAGTATTTCTTTAACTTAAGATTAAATTTTGCTTACAACTGCATAAAAAGGTTTGTTTAATAAGAGCGAAAATTTGTAGAAATTTAAGTTTAAAATGAAAAAAAGCTAAATTTTTAAAAAAAAAAATGAATTTTTTTACCATGCTGTCGAAAAAACAGTTGGAACGACACTTTCAAGCCCACGAAAATAAAACTTGAACATTTTTCTCTCCAAACAAGATCGATGGAACATTATATTTTTCAGTAATGCACTCATTCTGGGTAGAAAGCACAAGTATTAATTTGAAGAACTACCTTTTTGGAAAAAACGACCATGAGCGACCTTTTTCAAAAAATTTGAAAAATTTTTCAAAATTTTTTTTTTGTGACAAACTTTCGAATTCTGCGGCAGCTCCCCAAAATTTTGAAAAAAAAAAGGTTGCGCCTTAATGTATATGTTATTTAAATTTTTTACTTTATTCAAATTTTTTTTTTGGCACTAATGATTTTTAAAACTCCTGAAGATGAAGTCCTCCGGGAGGTCCTCTTAAGAGAGGCACATTGTGATGTGCACAATTTCTCTGGATCGGGTCATGTGAAATAAAAAAGTCCCAGTTTATGAAAGGTACTATCTAGTAATTAATCGAAGGAATAATAAAAATATCTACTTTTAACAATATGACTATAAAAAAGATTATTTTAGTTTATAAAACTTTTGGCCTTAATTGTTTAGAAAATGATAAATACTAATCGGGAATACATATTATTAAGTTAAGTGCATCAGCAACCAACCAACCAAACAATAATTTTAGACTGAACTCACCGGCTTCGAAAACAATGGTTTTGAGAAAAACGATTTAAGCTCTTTACACATACTATATCATTAAGTATGGAATAGCATTCCATACAAAATTTTCCACCAATTTTTTTTTTTTATAAAAGTTTTTTTTATGGTTCATTATTAAAAAATATTTGATAAGTATTTATTATTTAAAAAAAAGGACTTCACGAAAAAATAATTTTTTTATATTACGTTTTTAAAAAAGGACCTTTATCAATCGCTTATACTGCAATAACTGAAGATTATAGAAAAATTTGTACCAAAGAAGAAATGTGCGCCTTTTTTTTAGCTTTCGATTGATGTTCACTAAAACTTAATCACATTACTTTTTGATTGCGAAAAATACATATTTCCAAATTGGATTTTTTTTTAATTTGGGCCTAATTTTTTTTTTAAATAAAAAGCCAAAGCCTTTTTCCTAATACTGGTAGAATTTCAGAGTGGACACTTAAATACTAACGGAGCTATGATTTTTTCAATCGCAACTTACACTTGCGAAGTGAACCTCAGTGCGACTTGCTTGACTTAAGAGTTCTCTACTATCGTATACTCACAAAATACTTATGTTACAATTATAAAATATAAAATCATTTTATGTGAAATCATTATGATTTTATGTAAAATCATTATAATTTTATGTAAAATCATTATAATTTTATGTAAAATCATTATGATTTTATGTAAAATCATTATGATTTTATGTAAAATCATTATAATTTTATGTAAAATCATTATGATTTTATGTAAAATCATTATGATTTCATGTAAAATCATTATGATTTCATGTAAAATCATTATGATTTCATGTAAAATCATTATAATTTTATGTAAAATCATTATGATTTCATGTAAAATCATTGTTGAATTATGTAAAAAAAAACACGCATGCACGTGTTGGCATCCCAGCAAACCAAAGTTTCCGAATTCGTAACGAATTCGTTATGAATTTTTCGAAATCATTCCGAGTTCGGCATCCGAATTCGTTCCGATTTCGTAACGAAAATCGTATGGAGGGGTTGACACGAATTCGTAACGAATTGTCGAAACGAATTCGTAAAGAATTGGAGTATCGTATTCGTAACGAATTCTTAACAAATTCGTAAAGAATTGACGAATCGAATTCGTAACAAATTCGTAAAGAATTCAATTATCGTTTTCGTAAAGAATTCGTAACAAACTTATAACAATTTCTTAACGAAGTGTAGCACCGAATTCGTAACGAAATGAAACATCAAATTCGCAACGATCTCTTAATGATTTTTGTACCGTATGTAATACAAAATTAAATAACAATTTCGAATCAAAGTTTAGTTCGTCAATCCACTTAAGTTGCCCCAGACCATTTGTTTTGTACCAATGACATGCCAAAAATTGCAGATCCTTTGCAACTACTATTATGAAACATATTTAAATGTGAATTTAACATGTCGTTTGTATTTGCATCTGTTAAAATTAAAATTTGAACCATCTCTAGTATCATCTGTATGAAAGAAAATGTTGTAAAAATGGCAAATTTTTTAAAAAGCGTCTAGGCTCATGTCCTATCAATTTTCTTTCAACTCGAAATATTTAAAACACCTCACAATTTAAATTTGAAAATTTGATTTCGGAACTCTTACGAATTATTCGAAACTGTTCCGAAACTACTGTTGCGAAATACTTACGACGAATTCGTTAAGAATGCTCGAAATAGTTACGAGCTAATCGGAATTCAGAAAAATTCGGAAACTTTGGTTTGCTGGGATTAATTTTGCAGAGTACAATCATTAGTATTTCATGTAAAATCATTATGATTTCATGTAGTATTATTACGAAATCCAGTAAAATCGTTATTGCATCATGTAAAAAGTTAAGCAACACGATTTCATGTAGAATCATTATGATTTCCTGTAGAATCATTATGATATCATGTAGAATCATTATGAAATATAGTAAAATCATTTTTGCATCATGTAAAAAAAATGTTGCGTGCTGAAGAAGTTTCGTTGTTTCTAGCACATTAGAAGTTTTATCGCGAGAAGTAGCTTCGTTAAAAATTTTAATAGTTTGTTAAAGCTGAAAAAGTAAAACAAGTGAAATAAAAAGTAAATACAAGTGGAAATAGTCGAATCCATAAACTTCGACGCAGATGAACAAGGTAATGTAATATGTGACTAATGTTGCTATAAAAAAATAATATTAAAATGCTTTATTACTTTTCAATAGAAACAGAAGCTTCAGTTGACTAGGAAATTTTAAGGTACTTATCTAAAAATGATAATCAGGAAGCTATACCACCCATAGGACTTCGTGCACGTTATCGATAAAAATTATTTATTTGGGAGAAAAATTGAGGTATGTTATGTAATTATAAGACGTATTTTTTTATATTTTTCAATGAAAAAACAACTAACTTGAAGTTCTTTTTATTTCAAACTGAGGTTAGGATTCATTTGCATTTCATAAGGATTTCATCATGATTCAACATGACCATCATAATGATTTTACATGATTTCATAATGATTCAACATGACCATCATAATGATTTTACATGATTTCATAATGATTCAACATGAAAACTTATTGCGATTTTTATATGAAAATCACAATGATTTTACTATAAATCTCTGTGAAGCAAAATCATAGGGGAAACATGTAAAAAAAATCATTATGTTTTTAGCTGATTTTAAAATGATTTTTTTCTGTGTGAAGGGTTTATTGCAAGATCCATGACATGTCACTTAATAATAAGTCGATTATATCTTATACTCTTTAAGAAATTAAATTTTCTATGAAAAATTAAATTGAACAATTTAACTACAAGTTGTGGGTCCTTAATAATTCAGAAAGGTCATCTTATCAGTCAGTGTTATTATTGAATTGCATAAGAGACCCAAATTTAAAACCTTTCATAGAATATTATTTATTTATTATATGAAAAATAAACAAAAATTATTCTTTTACAATAGAAAGAAGGAGCACTAGCTGTCAGGGCTTTCGGCACTTCATAGAATATACCTAACTATATCAACATTATGAAAATGAATTTAGTGGCTGAAACACAATTTTCGGATCGTAATAAGAAAAAGTGAAACTAAGTCTAGCTAAAAGCAGCAACACTAAAAAAGGATTCTATAAAACTAAATAATACTAATACGAAAAGAGTCTACACATATTTTTTAGGGCCTCAGGACCTCGCAAAGTTTTATTTCGGCACTGACAAACATATTATTCAGCTGCTCTATACTCGTAAATCGTATAATTGTATGCGTCACAAAACTTTATGAATTGTTGTGGCTTGCATTGATTCGATTTGGCAGTCGGTAGGCTTGCAGAAAGCAGCAGCAATAAAAGCTACAACAATAATAACAACAAATAAAAGCAACCGCAATATGTTAGTATTTGACACACGCGCATACACACACACATACACACTCATCAACTATTCTCATCAATTAGTTTAAACAAAATATTTTGCTTTTGTTTTAGTTGGAAAATTTCATGTTGCGAAATTTTGGTCAACCAATATGGCGCGTTTATGCAACATGGCGGACTTGGGAAAATTTTGGTGTTGTCGCTAATGTTTTTATTCTTATGTATGTTGTTGTTTGTGTTGTTGTTAGCTTTGCAATGATGGTGACAAATTAGACATTACAACGCCCACAAACTGTCAAATACATCAAAATCACACGCACACAAGTGCACACAAAAAACTATTCCAATTCATTTGTTTTTGCTGTCAATATGGAGTACATACATTTAAGTCTAAATAAAACTTCATGCTTAGTTTTCAACTTAAGCTAGTTGAATCAAGGATTTAATTAAATTTTGTTTAAATTTCAAATCAGAAATGCTTGAGTTCTTGCCAAAAATTTCTCATAATTCTTCATTTTCTCATCACTCACCTATATCAATATATCTTCCATTTAAATATTTTAATGTACGTCCGCCTTTTGTTCAAAACCATCATCTATGAAACAAAACAAAAATCCTCTTAAGAAAAACCTCATTATTATTTTAAACATTTGCATATTCTTGCGTTCGTTTAGTGTCAAGCATAGTAAATCCCTCCCTTTGAATGCATAATGAACTGAATGCCCCAACCGATTTTCTTTTATATCAAATCATCCTTCTTGCCTGCCTTAGTTCTCTCACAATTACCTGCCTTACTGCCCATCTCTAAATTTCCTCAAAGTATTAAAATTTCCTAAGCTCGCAATGACAATTTAATTGTTTGTTAAGCATTCTGCATACGTTTGTAGTATCCAGCAAGCAGCTTTTTCACCCAAAAACACAACTCAACTAGCACAAAATATAAGCAAGCATAGAAACAAAAAGAAAAACTAACAGATATAAGGATCTTTCAAAAGGATTTCTCAATTTTCTTGCAATTCTCACAGCTATGAATGGTAAGCTTGGCAGATAAAGAAATATTCTACAAGTGGTACTGGTGTGGAAGAGGAAATGAGAGGGGATGTCGCATTGTAGGTTTGAAAGACAAAGCAACGCCAACCAAATGAAAATAAATTTAAAGAAGCTTAGCACTGTTGAGTGCATACTCTAAGGTAGCTTTGTGGCCAGTGGCGGAAAATAAGTTTTATTTATAATTTCCAGTTAAAGGTTTCTAAAAGTATAATTTGCTGCAAAAGCTTTTATCCTAGAGAAAAAGTTCGAAATTAATAATTTGTAGAGTACAAAAGTCTGCATCAGGTGAAAACACTATCTTAAGAATACCAAAAATAAAAATGAAAAATAGTAGGGCAAAATAATATGGTAATTTTTGAGCCGAAGCTACTTGCGCTTCAATTTGTTAATTTAATTAATATTATATTATTATTATTTATTTTTCATTATTGTACATTAAGACTTATCTTTTATAGTACATCAAAGGAGGAAAGTCAAGTTGATAGATATTTACTTATATACTAACATTTATCTTAAATTATGTAAATAAATTATTAAATTAAAATATTAAAATAAATATAATATATAAAATTTCAAAGTTATTTAGTAATCAGTTTAAACAGTTTATTTAAAAAAAGTAGAAAGAAAAGAAAGTTTTTAAGCAAAGAAAATAATGAATAGATAAAAGAAAAGAGAATAGCATAGAAACTTAATTTAATGAATAATTATTCTATTTCTGAAAAGTATCTAAAAATTTCCCGTTTAAAGCTGGTTTTAATATTTATTTGTTTCAAATAATTGGGCAATGAATTCCAAAGTCTTATGGTGCTAATAAAAAAGAATCTGCTACTGTTGAGGTAGCTGTGTCTCGGAACAATAAAGTTGGTCGAACGATTAGATTGGAAAAACTGTAATTTTTCATAGAGATATCTCGGGTGTCGAGTATTGATGAGTCCGTGTAAAAAAATTATATTACGCATATTTAAATATTGAACTAAATTACAACCAAGAATTTCCTTGCATTTCGTAGTGATATGATCCCAACGTTGGATTTTAAAAACATACCTAGCAGCATTGTTAAATGCAACAAGGAGCTTATGCTGTGAGTGTGAGTGTCAAGCTTACTGTACACTACGTCTGCAAAAGTTATATGTGGCAAAATTAATTGTACTACAAGCCTTCGCCGAGTTTCAAGGGGGGTAAAGTCAGAAGAAGCGCGCAGGTAACGCAATGTCCCATAAATTTTATTTAGATTGTAGTTGATGTGGTCAATACAAGAAAGATTTGAATTGAGAAAAAAGCCAAGGTTTTTCACTTTATTTACAACCTCCAACTGATCAGCTCCTATAAATAAAGGCGGAATATCCACAAAGCAAGAAACAGTTCTGGATATCGGCAACACTTTAGATTTCAGCGGATTAATAAAAAGCAAGTTAGTAGCAGCCCACTTTTCCAGTAAAGATAGGACCGAAATAGGAAAAACTGATTGATTTGTTTACAGATTTCTTAATTTTCTTAATTCTTAATGTCAATACGATGGCAGTTGGAAAAGTTTGTGACTTTTTGAATAAATGGTATATTTTTCTTCAAAAAAGTTTTGTTTTTCAACATAGTCTCCAGCTTTTTTAAAATTTTTTTATTCATTCCAAATAATAGGCGTTATCAGGGTTCTCAAACTATGCGTTTGTTTAGGTAAAATCTCTTCATTCGAACCAAATCTCTAGCCGTCGAACCATTTTTAAGGCTTCGAAATAGTCACAGGGGGCTAAATCAGAAGAATGTGGTGGTTGGGCTAGCAGTTCGTATCCCAATTTATGGATTTTTGCCTTGGCGACTACAGACGTGTTTGCCGGTGCGTTGTCATGATAGAAGATCACTTCTCTCTTCACCAAATGTGATAGTTTTTGACCCAAATCAATATCAAATCAATCCAATACCTGTTGAAATGTCTACCGACTTACTCACCCATTCACATTTATTTTCTGATTATCATTCTGAATATCATTTCATGAATTTTATCGTTTTTAACGGTTGTAGATTTTGAACGATCAGCGTCACTTGTGCTGGTATGATCTCAACGAAATTCAGTAAACCAATTCTAAATCATTGAAAATTATAGAACAGAGTCCCAATAGTATTTATCAAGCCTTTCATTGGTTTTGGTTATGGTTTTTTACGCAAAAAATAATGCGTGATCCGTACACGAAATTCACTTTTTTCCATTTTTGTCGAATTTCACTTGGTTTCTGACTTCAATAGCTGTCAAACACACACTTAATGTTGCAGTTTGCTCGAAATTAGACAGTTGTATATTATCAGATGGTAGTTGACAGCACGGAGATAGTTATTTTGCTTGAATCAAGCAAATGGTTTGCTTAAAAGCAAATCAGCAAAACTCAATCACTGTGTGATTTTAGAAAAAGATTGCTAAATTGAAATCACTCCTCATGTACTTAGGAAAAATTTTGATTAAATTCAAGCAAAATTTTGCTAAGTTATTATAAACTGCAAAAACTAATTTCTACTTAGTTCAAGCAAGTATTTGCTAAGTTATTATAAGCTCAAATAGGAAAACTTTACTAAGCTCATGCATATATTTGTTAAGTTATTATAAACACAAATAGTAACTTTTAACAAAATTGAAGCAAATTTCTTTTAAACACACGAGCACACGTTTATTCATAATGAAGAAACTTAGACGATGATTGGTTAACAACTGCGATGGTCAAATGGATCAGCCCATGCACTTGCACTCACGCGGCTGAGGTTCAAATCTCCAGATGGTGGTAATTTTTAATTTATGTTAAAATTTAATTTATGTTATTTATGTTAATAATTTTTTCACTTCAAAAATATGCTAGATTTTAGCAAAAACTAATCAAAATTTGCTTATACAATTTATAATAACTTAGCAAATATTTGCTTGAATTAAGTAGAAATTTGCTTTTGCTGTTTAGAATTCAAGCAAAATTTTGCATAGCTATTATAAACTGGAATAGCAAATTTTTATTAGTTTTTGCTGAAGTCTAGCTGAATTTTGAAGTGGCTGAGATTTATTCGCAAGTTTTTCTTTACCACAATACAAATTTAGCAAACAGTTTTTCCGTGAGGATCAGAACTTCAAAAAGTTACTGACTTCTAAAAATCCAACGTATTCTTAAAATTTTGCTGGATTTGAACCTGCGCCCTTCCGTGCACTAGACACAAGTCTTATCCACTTCTCAGCCACGTCTTGTTCACTGTTATTAGGTGCTGTTAATTCGCTGTTTAGTATTCGTTTGTCATCTCTTTTTTAAAGACTTTAAACCTTCAGAACTTACTGCAATGCAGAACTTAATGCAATGCAAGTCCGGCAACCCGAAAAATAGTGTACCAAGGTACCAAGTTAAAATATATGTACCAATTTAGGTATAATTGTACCAAAGTGGCAACCGTGATCACAGCCGTCCACTCTACCAAGGTTGCCATCACTCTATACAGAGTTGTTGTTGTTGTTGCCTTCTTAAAAAAATCTTAATTGATCTAAGGCTCACAATTAAATTATATTCTGCTATTTAAATAATAGATCACAAATAAATAAATTACTCATTTTCTTTATAAGTTAGACATTTTTTTTTAAAAAATTCAATACTATTAGTTTTAATATATATTACTCTTGTTATTAAAAATATTGTCTGATACTCCGGTCTAATTTTTAAGGATTATTTAGGGAATTTTTTTTATTAGAAAATTAAATGCAATAATTTCAATTTCTTATTTTATTTTTTTTTATTAAAATATTGTTATATTTCTATTATCTTTTTATATTTATTTATTGAATCTATTTTGTTTAAAACTATTTATATTTATTTATATAATTTATATTATTTATATTATATATATAATTTATATTATTTATATTATCTATATTATTTATAATATTTATATTATTTATATTATTTATATTATTTATATTATTTATATTATTTATATTTTTTATATTATTTATATTATTTATATTATTTATATTATTTATATTATTTATATTATTTATATTATTTATATTATTTATATTATTTATATTATTTATATTATTTATATTATTTATATTATTTATATTATTTATATTATTTATATTATTTATATTATTTATATTATTTATATTATTTATATTATTTATATTATTTATATTATTTATATTATTTATATTATTTATATTATTTATATTATTTATATTATTTATATTATTTATATTATTTATATTATTTATATTATTTATATTATTTATATTATTTTTATTATTTATTTTATTTATTTTATTTATATTATTTATCTTATTTAAATTATTTATATTATTTATATTATTTATATTATTTATATAATTTATATTATATATATTATATATATTATTTATAATTTTTATATTATTTATATTATTTATATTATTTTTATTATTTATATTTATATTATTTGTATTATTTATATTATTTATATTTATATTATTTGTATTATTTATATTGTTTATATTACTTATATTGTTTATATTATTGATATTATTTATATTATTTTGTAATATTTATATTATTAATATTATATTATTACAAAAATAAAGTTATTTTTGACATCTTTAACTGAACAAAAAAAAAATGTTACTTTATTTAACGATATCTTTTTACATATTTTTACGTACAAAGACACCTTAAAAAATGTCAAGAATCACGTTTTTATTTGTTTAAAATTGGGGTAAAATATATGAAAAATTATTATTTCCCTGCGAAAGCCACTGCCGTGGAAAAAAACGTTTTAAAATTTCAGTTCAATAGGTTCAATAGAAATTTTTTTAACATCCGGGCCGATCAAAAAAACATTGTGAGGTGCTATCGACTATGTTTTTTGGATCGGCTCTCGTTTATGAGGTGTTCTCGACTAGGTCTTCCAATTTTGGGACTCAAAAGCAATTTCGTGATTTCGGGATTTCAAGATTGATAATTAAAAATATTGGGATCCCGGGATTAGTCCCATTTTTAGGAAATTTTTGGGATCACATTTAGAGAAAAGTGTTCTCTGGAGCAATGTAAATATACTTTGCTCTGAGTGTGCTGAAAAAAAAATCTAGTACAAATTAAAAAAAAAACTGAATTGACTATTTCAGGTAGGGTATGCAACTTTTCGACATTATAAAAAAAACCGGTCTCGAATAGTACAATTGTACAAGACCAGTTTTCGATTTATTCGATCAGAAAAAACCGAGAAAACCGGTTTTTTCAATTAAATAAGTTTTTGACTTTTTTATCTACTTATGAATTACCTTTTAACAAAAATAGCAATTCATTTTTAAAAAATAAATAATGGTCCTTGTGTTATTAAATTTATGGAGATGAATTGTATTTAATGATTTGTTTTTAAATAATACCTTAAAAATAAGATACAATTTAAGTATTTAGCTTTTAGGCGGTTTTTGGTTTTTTTTTATATAATTAAGAGACTGAACAAAAACGTAAATTTATAGTAGATGTGGAACATGTTGTCAACAACGCGTTAAACAAATTATCTAATGTTTCAATATTTTTTTTTTAAATTTTTCGAAAAGCTAAAATTCTTCAATTAAGAAATTTGCGTTATTTCCTTTAAAAAAATTTTTTGGGAGCTTGAATTGTATATTTTTTGGAAAAGAAAACATTTATTAAATAAAAACCATGTCTTACATACTTACAATATTCCAGTTGCTTGTAAATGCTGTTTTATCAAAATGAAATAAAACCAGAGATGAGAAATGTAAGCAACGTTGGTGAAATGTCAAAACGCTAGTAGATCGCTCCAATGCAATAAAAAAGTGGCTTAAGACGATTTTATATTGCAGATTTATACATTTCTTGACTATGCGAGCAGTCGAATAATTCGAGCCAAATTAACCGGCTTTCGAATTATTCGAAATTTGCAATTTTTAAAAAAAACCGAAACGCCGAATAATTCGAAACGGTTTTGCATACCCTAATTTCAGGCTTTGAAAAACTTTGGCCCATCTTCTTTTGATCAATTGTGTTGTGTGTGCTATTAAATGATTGAACAAAAATATCGATAACTGAACCTGCAAGTTTTATGCCTACTCTGAACGGCTAATGTTCTTAACCCTAGAATTGGAAACTGGGCCTAACTAGAAAAATGATGGGGAAACTACAAATGATTATCATACCTGCCTATGCCAAAATTTGAAATAACAGGCCACATCTCCCGTTTTCTTAACATGGGCCTACTTAGGCCAGTTGGTTATGTTACCGCCTCCCAGAGTGTTGCCCATCCTTGTGTTAAAAAACTTTACAATGCAGCTTCTACTCTCAGAGTTTTTCCATTGGTGGCGGCCAGAGAAAGGTGGTGACTGAACAGAACTATTACTTCTACTTAAAACTATTCTGTCTTAGCTGGTGATTAAACCCGGGCTACAGCGGTTCTATAGCTTATGGGCCATGCTTTCTGGCCAGTAGGATACGGCCACCACCGAATAAATTCAAGCGTGTCATTTTCCCTATCGATGCGCGGAAAGCAGGTAGGATTGTTGGGTCAGTTGCAAAAACAAATTTGAAAATAAAAAAATAAAATTTTAAAGAAAAACATAAAAATGTATAAAAAATTATATGTACAAATATATAAAAACATAAAATGAAAAGAAAAATTAATAAAATGCAAGTAATGAAGAAGATATAAAAATGCCATGACTTCCATGGAAAGTAATAATTCCATAATTCCATGCCAATGCCTTCTTAAAGTTCTCCTGGAACACACCTACTAGAATCCTTTCATTAAAGGGCTCAAAGAAATCTTTGAAAAAATTCTGCAAGCATTTCTAGAGAAGGCAAAGAAAAGCATCCCAATGACATGCATATGTTAAAAGAATGCCTTTTGGATATGAAAGTGGAAGGAATGAAATTCAAGACTTTCCCTTCCACTTTAGCTTCTTTTGGAAGCACCTTTTTTTTTTGCTGGGATATTCGAGCTCAAGATAAATTTATGAACTAAATAAATAAATAGGATGTTGGAGAGTGTTATGTTCTATCAAATCTACGCAACAGTTTTTTAACATACGCTACGATAGTATCGTATAGTAACTATAAAAAGCCAAACAAAAACTTTTTCTTTAAAATATTACTACTTCACAAAACATTATAAACAAATTCGATGAAGTCAACGCCACTGTGCTTTGCTGATCTCTAACAATATTCGACCTCCTTATTCTACATCTACTATTACTAGCTGCTACTTACTACCTGTAGCTTTGCCTCTACTCCGCACCGTGAAATAATGCCACAAGCTGCGTAATCCTTGTTTTGTGTAGCACTTAAGTGAAAAGCTTTTGTAAAGGAATGTGTTTTGAGAAATGTTTAATAGTAAAATGCTTTCATTTGGGGAGAGGAGGAGTGGGTGAATTAAAGAAATAAAACAACGAATACGAATACAATAAAATGAAATAATTAATTATCAAAAGCAGTTGTGGAGAAGCAACAACTATAGAATTAGTAAAGACAATAGCATAATATTGCAAACCTATGCAAATATTATGTTCAAGGTAAACAAGCACTAATAACACTAATACACACAAGTTTTTCTATTGCCATAGAATAGGAGGGTGTGTGCGTTTTTTTTTTTCCTAGATTACAGATAGATGACAGTTTCTTTGGTAGAAGAAATTTAAGCTTTTGCTTGAAAACCGAAGCAGTAGTTGTTATGTCCGCTAAAAGCATATAAGAAAGTGTAGAAATAATAAAAGTAACATCTTTAATTACTCGAAAATTGGGCTGTGTAAATTTATTTATTTCAACAGAATAAACTTTATAAAATTGATGAAAAAGAAAAATGTTTAAAACTTTTTTCAATTAAATGAACGTAAAACTAAAGTTTTGGTTAAAAACGAAAGTGGATAAGCAAGCAACTTTGTGATGAATTCAAATTAATACAAACTTAACCATTTTGAGAAATTTTAACTATTTTGTGGTACTTTCTAAATAAATTTAAATTAAAACTATAAAAAGAAAGCAGCTATCACGCTGCTTTCAGCACCACCACATCACAAAAATCACACACAAACACACTCACGGTCACTGCTGTGCCATATAAATAACTAATCATCAAGCTTCATTGAGAATTCCTAGAGTCTTGTATGGGAAGGTATGGCGTAAGTGGTGAGTCCAAAGCAGTAGTTTTGAGGAGCCCAACGTAAAGCACTTGACGTTAGAGAGAACCAACAAACCGGAAGTAGTATATTTCATTTTGCCAAATCTCTGCTGACACATACACACATAAATGCTGAAAGGACTCTATGCCGCATATGATGCTCATAGGGCACTCATCTTGCCACAAACGCCCCCTTTCCCGCCTACTTTCACACAACGAGTAGCTTACCTCAGAGCTTATTTATTTTTAAAGTGCTTCCGTTTGAGGTGACAAATTTTTGGTATTCCATTCACATATATTGAGCAGATATTTCATGCTTTCGTCTGTATTTTACGAAATATTTTTTTCTCACATTGTTTTTTTATGTTTTATTGTATATTTGGCAACCTTTTATCTGCATGTGAACTTACACACTCATGTAACGAGTGTTGGTTGCGCTGCACAGTGTCGTGGCTCCATATAAGCCCATGGATTTAAATAAAAGCAGTTGCCGCAGGATCATGAAATTTCGTAGAAAGAAATTCTACGATAAGAGAAATCTATATCGATATAGATTTCTCTAATTGTGTAGTAGGATGAATGAAATGCCAACCTTCGATATAACTTGCATATAATCTTGTATATTTCCCCAAAAAAGTTATCCCAGAGCAATAAAAATTTTTTCACATCGTTTTTTTTTGCCACATAAGATAGTTGGTGTAAAAAAAAAAGAAACCAACCAAAGTGACTTTTGCATCGTGAAGAGGTACCTCTTGAATCTCTTGTGGGTTTTCAGTGGCATAAATACGGCAATTTTGTTTGTTTACCGTTCCGTTCAACTGAAAATGAGCTTCATCGCTCATGATAATTTTATGCCAAAATTGCTCGTCTTCTTCAGCCATTTCGATGACTCTTTGGGCCCATTCCAATCGACGTGGCTTATCGGTAGGCAACAATTTGTTTACCAATTGAATTTTGTACGGAAACAAATTCAAATCAACTCGTAAAATGCGTTGTAAAGTGGATCGGGGAATGCCGAGCTGCTGAGAACGGCGATTTTGGGATGTTGTTGGTGACTGCTCAATACTGGCTCGTACGGCTGCAATATTCTCATCCGATCGCCTTGGTCGCTTTTTATTTGGCCTCTTTGGGTTACCAAGAGTATTACCAGTTGTAAATCTTTCATACAAACGATAAATTGTTTTCTTTGAAGGCGCAATTTTCACTTTATTTATTTTTTTGAAAGCACGTTGAGTTTTCACTATTGACTTGTTTTGTTGAATGTAAATTTCAACAATTTTAGAGCGTTCGCGTGGCGTGTACTGTTCCATTGTAAACATTTGCTTGGAATGACGCTTCAAACGCGGTATGTCATTAGTCGATTTGGCATCACTGCGGAAAGTTACAGTGTTGCCAGATGGGCGCTTCGAATATTGGCAACTCTGTAGATCACAAAGCAATAAAATTTAGTACACACATATTTTTTGTGAAATTATTTAAGTATTCAATATCGAGTCATGATCGCAAAAAAGTGTAAGTGACAAAAACAACATTTTATAGGATAAGCAGTTTTACATGGAAACTCGACTTTAGTGATGTTTTTGCATAACTTAAGAACGGGTTGACTTAGGGCCGATTTTTCAGTGCGAGTTTAATCTCTAGTCAAATTAAACTGGGCTTACCTCACCAAAATTGGACGCTTAAACTCGGTTTAACTGGATATTTTAGCATTTGTTGAAGTTAAATTACCTTAAATTGTCATGTAATGTGTTTAGTTTTTGCCTAAACCGAGTTTAAATGTCCAATTTTAGTGATTGAGGCTCAGTTTAATTTGACCAGAGTTTAAACTCGCACTGAAAAATTGGCCCTTAGAGGTCTGTAACGGCACAAATTTTTACTTTGGTAAGTTGCACAGCAGAATAGGGGTTGTTAACGATGTATTTATTGTATTTGTCCTATAATTTTGGCACAACATTTTTAACCTTTACTACTAACAAAGAACGAACCTTTTTTGGTTATTTGGTTTCAAAATACATAGGGTAATGTCAAATACGCAACATCGTAAATACCACTAATATGCAATTTCTAAAACTTGATTATCAGACAGCTTACACGTTTTCAAATTTGACAGCTGACACATTATTAAATCTGACAGCTGCCATTTTATTCTCAAATTTGACAGCTGCCATTTTATTTTCAAATGTAACAGAGTGCTCGTTTACACGGTCAAACACGTGTATGACTGATAATGTTGGCAGATGAAATTGGGAAACAAAATAGTGTCACCGAAATGTGCTGCTAAAGTACGAATGCACGATATTTGGCACGGCCGTCAAATTTAAAAATGTGTCAGCTGCCAAATTTGAAAAGAAATGTCAGCTGTCAAATATGTAAAGTATATCAGCTGTCATACGAATTTGAAAATATGTCAGCTGTCATATTTGAAAATAAAATGGTAGCTGTCACATTTAAAAATAAAATGACAGCTTCCCATTTGAAAACAAAATGGCAGCTGTCAGATTTAAGAATGTGTCAGCTGTCACATTTGAAAATAAAAGGCAGCTGTCAGATTTAAGAATGTGTCAGCTGTCAAATTTAAAAACGTGTAAGCTGTCTGATAACCAAGTTGAAGCAATTGCATATTAGGGGTTTTCACGAAGTTGCGGATTTGACATTACCTTATGCAATTCGAAACCAAATACAAGATATTATCGAAGGTTCGTTCACGATAAGTGGTAAAGATTAAAAATGTTTAATCCTGTAGCCAAAATTATAGAACAAATACACTACATCGTAAACAACCCCATTTCTGCTGTGAAACTTTCCAAGGTGGAAATTTGTGCCGTTACAGATCTTAAATTTTGGGAGTTGTTGAATAGTATAGTGCTATCGTATGTCATTTAAAATTGAGTTTTGAATTTCTTGGCGCTTACACTTTTTTGGCAATTATGGCTCGATATTAACAAAAACGTCAGAAATGTCTGAAGCATATCAAACGATTGGAAACTAGCAAGAAAATGTTTGTAAAACTTTAAAAAAGCATTTAATATAAATAACATAAATATTGGTTTTTGAGTACGAATTGTCACTTAATTTTATATAATAATAAAGAAAGCATTACTTCAGTCGATTCGTTACTATATTTTATTATATGTATTTATATTTATTCAATTTTATCTTCATCAGAAGAATCGTTTAAAATAAAATTTTCTGTGTTGATATTTCAATATCTTCGTTTTTGCTTTTTAAATTTATGTAAGGATTAAGGTCTTTGTAGGCTCCTTTAATTTTTTTTTTCTTTGAGAAGAAATTTGTGATTCTGAAAAGTCTTACGATTAAATTTTTGTTTATTTCTTCTCTTGATATCGTTTTAGTATGAAGCAGTCTGTGTTTTCGAATTTCTCTATGACTGGCCTCTACAACTCTTATGATAGTAATCCTTTAAGCAAATCAAAACTCTGCATTACTTCACAACCCAGAACTAAAATCTTTCGTAATATTGGCAAAATATTATGCCAAAAGTAGATATTAGTATAAATTTGTAAAGCTTTTGTAAGAATCTCTTGAAAAGGCAAACAATGTTTTATTTTTGTCCTTCGATAAGGACCCAAATACAATATTTTGGTTTTTCAGTCAATAAAAAAACATGCCTGTTATATTGGAGACTTTTTAAATTCTTTAAAAATGCCAATAAATGTCAATAACATTCCAAAACATTCTTATAACATTCTAATCTCTAAACTCAGATAACATCAATACTTCCAATAACACAAAAATAACATTTCAATAATATAATAAAAATAATAATACTCCAATCATAATTCATAAACATTCAAAGATTTTTTCAGTAATAATTCATTCGCTATGAAAAAATACTTGAACATCAGTTTGACAGGTTTTGACGCAATCACTAATTTCACTGTATAAATGTGTTGGGCATTTTTATTCAAAACCATGCAAAGAAAATAGATATTAACTACTTTATTTTTGAGTTGCCACAGTCAAACTTTTTGAAGAAGACTCTAAAGAAGACTTTAAATAAAGTCAAATTGAAATATAAAAAAGTTGTTTTTTCCGCGTCTCAAATTTTTAACATTTTTAAAATTTTTCCATACTAATTTATGCATTTTGAACATGCTCCAGAAAACTGCTCATTATTTGCTTGCTGCAGCCAAAATTTTTCGGAAAAATAGAGAAAAAGCTTTCATTAATGACATACCAAGTGATAAAAAAAAACGCTTTCTATTGTGTTTTAAGATTTTTGCAATTTTTTCTATAAATTTTAAATTTGACAAAAACAACGTTTTACATAATTGTCTAAATCTTTTCTCTTCGAGAATTCTTGCAAACCATATTTTAGAAATATTTTAAGGAAAACATTGTTTTTAGATTGTTTATTTGTTTAAAAATTATCAAAAATTTAGTTTAGTATCTTACGATTTTCAAATTTGTGTTGTTTTTAGTTTATAGGTTTTTTTTTTTTTTATATATTGGGGTTGGAATTAATTTTAAAGGCTTTTTTCGGTTTTTGAGCATTTATTTAGAAACAACGGTACAATGTATATTATTCAAAGTATTGTCCATCGTTAGCTACAACATTTTCCCATCTTTCTGGCAGCATATGGATTCCGCGCCGGAAGAACGATTCGTCTTTTGAGGCAAACCACGAATCGACCCATTTTTTGGTATCCTCGTAAGAAGTGAAGCGCTGCTCAGCCAAGCCATGCGCCATCGATCTGAATAGGTGGTAGTCGGAAGGGGCTATGTCTGGGCTATAAGGCGGGTGGGGTAGCACATCCCAATTCAGCGCCTCCAACGTTTCCTTGACGGTTCTTGCAACATGTGGCCGTGCGTTGTCATGTTGAAAAACCACTTTGTCGTGTCTTTTGGCATATTCCGGCCGTTTAACCTTTAATGCTCGGCTCAATTGCATCAATTGTTGTTGGTAGCGTTCCCCAGTGATGGTTTCGTTAGATTTTAGCAGCTCATAGTACACGACACCCTTCTGATCCCACCAAATACACAGCATAAGCTTGGCGCCATGAATATTCGGCTTGGCCCTCGATGTTGATGCATGGCCGGGTGGTCCCCACGATTTTTTTCGCTTAGGATTATCGTAATGGATCCATTTTTCATCGCCAGTGACAATACGATGCAAAAAACTCTTCCTTTTATGCCGTTGAAGCAGTTGTTCGCACATGCAAAATCGCCGTTCAACGTTTCTCGGCTTCAACGGGTATGGCACCCAATTTCCTTGCTTTTGAATCATTCCCATGGCCTTCAAGCATTTGCCGACCGTTGATAAGTCGACTCCCAATGATTCTGACAATTCTTGAAGGGTTTGACATGGGTCTTCATCAAGCAAAGCCTCCAATTCCTCATCTTCAAACTTTTTCGGCTGGCCCGGACGCTCTTTGTCTTCCGTATCAAAATCACCACTTTTAAACCGACGGAACCAGTACTCACAAGTAGAAATCGATGGAGCATAGTCCCCGTAAGCCTCAGTAAGCGTGCGTTGTGCTTCAACCGCTTTTTTCTTCAAATGGAAGCACAAAAGTAAACCTTCCCGCAAATTGCGTTTTGTTGGAACGAAAGTCGACATGTTCACAGAGAAAAAAATATATGTTGTTTACACTTCAGTGGAATGACACATACTAAAAAATGAAGCTTAGACAATGTGCTTTGAAATGAATATAGTCACAGGTGTGCCCGATTAGATCTATTGATAGTTACGTCATCTCTTAGAAAACCTTTAAAACTAATTCCAACCCCCAATAGCAGTGCGTAATATGTGTTTAAATTGTTTTGCATATTCATAATACTAAAATTTATGTCCTTATTCAAAATAAAGGGTACTAAACTGGAAAGATTAAATAAATTTCATCATTTTTTCAAGCCAAATTTCGTGGACCTGGAATAACTTTTCACAAATGATAACATGTTACTTAGTGCTTTTATATTCTGCATTGGTTTCTAAATTTGCATCCTAAAATATTTTTTGACTTTTGTCCGCACCCGCACACTGTGCGCTGCCGGGTTGCGCGCGCGCGTGTGTGTGTGTGTGTGTGTGTGTGTGTGTGTGTGTGTGTGTGTGTGTCAGCACATGAAAATAAATATTTTTGACTATAAGGTTACCTTGTTGCTTGGACTTGGATTGTGCGGCTTTTGTGGCTGTTGGTTGGCTTCACTGGTTGCTGTTGTTGTTGTTGGTGAGTTGCTTGGTGGCTTGGTTTACTTGCTAGCTGTCTGCGGCGGAAGTAACTAGAAATTGTTGAAGCGCACACAAGCACAAAGTGCCAAAAAAAATTATATAAAAAAAACTTTTTACTTGAAACAACAAAAACACACACATGTGCCTGTCTTCTCGTATTGCGGAAGCTTTTATGATTTATGACTTCCGGTAAAATGTGCCAATATGGCGTGGCATGCAAGCCTGGGTTAGTGGTTTGCCATGGCTTGCATTTGAAGTTGAAGCATATTTTCACAAACAAAACAAAAAAAAAAAAGAGGAAATATTCTAAAACATAGAAAAAACCTCTGCATTTTTGCCTTCTTTTAGGCTTTATTTAGGCCTTAAGCTATTTTTTTTTTATTCCTAACACAACTTTGTTTAATGTTCTCGATAATTTCATTAAAAAGACCCCTTTTCTAAAGCCTTATTAACACTAAAGTTTTGTTCTCTTACCATCCTTTATCTATATATCTCTCTATTTTTCATTGTATCTTTTCTAACTTATTGTTAGCTTACCGCCACATACCCCATTTTATAGCTCAACCTACTCCTCTCATTCCGCCCCTTTTTCCCCAACTTTTGCTTCTATTTTCTAGCTCAACAATTTATTTTCAAGCATTTTTAAGCCTCTCATGTCACGTGGCTTCATTTTCTCCGACGTCCTCGTCCTCGTCGTCATCGTTGTCGTTATCGTCATTGTTATCATTGTCCTTGATATTTTTTTCTTTCCTTTATTTATTGCTTGTGTCATTCAAGCTGGCAAATCAATGATTTCACGTTTTCCATGGTTTCTATTCGTTTATTTGCACAAAATAATTGGGTGTCAAGCAACATTTTATTGTAATCCCAGCAGCATCTATTTTTGTCAAGTTGTTCTTTGTATTTTTTTCAAGCTTTTTGGTTTTTTTTTTCTTGCAACTTATGGTAACGCCAGCAATTGTCGTCTGCCTGCGAACATATTTGACATTTCATCTATGATGACGATAACAGTTTTTGATAACTTCATAGAATTTGGCTTTTGTTAAATTTAATTTGTTTGAAAGCTTTTTAGGGGGAAATTTTTTTAAAACTGCCAATTTTTGCAGTTTTTGTATACAACAACAAGAGGGTTAAACAAATGAAACTTTTTAGGAGCATTAATTAGTTTTTTGTTGCAATGATTATTTGTTACTCTGTTGATTGATCACAAAATTGACTAGTAAAAAATCTGGTATGTACTGAAATGAAATGAAGAGCTTATTGCAATAACGTGATAAGCCAAATGATCTCAAAAATTAGTTTTTTAGGCCGAATACATTACTCAATGCATTGCCAACAACCTCAGAAAAGGTTGTACCTAACAAAATTTCGGCTATTTCTTATTAAATTTCGAACGTATTTGTAAAAGTTTCCTTGTTCAATTCCATTTCCACATACAAAATATATTTTTTCATTTCTACAAAAGACTCTCGTTCAAATAGATTACTCAAGCCGTAGCGAAGAAGAGTATTTGGGGTTCAAACCCACCCATATGGGCCGAGGGTATACAAAAAAGTTAATACAAATGTGACCGTTAAAAGCAACAAATTATAAATTTTTGAAAACAATAACACATTATGAAACCTATTTGAAAAATAAAATACATTAAGGTGTCTAAAAACACATTTTTAAATCTACCTGAGTGAAAAATCAATGTAGGAAAATCTTATTTAAGTATGAACATGGTCCGAATATCATAAATATAGCTCTTTTAAGGTAGAAGTATCAATATCTAATCAGGTGGCAATCAGATTTTCATAAGGCTATCCCTACTTAAAAAGTCCTTATAAAAATCTGGTCAATTTATTAATTACACAGTGCAACACATATTTTCGGGGGTGAACCAAACGACAGTATTTGACATCAAAAACCAAAGCCCAAGTCGCTTTTTGCTCTACTAAGTCACAATTTTTTTAACAGTTGTTTTAAATTTAAATTTTTTTGGTCAAAATGAAATTAAAAAATATAAAAAATTATGTGTTAAATTTAACATAGGGTGGTTTTTGTCTTCGGAAGCCTATATTAAAATTTTCCGGGGAATATTTTTTCCGAACACTTTAACCCCCTAGCTCCTTCCAGTATCTATCAGTTTGACCCTTTTTTTTGGAAAAGACCCTATAATTCAACTTTGGAGGGAGGTTCAAGGTTAAAAATATTCTCCAGAAAATTTCACTAGGGGTCACCCAAGACAAGCGAGTTAACGAGTTAAAGGTTACACATAAAATACGAACTGAAAAGATAATACATTTATTTTCATGTTATGTAATTTTAATGTTTTTTTTTAAATAGTATCCATATCATTATCACTGTTATGGCTTGAAATATCATATACTTTTGAGAGATTTTTATCTTTATCTTGAAATTCGTCTTCACTCCCGCTTTTATTAATTTCTTCATATGTTGTTTTGGACCACCAACAAATTTCTGCCAGAACTGCATCTGGTGTTTTCTTTCCTCTGTATCTGTAAAAATGGAAATGGTCCCATCTGGTACAAAAGTGTTGATTGCAGTTAAAGTTTAATTTAGAATTACCGCATTTCAAATGGCAAGGATACCTGATGAAATCATTCCCCTTGCTCATCCTATTCCGTACTGAGTTGCCTTTACAAATAGTAAAAATGCAAGTGCAAAAAATTAATTTTTAGCGACATATTCACGCCAAGTTTCTCGAACGCATTGAGCATCTCAGTTACATCCTTTTTATAAGCATTAGAGCGTTTTTTTCCTAGAAGACCATTTATAACCCCTTTGGCTGCATTCCATCCAATCAGCTCGTCACCTACCAGCTCTTCATTAACTTTAGTAGTAGCTTCCTTATATCTGGACCGTTAAGTATACCTGAAGATGTGAAAAAAGGATTAGGAAAATTCTTTTTAAATTTGAATAAAACAAAAGATTTTTTTTTAACGTATATTTACCATTATTAAGTTTAGATGGACTCAGACGAGGAAACGTTTCCTTGAGATACGCCAAAAATTTTTCGCTTTTAGTTATCGGTTTGATAAAGCTTTTGACTTGATATGCAATGGTGGTAGTAAAATTTTTTTCTTCAAGACTGGTGTCTCACAAACAAACGCTTAGAAATCCAATATTGCTTTCACTTCTCATACACCAATTTTTGTATTATACTGGTTTCCTTCAAACCTAGTATCCCAGTCACACAAGAAACACATATTTTTTGTATATCCGCTTTGCATACCAAAAGCAGAGTAACTACTTTTAAATCGCAGAATTTTCCATCTATGCTTTGCGTAATCAATTGATTTTAAAATAGTATTTAAAATGTCGTATGTTTCTTTAGTTTCGGTGGAATAGGCAATTGGGATGGAAGCTAGTAAATTCGAAACATGAAGCAGGACGGCTTTAAGACTTGTTGAGGAACGATCGATAAATAACCTCCACTCTTTTGGCTTGTGTTCAATGTTCATTAAAGCCATTAAAGAATTTACATCATCACAATAGAAGTATATTTTTGGTACATTTACTGAAAACATCTTTTGTAGATCCGCTTGATTTTTGCGATATGCGCTAACTTTAGTATTTGGTGCCAACAAATTGTGCGCATTTAAAAATAATGCAAGTTTCTCTGATTTCCGTTGTGTCAATTGAGGTTTAGCTACAATTAAGTCCAATTTTGACTGTGTTATCAGAAATGGTGCACTAACATCTGACGGAACAGGATCGTAATCAGAATATACTTCCATTTCACTAACACTGGACATGGCTTCGTTATTTAAAAATTCATTTGGGCTGGGGCATCTTAGAGGAATGTCATCAGAATGTGGCAATGGAACTTGAGCGCTGGGAACACTTCGGTATTCAAAATTCGACATTTTTTTTCTGCAATCCACTCACAGAATTTACGCATGCATAACAGTTCTTGCGATCGTGTTCAATTGGGTCATTCCAAATCATAGGAACACCGAACGGCATCGATCTGCGTTTGTGATGTAACAAACCATTCCAACAAGTAATTGTTGTATCTCTTGCAAACTATTTGTGGCATCCATGGGACATCAGATATAAATTTTTGATCATAGTATTTTTCATACGCTATAATAAGTTCCTGACTGGAATGACCTTGACTGCTTCGTTATGGTGTGAAATGACCGCAGATATAACAAAATTTCTTTAAATTTCCTCAGAACTTCATTGAAAATAAAATTTTTCGAAAAAAGACCACGCCACTTTCACTTTCACAATTTTAATTAAATTACTCAATTCCCACTTAATTGAATTTCTAAGCTAAGCCACCTTAATACTACTTATGTAATTTGTTACTATAACTTATGAAGTATTACAAATATAATTATAACTGCATACCGTTACGCCGGACCGTTATAATATTATAAATTTATAACTAAATGTAGATATTTTTATCGCACGATGCAATAGTTGCTTAAAAATAAATATATTATCTATACGATCCGTTTCTTTTGTGAAACTTTTAACTCGTAGTGGTCACTTGTCTTGCGTGACCCCTAGTGAAATTTTCTAGAGAATATTTTTAGGAAGGTTTTAACCTTTGATCTCCCTCCAAAGTTGACTTATAGGGTCTTTTTCAAAAAAGGTTCAAATTGACCCATACTGGAAAGAAGCTAGTGGTTAAAGTGTTCCGAAAAAATATTCCCCAAAAAATTTTAATTTAGTCTTTCGAAGACAAGAACCACCCTATGTTAAGTTTAACACATAATTTTTCATATTGTTTAATTCCATTTTTGACCAAAAAAGTCTAATTTAAAACCACTGTAAAAATATTTGTGACGTAGTGGAGCAAAAAGGGACTTGGGCTTTTTTTGACATATGTTATTGATGTCAAGTACTATCGGTTGAGATTGGTTTGGTTCACCCTCGAGACAATGACCCTCATTTCGTGGCATAGAGTTATAAGAATCTAGTGACCAGAGCAAGATTAATATGAAAAATTGTGTCACATTTGAAATCACTTCTTTATCAAAGTAAGAATTTTTTGATGATTTTTTTGTCTCTGAATCCTGGCATATTTCCACTCGACACTTTTCATAGAAGTTCATCATGGCCAAAAATCTCAAATCGAGATTTAGCTAAGATAAGCTCAACTTATTTTATTAACTGAATAGTCTAGATTAAACTAGTAAGGATTTATATTCGACTTGGCAGAAGTTTAAACAAGCCCACAGTATTTTCTAAGTAATGCATGTTTATAATGTCACTTCGTAGGGAGGATGTCGTCCAATTTTGTCAAAATTCCAATGCAAAATAAGTTTCAGATATCGAAGATATTTAATATATATATATTCTTGCGGAATTGAAAAAGTAATGCTATTGTGAATATGTCATATGTCTCTCATATTAAGGGTGGTAGGTGAGAAGTAGTTAAAAAGCGCAACACTGTTAGGTCATTAGTAAGATTTTTTGCCAGCAACGGAAAATTGTTGGTTAATTCAGGACCAAAAAAAAACTTTTTCTTTCTACTTTCGTGACGCAGATGATATTGATTGAGTATCGATAGTCACCGCATTCAATAAAATTGTTCATTGTACCGTTTGGATATGAAATTTAAAATAAGTGGTATTCAAGGGTTGATGCGAAACAGTGATGCTAAACAGTTGATTCATGTTTTGGTTGTTCTCAAACATAGTTGCCACCTTTAAAAAGCTTAAGTTTGTACGTTGATTTTAACAACTTTTTGTGATTTTGAAATGAGGTGGCAATAGATTTACTGTTCAATCGACATATAATTTTTATTGCATAATTAAGTTGCAATGTTGATGTTCACGTGTTAGTTCGCAAAATATCTTGCATTTTTACACTCTTGCAGTTTGCAACAACCCGTGAATACCCCTATAATGTTAAATAATAGTAGACTGCTATAAAGTTTACTAAAGTGTTGAATGGTAGCCAACATATAAATGGACCAGAAACCTCTAATCTGCCGTTATAATGCGGCTCATGTACAGAAGCCATTGGCCGCATTCTAGCCGAAAAAGTGCTCAAGTAGCGAAGTAGCATAAAATATTTTCGCTATATAAATTGTGACATCTCAAGGAACATGTTCTGTGAGAGCATACCATTCAGCCCGAAAGTTGTGGAACAGTTCTTGAGCACTTTTTCGGCTAGAATGCGGCCATTATCATTTGGTCAGAGTGCTACGTGAGCTCAACCTAATAACTGTGATTTTACAACCTACACAGAGAAAATAACATTTTCAAAAGTGGCAAAAACGAGCTACTTTTAAAAACGTTTAACCCACATTTTGCACTTCTAACGTTTATTTTAATTTTAAAAACGAACATTTTGAAATGAAAAAGTAAAACATTTACTTTCATTTTAAAAACTTACATTTTAAAATTAGATTCTAAAATGTTCGTTTGATTTTTGACAATGGATATTTTAAAATGCTGTAGTAAAATGTTTATTTTCATTTTAAAAACGAAAATTTTAAAATTAGATTCTAAAATGTTTATTCGATTTGTAACAATAAACATTTTGAAATGCAATGGTACAACAATTATTTATAATTTAAAAACGAAAATTTTAATTATTTCCTATTAATTCAAAAAATTTACAGAAATCCGCATTTCCTCTATTAATTAAAAAAGCTTTATTGGTTTTCAAAATGGCAGTTTTATTTTAGTTATTTTATCATCAGCTATGTTCGTATCGTTAAAATTTTTTAGATTGTTATACTGTATCCCAGTGTCTATAAAAAAATAGAATTTTGTTAGATATTAATCATTTTATTTAAAATACTTACCTTTTAGTTGTGGCAGCAAATGCTCCAAATCAAACTCTTTCATTACTTTCTTGCAGACAAACTGCAGACTGATGAAATCGAGAACGAAAAATATTTTATTTTTTGAACAAATATCAAATACATAAGTCAATAAAACATGTATAACAAACAATTCGTTATTAACAAGTGTTTTGAAACAAAGTATGTGAATTTTACTATGTCATCGTAAAAAGTTTGTAGTTTTTTAAAAAACGTTTCGTTTCACTTTTCTATTTAAAAATGTGCATTTTCATTTTTGTATGGCATACAATGTTTTTAAAAATATTAATTTTAACCTACTATATTATAGTTAAACATTCGTAATTGTTTTAAAAACGTTTCTTTTTACTTTTCTATTTTAAAATGTGCGTTTTTATTTTATAGCGTTTTTAATTTATAGCGTATAGCGTAAAATGTTTTTAAAAGTATTAATTTTACTAAAAGTTCTTAAAAACTGCGTTTTTTATTTTTTTTCTCAGTGTAATTGCAAGCCATCGATTAAATTTTCAACAGAAAAAATTTAAAATTCGAGAAACTTATTAAAAACGTAAATAGATCAAATACTTAATACATGCACCAACAACTTTTACCACTGGGTTGGCATTTTTATCACGATTGGCGCAACAGCTTAGATGTTAAATCTAAAGTGAAAGATCTTGATTAATCAAACTAGGGCATTCAATTTCGTTATGCTTTGGCAATCCCGGGATTTTGGGATTGGAAAAACACAATCCCAGGATCCCGGGACTAGATCCAGGATTAAAAAACCTTAGAAAATGAATTTTTTGGAAGACGTAATATACAGTTTCAAAGTAGTAATGCCTTGTTTTACAACACAAAACAATGCAGAAGATTTTAAAAAACTAAAAAACACAGTTTCGATTAAATGTTTGCATAGTATTTATTGTTTTTTTCTGAAAAACAAAGCTGAATTCTTAAACAAAAAATTAATTAAATTAGATCATTCGGAAGGCTCATAAAATTATTTAAAAAACAATAAAATAGTATAATAATTGTAATAATTCTAAGTACGAATTTTCTGCTATTTCGTACAGCTTGTTTGAGGAAGTTTTTTTTTGAATTTTTTAAGGTCACATCTTAGTTTTTTTAAATCAGAATTTTGTAATATTTTGTAAGTTTAGTTCAAGAAAGGTTTGTATTTTTATATTTTTCACGTCATATTTTGTACAGATAGTTACAAAATATTTTTATTTTTGTATTATAAAAATCACATTTCAGTATTTCTAAGGTATCATGTGTTTCTCACATTCTGTTATTTTGTACAGATTTTTTGAGAAAGGTTTTTATTTATCATTTTTAAATTCACATTCAGGCTTTTCTTAGGTAGCATCATTGAACTTTTTGGTGGAATTTTTTTTGCAGTGAAGGCAATCCCGGGTTCCCAAAAATCTCGGGATTTTAGGCCTTGCAATCCCGGGACTGTCGGGACTAAAAAAGTCCGGGACCCCGGGATAACAGAATCCCGGAATTGTGTTCGCTAATTCAAATATTCTTGCGCT
Source organism: Dichetophora obliterata (assembly GCA_963920525.1). NCBI lineage: Eukaryota > Metazoa > Arthropoda > Insecta > Diptera > Sciomyzidae > Dichetophora > Dichetophora obliterata. Next base: position 19,298,544 of record OY986438.1, on the reverse strand, counting down.
ATTTTCGAAAATATGTTCCGTAGTTAGCAATAACTGAAAACCGTTTCCATTATGTTTTAGGAAAAAGCGTTTTGAAGAATTTTTCAGAGTATACTAACAATAATATTCTTGACTTTTTTTGATTGATAAATTTTTATTAAAAAGGGCTTAGGGAATAAGTAATGAAGAAGTAAAAAAAAAACATTCCTAGATTTTACATAAGCAATTTTCAACTTGGCAAAATTATTTTTATATCACCAAATAACTAATAGCCGGAATTTAAGAACAATTCGTGTTAGTTTTTAAAGAAAAATGCGCTCATTTAAAAGTTTCTTACTCAAGTTAACAATCATTTTTTTATTGCGGTACATTCTTAAAACTTGTAATATATTTTTTTTTTGTCAGCGAGGTTTTAATTAATGATCGCTTGGGCATATTTCTCATAATATTCAAAAAAATTCTAGCAAATAGCTTAAATGGTAGTTCTTTCTAGAAGACACTATCAATGTCCACCTAATTTAATAGTGTTTATTTACCCTGTCACGTATCTTTGTATTTATTTGTAATGGATAGATAATTAAATTTCAGCTATTCAATCGGTGTTTCATGAACATAAGGGGAATTTTAATCAGTTTAGGCTGGATCTCATTCCACTTCTCTAAGAGTCAGTGCAACGACACACATTACATTTGTTATTACATTGGTTTTTTTGTCCATTTTTTATTTGAAACAAAGTAAAATGCTCAAAACATAAAAAGGCTCCACAATTAAAGTTCGTCGGACAACAAATGCTGTCAATCAATTACATTAGCAATTCTTCGCTTATGCTGGCGTAAATGTAGGTAAATTTCAAATAAGCATCATGTTACAAGTATAGAATGTTTTTCTTCTTTTTTCTTTTTTTCTTTGATGATTTCTTTGGCATTCTGTAGAAATTAATTAAGGTATACAAATCAAATATGCGTAACGCGCATAATTTATTGCCACCCACTCCTCCTGCTTTACGAACGTTACATCTTGCGTGTTAAGGCAATAGATTGCGGAAATGTTGCTGTTGTTTTGCTGTAGCTGTATAACTGTAAGAAAAATTACTATAGAATGCTGCTTAATCACCCGTGAAACACCTTTAACTACAGCAACGACGGCGCAAGCATATCGGTGAACATAAAAGCTGCCCCGTCCACTACCAATTCTAACATACCCCCCTCCTCCCTTCGCGCCAACCCATTCAATTTTCAGCTACAACACTCACTAATTTTCTAAGTTACAACATCAAAGCGCAAAAAGCCAAATAAGTGTGTCGGTCCTGTATTTGTATTTATTTTGGTATACATGCAAAAGTTCTTTACTTGTGTGTGTTATAAGCAGTCCGTGTGACTAAATTTTTTGTAATTCAAGCTACATTTCCATAAAAGTTTATCAGTAGTTGCTTATAAGGTTCGTAGCTAAGAGGAAAATCTGGGGTTCAAACACCCCATAGTGGTGTAAAGTATAAAAAAAAATTTCATTATAACAAATCCCGGTTCGAATCCGGTTTTTTTTATGGTTCTTTTCGCTTTCTTTGTTTTTTACTACATTAAAGAACTATTGAAACAAAAAAAATCCACAACTAAAGTGTAGAAAATGTAGAACTAAAGGACAGGTACAACTGAGGGCTAGAAATGCTTGCCCCGAGGTTAAAGCATAACACTAGCCTCGGTTATAAGCAATTAATTCAAATTGTCTTTCACGTCGTTCCACCTAATCGATAATTCACGTATGGTTCCAATCGCGGTTTTCTCTAATAACACTGGCTTACAGTCAGAATGTACAATGAATGCCACTATACATTTCTAATGTAAAATGGGTCGGTGCTTTCGAAAATGTAATTTCTTTTCTGTCACTCCGTTTTCAACATATAGTTTTCAACGGTAGTTTTTTTGACAAAAACAAAAAATTTTATTTCACTTAATTGCATATATCTCCCGAACCAACTACAACAATCAAACAAATAATATATTTAGTTGAAGCAAATAAAAATCCCTACAACTCATGACTGAGAGTGCAACAGCCGATACTGTCAAAACGAAACGGAGTACATTAGTATGCATGGTACAATAAAACCAGGTAGACTCATGACTGAGGGTGCAACCATTGATACTTTAAAAACGAAACGGAATACAATACATTAGTATGCATTAGGCCGGGTCGATTTGTGGGGAGGCAAAAAAATTGCCCATTGGTCAGTGAAAATCGTATTCTAGGGATTAAAATAAGAAACTTTGCCTAAAGAAATATACTTCTTAAACGAATTCTAATGCACCAATTTTTGACCTTTGTCCCGCAGGGTCAAATTTTTAAAAATCCCTCTTTGACCCACTTAGAGTGCCCCAATCGATCCCAAATGTATGCCACTGGCATGGGTGGTTAGGCCCTCTAAATTTAGTGGGGCGGCCCCCCATGCCAGTGGCACACCCCCTGGAGCCCCCTAGGGGTTCCACATACAAACATTTCAAAAAATCAGAAAATAATAATGTTTGTATGTGGAACCCCTAGGGGGGCTCCAGGGGGTGTGCCACTGGCATGGATGGATTGGCCCTCCAAAGTTAGTGGGGGTCGGTCATACATTTGGACTCGATTGGGGCACTCTAAATGGATCAAAGAGGGATTTTTCAAAATTTTAGCCTATTTCTAATAAATAAAATTTTTGAAAATTTTTCGTGTTTTCCAGAAAATTTAAAGAAAACAAAACTTATTGTAAATTTTGTTAAGAAATCAATATTTTCTTAGTTTTTATATTTTTAGGTTAAGCCCGTATGATACTTCATTGTTAAGTCCAATTTTTTTTCATCGACAATGAGAGCAATTGAAATAATGCTAATGCTCAAATGCAAGAAGTGTGAGTGTATGCGCATATAGTACGAATTAGAGAAAAAAATTTACGATAGACAGCATTTTTTATGCATTGTTCTTGACGTTTCGCTCAATTCATCACTTGTTAAATTTCGATAAAACATTAAGTGTCAAAACCAAGCTTGAGCTCTTCTATCGCAGCCAATAAGAAAATAGAGATAAGATAGTACCGTAAAAAATTAACACAATGTATTTTTTCATCCTTTTCCCACAGTATATATCTGTCTAGCCCACGCGCCTCTTGATTTCATATTTTGAAATTAGACAAAACAATAAAGCATCATACGGGCTTTTAAGGACTTTTCCGAAAAGAATAAAATATTGTTGAAAAAAATCTATTGAAAAATGGAAAAGTTGTTTTTAATTGAAAGAAAGCACCCAAATTGAGTGACTGGCAATTTATACATTTCGCCTTATTTTATTGTCATATAAATGCATAAAAAGTAAGCGTTGTTGTAGGTTAAATAAATATTATTTTAAATTTTTATTGTTTATAAGGCATAAGTGTCAAATCTGGTGTTTTGAGAAAGAACACAAAAGATACAAACAAGCATGCTACAATTAAACCAGGCTCACGACTTAGAGCACGACCGCCCAAAACGGAATACATTAGTTTGCTTGGTATAGTAAAACCAGGTAGGCTCATGACAGAAAGTGCAACAGCCGATACAGTCAAAACGAAACGGAATACATTAGTATGCATGGTACAATAAAACCAGGTAGGCTCATGACTGAGGGTGCAACCATTGATACTGTAAAAACGAAACGGAATACATTAGTATGCATTAGGCCGGTCGATTTGTGGGGAGGCAAAAAAATCGCTCATTGCTCAGTGAAAATCGTATTCTAGGGATCAAAATAAGAAACTTTGCCCGAAGAAATATACTTTATATATTAGAATATAAATATATATATATATATTCTTAAACGAATTCTAATGCCCTAACTTTTGACCTTTGTTCCGCAGGGTCAAATTTTGAAAAATCCCTCTTTGACCCATTTAGAGTGCCCCAATTGAGTCCAAATGTATGACCGACCCCCACTAAATTTGGAGGGCCTAACAACCCATGCCAGTGGCACACCCCCTAAAACCTCCCTGGGGGTTTCCCCATACAAACATTAACATTTTCTGATTTTTTGAAATGTTTGTATGGGGAACCCCTAGGGGGGTTCCAGGGGGTGTGCCACTGGCATGGGTGGATTGGCCCTCCAAAGTTAGTGGGGGTTGGTCATACATTTGGACTCGATTGGGGTACTCTAAATTGGTCAAAGAGGGATTTTTCAAAATGACCCTACGGGACAAAAGTCAAAAGTTGGGGCATTAGAATTCGTTTTAGATGTATAGTTCTTCGGGCAAAGTTTCTTATTTTGATCCCTAGAATACGATTTTCACTGAGCAATGGGCGATTTTTAAATCGACCCGCCCTAGTATGCATGGTACTATAAAACCAGGTAGGATCATGGCTGAGAGTGCAAGCGCCGATACTGTCAAAACTAAACGGAATACATTGTTTGCATGCTACAATAAAACCAGGTAGGCTCACGACTGAGAGCGCGACCGCCGAAACCGTTAAAGCGAAATGCCTGATTTTTACACTAATGACTATGCGAAGGAGAGAATAGTCAGTCGTGAGCCTACTTGGTTTTATTATACCATGTCTGCAACGCTCGCGAGTTATGTTAATGATGTCGAAATTATGTTCGACGACGATTCGTTGGGGAATGTGAGCTGTCGATGTCAACGTTTAATCGACGCGGGTTCAAAAATAAGGATAACTAATTGCTCGAATAGTAAATTTTTGTTTAAATTTATTTTTAAATTTCTTTGTTCATAGGTCATTATCAGGAGCAGCGCTGGGATTTGGATGACCTAAAAAACTGCAAAAAATTACCTAAAAAAATTACAAAAAGTACCTAAAACCGCAAACAATTGCATAAAAAATAAACAAAAAATTAAGCCTTAAAAATAAAACATTACTGAATTAAAATTTATTTTATACCAGCATATCCTGAGTTTTTATCTAACACTTGTTTAAATTTTCTACATACCTTTTTGTCAGTTTCACCTCGCGCAGAGCTTTTTTTCATCGAAGTCTATAAACAAAGCTACTCCTTTGTCGAGAGGTAATTTTTTCGATTGAAGGGACTCTAGTGTTAAAGGAATATGTTTAAAAATTTGCATTTTGACATTTTGTAGTACGAAAAAAAAACAAAAAATATACAAAAATTACACTCAAATTACCTAAAAAACCAAAAAACGCTCTACAAATTCAAAACGTACAAAAATGACTATAAAATAACTTCAAAATCTCTAAAAATGACCAAAAAATGCCCTAAATCTAGTAAAAATTAACTGAAAACTAAAAACAATAAAAAATTACGAAAAAAAGGCCTAAAAAATTTTCATATTTGGAATTTAGGAAACATGAATGCACGTTTTAAAGAAGCAGGAAATTTCTTAGAAGCAGCAGAAAAAAGATGACATGTCATCAAAATCCTAGCCCTGATCATGAGTTTTGTAAAAAATATTGTAAGAAATAAATTATGCATTTTTAAAAATTCTCTCAACCACTTTACTCTGATGTTTAATATTGAAAAATTAAAAGGTCAGAATAATAATAATGTTAATATAAAAGAATAATTATAATGTTAATATAAAATAAAAAAAAATGTAGCCTGAAAATGTCCCATACTTTTAATATCAAATAAGTGCCAATACATTTTTATTCCATACCCCCTTTCGTAAAAATCCTGGCTACCGCGCTATCTGTATATGTGTGCATGACAGGAAATGAGCGAGATAAAAAATGTGGGTGGTCCAAAAGAAGCCACCTGAAAGTTTTACCGCAAAGGAAGCCCTAGCATTGGAACAACATGCGCGCCACATCCTTTGCCCGCTTTGTGGCAACTAATGATAAATTACTTTAATTAATGCAGCAATATTGTCTACAGTTACAATAATAACAACAACAACAACAACAGCACCCACAGCAGCAGTAGCAATAGTAACGAAAAGCCAGCGAAATTGGTAAAAAAAACCACGAAATTGGCACTAGCGTTGGGCCTGCTAGCTGATGTGGGCTTGGTACATGGAGTGCTGATTTATTCCTTCGACTTTGTTTTTTTTACTTGTTGTTTTTATTTAAATATATCAGCATGAGTTGAAACAAATATGCGTGCATATTTGTGCTTGAATGCGAAGCAACAATTTGCTGTTTCTCAGCGTCGTGCCCTCATTTTAACCTTGTCTTCCTACTTTGATGGGTTTTTTCTTTCTTTTTTTTGTTATGCTGTTTTTACGTTTTCTTTCTTTTGCTTTCCAACAAAGCAACAGGCGTTCGTTATAAACTATACCACGCTGAAAGCTGCATAAATTATGTGGCATCACTAATGAATGACGTACGTACACTGTGGGAAAATATTGAATCTTTTTTTTCCGTTTACTTGCATAATAAAACAATTCAAAGTGTCGTCATATAAATCAAATCTATATGAAATAGAGGTTCATTCAAGATATTTATTTTACGTTGTCACCCAAGTCTTATGAGCGCTATTAGTATGGAGAACATATGCCGGAAAATTATCATTTTCTGCGATTTGGAAAAATGATAAAGCGTTTTTTCCTGAAAGAGCTACAAGAGATCTTTCAAGTTGAGACAGGCTGCTGGCTAGAAAATTTAAGGTATTTTTAGGAGTTATTTTTAAATGTTAAATATTGAACAACGATATTTTACCTTTTCAGGTATATTGTAACACTCATTCATCATAAAAAAAATTAATTTTTTAATTTAAAAACTGGTTGAACATGTTCAATTGGCGCTCAATGAGACCCTTTCAAAGAAAAGTGGTTTTGGGTTCGTGGGCGGTGTTGTAGATTTTGACTCTTCTATTTATCTGAAAAATAAAGCCAAGAATATTATTTCTCGCTATGAGTGCAGCTATGGCTGGAACTCGAAAGAAAAAAATATTAAAAATTGACAGAATGACACGCTTTTGAAATTTAAGTTCTAACACAAGCGTTTTTTACCGGTTATTAAGTGTAAAATATATCATGTTTTTTAAAATTTCGGTTCTAGTTCGAGCGATAGCCACGGATGTTGGGAATAGCATATTAAAATGTCAGATAATTCCACTAAATAGTCTTTGTTTTTTTTCTACAACACCGAACGAAAAAAGTAGTTTGGAGATAAATGAGTATAAAGAGAATGAATGAGGCTGTAGAAGCAGAAATAACGTCAGTATCCTTACAAAAATTTTATAGTGTATTCTCCAAAAACTATACTTTTGAAATATAAAAAAAGCTTTTATAAAAATTCTTGACCACCAGCCTAAACCGTTTTTAAAATAATACCAAAAAAAAAAAAATAATTCAAATTTAGGAGTTGTTTTAGCATTAAATCTGCCACAATTTCTTAAACACAATGTTTTTGTTGAGATTTTTTATTTATTGAAAAATTAAGTTCAAGAAAAATCCTAAAATGATGTGTCCTTCAAAGTTAATGGAGAAAAAATAATACCTACTATACCTAAAAGCTTATCTTCTTTTGTTGTTTATTTATTTTGTTTTGCTTTGCTTATTTATTTTATTTATTTTTGCTCATTTATATTGTTTTGTTTTGGAGCGCAGCACTGCATATATGTATGTTAGAGTTCCCATATGTGCCTTTTTCTGATCCTGTTCGCTCCCCGCCCATTTTCTGTTAGATTGAGGCTTAAAATAAGATCTGCATAAAAAATTGGACTTCGGTAGTGAAAAAACCCAGGCCCCCTGGGTTAAAGGCCCAAAAATGTCTGAAAAATGTTACTTGGCTTATTTACTCTATATCTCTTAAAATAACAGTTTTATGCTCTTAAAAAGAATAAACACTTTTATGAACAATAAACAGATACACATTTTTTCATAATCAACTTTGACCTCAGAATGACCTTTCGTAGTGTTTTACGCAGTCAAAGTCACGACTTGCAAGTAATATATTTTTTGAACGACCCTCGTAATTTTTGGAAAGAGATATTTCTGAACAGTTAACACCATACAAAAGAACATTGAATAAAGTTTATTTCACAGTTAGTTTTTTCTAAAGTATTGATTTTTGAAGGTATGAGAGCATTTCAAATTTTTTTTCAAAGTATTTTTCAAAGCAAGTGACTAATTTTCTTCATTGCAAGTACATTTTCAGATGGATTGACACGCTAAAATAAATTATTTTCTGAAAAGTGAATGCATTTAGCTTAAAAAATCCTGCTGCATTACTAGAAAAAAACATAATAGTATTTTTTAATATTGTTAAAATTAATTATCGTTTTGAAAAGTTGAGCCTTAGTAATAAACATTTTAAAGTCGACTCTTAATTTAGTGTTAGCTGTTTGACTGCAAATTCTTAAGAAATAATGTCAGAAAAGCTCACGCTAAATTTAGAGTCGACTTCAAAATGTTTATTACTAAGGCCCAATGAAAACACAAAACGCTTATAAACAAAACGAAAAAAGTAGCCTATTTTTTATAGTGCATGAAGTTTAATATAACATTGTTTTCCGAACAAAAAGTAAATTTATTTATTTTTTTTAATTTTTTGATCCTCTTGGGATATATTGAATGGATAGATGTACTAAAGAATCAATAAATTTTTTTGCTCGAGCTGGACTTTTTTTCTTTCTCATTTTGTTGTAATCCGTAAATGTTTTGAAATCATTTTCCGATGCCGTTTTTTCTTTTTGTTGGAATTTCGAAGGCCTTATTAACTTTCAATAATTCGTTTGTGACATTAGAAACACATTCTCTAACACTCTTATTTTCATCTTGTATCAAGTAAAGTATTCTAGCGAAAACGTCTTTTTACAAGGGAGTATCTGTTTGTTGAAGCATTTTTTTCTGCCTACAATAAATAAAATTATATAAAGAGCAATAATAATTATAAAGAGCAATATTTGTTTGTTTATTTGTTTGTTTGTAAATGAGTTCTCGAAAACGGCCCGAAGAGTTCTCGAAAAGAGTTTGCGGGGGCAAAAAATCGATCTAACTGGGTTTTATTTCTGAGAAAATTCGTTTAGCAGCGCCCCTAATGTGCGATTGACGAATGACCGATTTACGAAGCCAAAATTATTTTATTCGGAAAATAGTTTATATTGAAGTTATTTGATTTTAACACTGTACGGCCATTGTAACCTATTAACATTATTCAACATTGCAAAAAAAATTTGATTAGCAGCGCACATTGGGGTATTGGACCTATTTAGGCGGCCAAAATTATTTTATTCGGAAAAAAGTTGCTATTATATAAAATATTAATAATTTTTTTTCCGATTTTCGTACGTGAACAGAAAATGTTGTTATTGTAAAGAAATTAATTGCTTATCGATATACAATCTAAAAAAAAAAAAATTTAAATACATACATTGGTTTTGGCTAAAAAAAAAATATTTAAATACATACATTGGACTTTTTAAGCTAAATGTATTCACATTTCTGAAAATATTATATTTTAGCGTGTCAATCCATCTAAAAATGTACTTGCAATGAAGAAAATTAGTCACTTGATTTGAAAAATACTTTGAAAAAAATTTTAAATACTCTCATACCTCCAAAAATCAACATTTTAGAATAAAACGAACTGTGCATTAAACTTAATTAAATGCTCTTTGATATGGTGTTAACTGTTCAGAAATATCTCTTTCCAAAAATTTACGAGGGTCGTTCAAAAAATATATTACTTGCAAGTTGTGACTTTGACTGCGTAAAACACTATGAAAGGTCATTCCAAGGTCAAAGTTGGTTATGCAAAAATGTGTATCTGTTTATTGTGCATAAAAGTATTTATGCTTTTTAAGAGCGTAAAACTGTTATTTTAAGAAATATAAAGTAAATAAGTCAAGTACAATTTTTAAGCCTTTTTGGGCCTTTAACACCAGGGGCCTGGGTTTTTTCCACTACCGAAGTCCAATTTTTTATGCAGATCTTATTTTTTAGCCTCAATCTACAAATCAGAACAAAATCAGAAAAAGGCCCATTCTATTTGTTTTATGGGTGCCCTAATGTATATGCGTTTCTTTTTTCGCCTTGCTTGAGGCTCATCTGTTTTATTTTTTGCTAGCTGTGCAAAAAAGAGAGTAGTAGAAAGCAACACGGAGCTAGCTCATCGGAACTCTAGTAAAATAAACTAGTAAAAAGTAAATGATTATGCAATGCGTGTTATCTAGAACGAATTCTTAAATAACTTAACACTTTAACCCATTACCGCCCTCTGTCCCCATATGAGGACACCTGTTTAAAGAGAGACAACTATGAGTAATACCATTATGTTTCTCATTGTAAATACACATATGACTGCTGCAGGCTACGTGTGATTTATAAACAAAGACACGTGGTCCTAAGAGCCAAACAAGTGTTATTTTTAGTGGTTTGTAATCTCGATATCGATTCGGTTGTTTTTGGTAAAAAAGTTTCACTGTTTTTAATTATACCAAGTGATTTAAAGTTAGTAATTCTGGGTGTATAATATCTCGATTGCGTGTAGACAAGCGTGTAATATTTGAAATAAAAAAAAGTGGAAAAATTTAAATACAAGGTAAGGTTTTATAGGACTGTCGCCAGTTGGGAACAATGGGCTGATCAGTAATACATATTATTATTTACCAGGTTCTTGAACGTCTGCAGAATGGCATATCGGAATATTTTTAAATGCCACAATGACTTTTTGCAACTTGAGGAGGCCGTTAATTACATAATGGAGAACGATGACGTTGATGATAACTATGACATATTAGTCGTGCCTCCAAACCTTGCTGTTGTAAGTGACGAGGATGATGGAAATGAAGATGATATGATAGATGAAACTATGCCGAATGATGTGCCGGGAACTATTGAACTTGTTGCAAGACCACAGGATGAGAATAATTGCAACTCGGATTGGGATGATAGTGACGATGAGCCACTGTCTAGATATATAAAACACAAAAAAGTTGTTCAAAGTGAACTTGGAGCTCCTAAATGGAGATATATTTTTCCAACCTATAGCACAACATATGATTCCAGTGGTGCAGTTAGGAGTAGAGTGGATGATTTTGTAAAAGTTATGAATGATCATACACCTGTGGTTTTGTTTGAAAAAATTATTGATAACGATATTCTTGATTTGATTATCGAAAACAGTGTCTTATACGCCAATCAAAACAACAGACATAACTTCAATCTTGACCGGGAAGAGTTAAAACGTTTTCTGGGAATTCTATTGTTTAGTGGTTATAACCATCTACCTACAGAGCGATCATATTGGAGTTTGGATGAAGACCTTGGGGTCCCTTTGGTCGCAAGTGCAATGAGACGAAATAGATTTTTAGAAATAAAGAAAAACTTGCACTTCGCCGATAACAGCAAAATCGTAAGTTCGACTGATAAAATGTTCAAACTGAGACCTCTTTGCAATCTAATTGAAAGAAATTCATGTCAATGGGTTGTTCTGCACGAAAGCTTGTCACAAGACGAATCCATGATCAAATATTTTGGGCGCCATTCTGCGAAGCAGTTTATTATGGGAAAGCCAGTGCGTTTTGGTTATAAGAACTGGGCAGCAACAAGTTCAGATGGATACTGCTACGCTTTTGATGTTTATTGTGGTAAAACTGCAGAAGTAACCACTGACCCTTTAGGCGAACAAGTTGTTAAATCTTTGCTTGCGAAAATGCCTATAGTTCCAAAGGAGCACATCGTAAATTTCGATAACTTCTTCACAAACTATAATTTGTTGTGTGAATTGAAAAGGTTGGGATATAGAGCCACTGGTACAATACGAGATAACAGAACAAAAAAATGTCCACTTATACCCGTCAAAGAAATGAAGAAAAAGAGTTTGAGAGCAGAATATGATTATCGATTTGACAAAAATAATGAAATCGCAATAGTCCGTTGGAAAGATAACAATGTTGTTACGATGGCAACAAATTTTGATCATATAAATCCACTAGGAAAAGTGAAACGATGGTGTAAGGATCGAAGGGAAAAGGTGGACTTCCAAATACCAAGACTCTTTGTCAATTACAACCAGGGTATGGGAGGTGTAGATCAAATGGATCAATCCATTAGCCTCTATAGAGTGTCCATAAGAGGAAAAAAGTGGTGGTGGCCTATATTTACGTATCTATTAGATTTGGCGGGTAGTAACGCGTGGCGGTTGCATGTTATAATATGTAAAGCTAAAAATATTCCACCGATGGACCAATTATCGTTCAGACGAAGCATTACTCGGGCGTATTTACAACCTACGAAGCTGCTTTGGGCAATTTCATAATTAACCTGCCCATTGTCCCCATGTAGGGACACCCCTTTTTCTCAAAAGTGAGCAATGAATTTTAAGTTTTTTTATGGAATCCCTTTTATTTAGTCGCTAATGAATTAATAAAAATCAATTAAAACAATTTTTGACCGACAGTTTTCTTTTGGGCGTTAATGGGTTAATTAAATATGGTTTGGTTGGTTTGGGTGGCGATGCTCCAGTGTGGTTGAACGTAAGGAGATTGTTGATTTTTGCTGTTGAAAGTTCCTCTAGATTGCCAAGGAAGGGCTTGAACAGCGCTGTTATTCTAGAGAAGTTGCTGGATATAATTTTGTTCTACAAGTAAAGGGTCCGCCAAATAACTTTTTTTCTTTTTAAAATTCTATATATAAAAACTACTGGATATTTTCTCATATTTTTTTTTTTATTTAAAAGTACAATCCTTCCGGTTAATAACGAAAAATAATTTCATTCAAATGGCTGCCTCAGCTGGCCATGCCGTAGCCTACACGAATTTGTAAGCACATTATCGATTGTGAGCAGCTGTATTTCACCAATGGCTTCACGAATATTGTCCTTTAAAGCGTCAATTGTCTCTGGCTTGTCGGCGTAACATTTATCTTTATGGGCACCCCACAAATAATAGTCCAACGGTGTCAAATCGCAGCTCCGAGGTGGCCAAACGACATCAGCTCTGCGGCTGATAATGCGATCTTCAAAAACAGGGCGCAAAACACCAAGTGTAGCTTCGGCTGTGTGGCACGAAGCGCCGTCCTGTTGAAACCAAACGTTGCCAATATCCTCCTCTTCAATTTTTGTGAACAAAAATTCGTTCAACATGGCCCGATAACGATCGCCATTGACTGTAAAGGCCACTCCTTGCTCATTTTCGAAGAAAAATGGCCCAATTATGCCTCTGGACCAAAATTTGCACCAAACAGTGACTCGTTTTGGGTGCAGCGGCTTTTCAATGTATGCGTGCAGGTTTTCTGTGCCCCAAATGCGACAATTATGCTTGTTTACATACCCACCAAGATCAAAATGAGCTTCATCTGAAAAGATGATTTTTTTGTCAAAATCGGCATCGAAGCGAAAACGCATTGGATGGCCAGTTGGCTTCAACTCCTGAACCAATTGGACTTTGTATGGCGTCATACCAAGGTCTTTATGCAAAATTCGTCTCAATGATGTCTCCGAAATGTTCAATTGTTGAGAACGACGCTGAATTGATGTTGATGGCGCTTCAGGCACACTTTCTGCCACAGCAGCAATATTTTTTTTTTATGATTTTTATGATTTTAAACATAAAATTTAAGGTGTAGCTTAGGGGGCTTAACCTATAGAAGTTTCATGGAAATTTAAATCATAACTTAAAAGTTATAATCTAGGGAATTGTAGCTTATTAAGAGAAAATTTTGGTAGGAAAGAAAATTGGCACCGACTTTTTAGTTTTTTGTGGGTTAATTATTTTATAGCTTAGTTTGTGAAATATATTATGAGGGCTATGCATGATTAGTACTAATTATGAATATCTAAAGATTTTCTTAATTTTTGTAATTCTTATTCTTTCAGAAAATAAAGCTTTTAAAGTTTTATTTTAGCTTTGAAGTTTATTATTTATTTGTTTAACATGTAAATTTTTGTGCTTTTTGTTATTGTTTTTAAAGGGTAATAACTTAATTCTCGCAGTAATTAATATTATTGATCAAGGAAACTTGGAAATAGAAATATAAAATAACACTGACAAAATTTGTGCCAGCAGTCGCGGTTATACAAATAGTGTAAGTAAATTTATTCGTCTTTAGGAATATTGAAAAAAATAAATTATAGTTTGAATTATTAGGTAAAATTTTTAATTTAAAGGAAATTTTTTACTTAGTGATTAACCTGGAAAAATTTATTGAGAAACTAGGATTAGATACCCTATTATTTAAATTGTAAATCTTTAGGCTGAGTAGTAGTAGTTATGATCTTGAAACTTAAAAAATTTGGCGGTATTTTAGTCTATTCAGAGGAACCTGTTCTGTAATCGATATTCCACGTTGGACCTTTCTTTCTCTTGCTTTCAGTTTATATAATAATTCTCAACCAATTTCATAAAATTATATATCAGATCAAGGTGTAGCTTATGGGAAAGTAGAAATGGGTTACAATAAATTTATTTAAATGGATATAAAAATGAAACTTTTATTGAAAGTGGATTTGATAGTAAAGCTATAAAGATAAATAGCTTGATTTTAGCTCTAAAATATGCACATATCGCCCGTCGCTCTTATTACTAAGATAAGATAAGTCGTAACACAGTAGATGTACCGGAAGGTGTATCTAGAATGACAGTTTAAAGCTTATAAGGAAAGTACTTCATTTACATTGAAGTGGGTTTTGTGCAATTCATAATAAACTGATAAAATTTTATTTGTAGATAATTTTATTGATAACTTATTTTATTAAAAATAATTTTTAAAAAGGGATTTTTAGTATTGTATAAAGAAAAAATAATTTAAACTATAGTGAATTAGTATTGTAAAAGAACATTGAAATATTTGAAAAATTTTTTTTTATAAAAGAAAACTTTTTGTTGTACCTTGTGTATCAGGGTTTTTTAATTATAATTTAAATTTTTGAATTTCCCGATTTTAAAAGAGCTAATGGTTTATGAAAGTTATTGTTTTATAATTATTTTTAATAAACTATTTGAAATGAAATGTTATTCGTTTTTAAAGGTTTCTGGTTTTTCTAGAAATAAATTTAATTTATAATTTATTGAGTAATTGGTTGTTTTGTTAACTAAATATTTAATAAATTAAATATTTTAAGGGATAAGCTTTAAAATAAATTTTTATAAAATATTTAAATAAAAGGAAAATATATGCTTAGAAGTAGCAAATTTTAAAGAAATTGTTATGTCTCGGGTGTACGCACTGCTTTTGGCTTTTCACGCTTTGGTTTATCGAAGTTTATTATTTGTCGAGTCAGACATGAGCTAAGTGTTACCATTCACGAAATAAGCACAAGTTGAAAAAAAAAGTTAGATGGCGGACCCTGTAGTATCCACTTATATTTAAGCAAGAGATTCTCTATTTCCTTGATCCGATCTGAACGGTCAATTGTCAGTTTCTTGGTAGTTTAAAAAGAAAGTCAATCCGAATCAAAAATTTTACAACCAATTTTTAATTTAAGGTGCATTTTAAGGCTTTTCTGTTCAGGTGAAATATTTGGAAATAAAAAACATTTATATCCCGGCCACTCCCATTTTATCAGTTTTAAACATCTAACAAATGCTTATCTTATTAACATAAAAATGTGTTAAGTCTGATATTATTTAAATTTTTTCCAGTGTAGCTCTGCCATTTATTCCCCCAATGCCATTCTTATACTCGTATTGAGTAACTTTAAGCATATTTTATTGGTGCTCTACTCACGCAACTAACAAACACATTGAAACGCACATCATCAATACATGCATATATGTTTGAATGGTTGTTTGTACGTATATAAATATAAATACCAAATCATGCACATAAATTAATTATCAGTAAAAAAAGTTCTTCTCTTTATTTATTTCTTTTGTTTTTGGCACATTGATGTTCTTCATTATGTTTATTCGTATTGGTTTTCGGGCAATATATAAGCTCAGAACATAATGTGCCACTAATTTCAATACACTTTTGGATATTTTTTTTTTATTTTTTTTTTTTAATAGATTATAGTATTTTAATAGTTTGATATTAGGGAAGAATGGGGAAATATGTGTTAATTTAAGTGAAGAGTTATTTTAAATGTTGGTGCTTTATAATATCATAGTAAAAAGAAATGCACTATTTTTCCAATAGATGGCTTTAGTAATCTGTATCACACGTTATATAAGTAAGAAATATAAGATTTCGTACTAAAAAACTTGGCAGACTCGATTTTGTTTGAGCGCGCGTCAGATATGGACACCAACAAAGAGAAAATACACCATATTTTTTAGTATTTTTTCGATAATGGCGAAAACATGAATAGTATTCCTGATACTTTAAGAGCCAATCACGTACAGTTTTTGTTTCGTCGATTCCGTTCTGATACTTTTGATTTCAAATATGTACCACGCTTTGGAAGACCAATTGACAAATATGTCGCTTTCATGTTATCGTAATAGAGATCCACTATAGTTTGTAGTTTTTTTTCGAACTGTTGTTTTTGATACAACTGGAATTTTTGCTCTTCTCCATATACTTAGAACACCATTGAGTGCTTTTTGAAAAAATTTGGATAGACCGGAAGTCTTACTCTATATTACTTCTTTTTCGCGCAAAAATAATAAATGCTGTATCACATCGACATTGGTTGGTAATTGGTTTGTACTTAACTGCTATGTTTAATCTGAAATTTGAAAAAATTCAGTCAATGAAGCTAATATCCAACATCATAAAAAAGGCTTTAACCCTTTATTGCACCGTATATCATATATGATATGTTGACTTTATGAACTAACTTGGATTGAAAACTACTTTGGATTGAAAAAAAAAATCAACTTATTTCTTCTCTTTTGTACATTATTCGTAATTGAGTTAACATTGTTTACAGTAAGCTGACCCAAATCCCGTTATATTTCACATAATAGTTAAATTAGCAAGTCTATTGTGCACAAACTTTGAAAGAGCCAGTAAAACTTATAATTTTTTGCTTAGATTAAAACTTAAAAGAGGTAACTGCAATATTTTTATGAAAATAAATATAATTTATAATAATTAAGTTATAAGAAATTGTTGTTACTTAAAAACTTACATTTAATTAAAGAAATCCTTGAGTAAAATTCTATATGTCATATATGATATCTTGCGCGTCAAGGTATTCAAAAAATTCCATATCATATATGATATATTATCATATAAGTTATAAGTTTTTTGTTTTATGTGGAGTTTCGGGATACGTTCGGGATCGTTTTAGGTTCTACTCCGAAAATCTTAAGGCGCAAGTTCTAATGTAGGTTTTCGCTTAATTCGAAATATTCCTCACCACATTTATTACATTTCGACAACTACTATACCTCAATCCCTTTGACATACGAACTGTATAGTTAAAGGTATGTAGAAAAAATAGAACAAATATTTTCTTCAGTTGAAGTTATATATGCATATAAATTTTATAAATGTTTAGAAATCTTAAGCCTACACTGAGGGAAATATGTGTTAAAATTAAATGAAATTGTGTTCATATTAAACAAATTTGTTTTTGAAATAGAGCTTGAAACAGTTTCATTTAAGCTAAACACAAATGTTTTTAAAGTTTAATTTAAAACAAAAGTTTTTTTTTCAAAACAATGTTTTTAAATATACTTTCATTGTAAAAATTTTAAGTTTAAACACATTTATTTAAACGAAAAATTTCATGCAAAAATTTTAATATTTAAAACAAATATTTTAAAACATAATTTCAAAATATTGTTATTAAACTTAAAACAAATAAATTAAACCGCCATTTTTTTATGCCATTTTTAAATTTTTCGATTTTTTGAAGTCAGATTCGTGATCAACCCTGGGACCCCCCGAATAAGGAATTTTTTGACTTCATTTGATGAAGTTTGCCTTTCATTGCGGCTTGAAATATTTTCAATATCAAAAGAATTAATTACTTCGTATCTCATCGTATGTTCAATATTTGTAAGACTAAAAAATATACAAAAAAAAAAAAAAAAAAAATTATACAAAAAACAGAAATGAGCTTATAGTTGAAAATTAAACACGCTTGTTTTAAATTTTGTTTTGTAGAAAAGCAAATGAGTAAAATTTCTATTTTAAAATTTTTTGTTTAGTTTAAAAGTATATTTTTTTTCTCAGTGTAGGAACTCTAAGAAAGAATCGTGTACCGTATTGTAAGCTACCAGAAGATAAATATTGGAAATCAATGATTCACGGCTCTTCATATGAAATGGTTGGTAATATCGATGATACTGATATATCAATAGTTGCGTGGAAAAACACAAGAAAATACTGTAGCATCAAACTTTATTGGAGAACAGCCTATTTCTAAGTCTCAAACACGAGAAAAAATGCAAAGTTTGATAGATGTTGATTGCCCAGCCGTCATTAAAAACTACAACAAGTTCATGGGTTAAAGAATAAATTAGTGACAGGAATAAAAATCAGCAGTCAGCGCCTTTCCAATGATACCTGGGAATGGAAAATCAGGCAAGAGATGTAGGAGTTATACATATTTTACTAAAAATTGCCAAAAAAATAATTAAAAAAATCACTGCAAAAACTCAATATCTTCTGTGTTAGGGCATATTTTCAAAAATTTTTGATGGAGAACTCTGTAATTCTTCGATTTACACTATTTGTGGCAACTTTTTTTGCTAAAAATATCATGGCAAAAAAGTTATCCCTACAAAACGCGATTTTTAGAGGTTTTTTCGAACCATTCTGACGGTTCGACAAGCTGACGGCTATAGTTAGAGCTGACATATTTGGGAATCATCATAACATAAACCAAAATTTATTTTGAGGGGTGACCCAGACAAATTTATTTTTTGTGAGGCGCCTTAATGTACATTCGGTCCATGATGTTTTTTTGCGTTAACTCGTGTGTTATTATACATTAAGCTTTTTTTCTATCCAGCCTTATCCAAGTGATTCAAAACGGTTTTTTTTTGCAATATTTAGCTTCGGTGCAATCAAAACAGTTCTTACATGATGATGACCATGTTTTCAGCGACATTTTTGTCAATTGGAAAAAAATATAAAAAATGTCCCAAAATTTTAATATATAATATATATATAAAAATAGTACCATCCCCATAATTATACATTAAACACGGCCTTCCACTCTGGCTCCTTCCGAGCTCCAATCGGAACTCTGGTTTCCGTCTTTTCTTTCTAATCAAAAACCCGAAAGGTTTTTTAAAGAAAAATCTTTAAAACTGAATCTTTTATAAAACGTATTAATTAAAATTAAATCTCTTTAGATTTATCCTTAAAATAAAACTGTAAGCCATTAAATTGTCCAGAAAATAAAAGATCCTGAAGTAAACATCGACATGATCATTATCTCAACTCACCTCATTTGTTGCGCGACACGAAACAACCATATTGTTCTGTACAATTACATGCAATATTAATTTTTGTTCCGATAATAATATAGCACTCATTCCAAATAAGGCATTGGGATATTTTGCAAATTAAAATACATTTAAGTGAAGAAGTATTTGTGGAATAATTTTTAAATTTTTTTCTACAACAGCACTACTTATGTCCTTACCAAATACATTTATATCGAAATTAAATGTGCAACAATATTCGAGAAAAATGCATTCAAAAAAGTCAGGAATCCGGACACAGACAACTTTCTTTTTGTGAGATAACATTTTGCAACAAAAATCTCTGCGTTTTGGATACTTTTAGATATACAAGTATTTCCATGAATTTTGTGTAAAGCATTACCAAAGATTATATAGTATAAAGATGTGCCACGTAGAACATTAAAAAGTAACAAATATTTTTCAGATCACTACGTAAGCTTTTGTGAGCGCGATGAAAAAGCTATCTTGAGAGAAAAGTTTTCAATTCTTTTATGCACATTCTCTCTGCAATTCTCTTTCACTCTTCACTCCACAATGCTTTACAGCATAGATCACCACTGCATGGTTTCTCACAGCTAGCGAGAATCGTGAAATTTACAGCCCTATTCTGGTTGTTAGCTTAACAAGAAATAGTTAAGGAGCTCTTGTTAAGCTGATTGTTATGTTATGTAAATGTTGGTATTCTTAAAAATCATTAACAACATAAAAGCTTAAAATACTTTTAAAGTTCACCATGCATGGTGAAAATCAATATGCCTATTGAAAGAAGAGATGCGCTATATAAACAGATGCTTCGAGTGCAGCTTGTGACTTTGCAAGCGCTTGAAAAATTTGCCACGGCTGCTGAAAGATTTCATTATCAACATTTAAAATAAGTAAAAAATTCTTCCATTTTTCAGTTTAATGTATTTAAACTCAATATTATAATACAATTTTTTTTTTTATTATTTTCTCAACAATTTTCTATCTTAGCACATACATTTCATTCGTTGTTAAGATTCTTTCTGTTATTAAAAAAATTGTAAAGAAAAGAGCTTTTAAATTTGCAGCAGAATACGAAACCTTAACAAATTGTAAATATAAACTATTTTGTTAATGTGGTGAGCTTAGTTAAGCTGCCAGAATAGGGCTGTTGATGTTGTAATTGTTTTTTTCCGATGTTATTGTTGGAACCAAGCAGTTGTGATCTCTGCTTGACAGCAACAAATGTTTTTGTTTGTTTGCATTATTTTCATGATGATTTCCTTATTTTGTGCGAAGCAGATTTTTCTTATTCACTGCTTGCTATTAATATTAACTATTTTTGATTGACTATAAGTCAGAGCAGTAAAATCTGCATATATATTCAGAATTTTAAGGAAAACTCAATAACAACACACAAATCCATCCAAAGAATTCAAAATTGTTTATAAATAAAATTTTTATTCACAATGAATTTAAAAAAATTGATTAGTAATAAATTTCAATTATTTTTTTTCGTTATTTAGAATAATTAATTATTTTTTATTCATATGAATGCTTTTTAAAAATAATGCAATTAAAAAGGATTTCAAATTTTTCAATAATTAATTTTGTGTACATTATAATTTTTTGATTCATTGCCTATTCATGTCTTATTCATTATTAATTTCATAGTCAGTATTACTTTTTTATTTATGATCAATTTGGTTCATTATTCAAAAGTGAACAACAAGATTTTTTTTCATTTAATTTTTTATTCAAAATTGAATGAAAAATTAGAAATGAATACGAAATTTATAATGAATACAAAAATTAATAATGAATAAAAATTAATAATGAATAAAAAAATGAATAGCGAACATTTTATTCGTAAAATTAGTAGTGAATAACAAAATTTTTTTTTTCATTGTGTTTTTTATTTATAAGTGAATAACAAATTAATAACAGTGGTGCAACAATTTGAAAATAAAAGTTTGCGCTATGAAAATAACATTGCTAGTTCGATTGAGTATTTTTTCTAGATAATAAAATCATTAAGACTTTTCCAGGTTGGCTCGAATTTTTTTTTAGAAGAATTTTTTTGAGTTTTGAAAAATATTTCCCCAGTTATGATGCTATAACTCCAAAAGTATTCATTTATTTTACAAGTTTTAAAAATATTTACAAATGAGGCATTTATACCTTTCATTTAAGCTATTATTTATACGATTATTTGTACGATTTTTGTAGACTTTTCTGAATAATACATTTGTGAAAGAGTTTAAAATATACCGTTTATTTAACATTTCCCCCATATAAACGTGCGCAAAAATATGACTTTGATATATATTTTGGTTTTATTTTTACTTTCTTGTTAAAAAAAATAGTTCAACGAAAATATTAAGGTAAAAATTATGATTGTAGCAGATTCGATATTTACGTATTTCGGTTTTAGTAAAAATACTCAAAATTACCTGCATCAAAGTCGACGTGGTGAGTTCGTACTAAACAAATTCTTCAGACTTTAAAAACCCAATTATAATATATTTAGCTAAAGATTTTTTAAAAATCCCTAAACTGCAATTTTACGTTTTAATAGGATTTGCAACACTTTGTCTTTGAAATGAGTAAAATAACAGAAATAACGTAAGCAAAGATACGTCAAAAATAAATCAAAACAAAACGACATCTTCGCGCTGGTATAAATAACTAGCTGAAACACTGTGTGTTGCTGCCACGCCCTCGTTGCCAAACGCCCATAACATACTATCAGTGAAACGGCACGAGTAAATTGTGGTCGAGTACCGAATTCCGAGGCTGTGCGGCCACCTTTAACTCCAAAGCTATTCAAAATCAAAAATTTCAGTTATGTGGAAGGGGTAACGCCCATAAAATGTTATCAGTGAAACGTGTAAATTGTAGTCGAATACCGAATTCCGTGGCTATGCGGCCTATAACTCCAAAGCAATTCGATATCGCAAATTTGGGTGGAGTAGGAGGTGCCACGCCGCCTTTCCCAACGCCCATCACATGTTATCAGGGAAGCGCTACTTGTAAATTGTGTTCGAATACCGAATTTTGAGGCTTTTCGAAATATAATTATAAAGCTATCCGATATCGCATATTTGGCCTGTATAGGAGGTAATTTTGAGTATTAACCATATTTTTTAACCTCTTTCATAAATGTTCTATTTAGAATATTTATACAAATATCGATAGATCGACACAAATGATAGCTTAAATGAAAGATATAAACGTCTTATTTGCAAACATGCATAAATTTTGCAATATGAAAAAAATACTTTTGAAGTTATAGGATCATAACTGGGGACACATTTTTCAAAACTTAAAAAAAATCGAAAAATCTTTGAAAATTTTTCAATTCTTTTTGAATTGCATTCGTTCTATAATACTCACACAATTTAACACAAAGTCTATATTAATAAAACTTATTTTCCGGATTGTTGGTTTAATTGACATTTATACTAATCTAAATGGCTTAAGGGACTTCGCTCAATTTGAGTACACATATTGTGTGCATCCTAGATTAGATTGTAACATTAGTTTTGATCACGCTCATTCCACCCATTTTCACTTACGTAAATTTTGATATTGAAAATCTTTCTTGAAATAATTTTTTCGCAAATTAAATTTAAATAATGTCAGTTGTT
Organism: Dichetophora obliterata; assembly: GCA_963920525.1. Lineage (NCBI taxonomy): Eukaryota > Metazoa > Arthropoda > Insecta > Diptera > Sciomyzidae > Dichetophora > Dichetophora obliterata. Next base: position 19,275,733 of record OY986438.1, on the reverse strand, counting down.
TTAATATCAAAAACATTCACATATCTTTAGAATTTCAGAAATTTTTGGTAACACGATTTTTTTCAAAAAACGTCGTTCCCCAAGAATGAGAGAAAACGACATGAAAATTAAAACTTTGACTTTGATGCAAATATATCCGCTACTTTTATATATATTTAATGCAAATTTTTTTGATCAAAGTTTACATACTACAAAGTGAATATATTCTTTAATTTTACTTTTCAAAAGCGGTCCAAAATATTGAATTTTTACTCAAAAAATGAATCAAAAAATGTTTTTGTTGTATAAATAGGAACAATTGAAAATTGCATTTCTAAATACTTTTCAAATGGTAAAGCATGTATTTGCAATAATAAAATAAAAATATATAAATGTAGTTAAAAAAAAAATTTTCCGCAAAAAAACAACTTAAAAAATATTGCTTACAACATTATTCGCGGCTAAGCCTCAACTGATGGAATCGCTCTCACAATAATGTAACACTAAAAATATCGTGTGGCAAAACGGCAAAAAAAACCAAGTCAACACATAAAATATACCTAGATTATGTCATCTTTATGATATTATATTCTTGAAATAATATAACAAAAATATAAGAGATAATGCAAAAAAATATAATAACTTTAAATTATATAATGGCAGTTTAGTAAAAAAATTGTATACATTTTTTAAGTAAAACCTAATGAAATTCTGCTACATTTTGTTGACAGCTACATCTTTTATTGAGATGTTTCGTGCCTCAAATTTTTACATATCATTTCTATTGGTTTTCAATATTATGCTCACATTTGCTCACATTGTCGCTTACTTATTCTCTCGCTCTCAAAAGCATTAAATCGTTCGCTCGCTGATTCTCATAAAGCTTTTATGTGGATTTATGATAAATCCACATTCAAATTTTACTGTGCCACTTGCTTGTATGGCGGTGGCACATCTATATATTATATGATCTGTGGCATTACCCCCTTCAGAATATGTCTTTATAATCCTAAGAGATCATTTAAATAAAAATATATCCTCTTTTATTAAAAATTTCAAATTATTTATTAAAAAATTCATTTTAATATTATATTCAATTTTATTTCATAAATAAATCAAAGAACAATAAAAGAACAATTAAAGAATTCAAACGTAAAAATAAGAAAATTAATTGAAAAAAAAATTAAATTAATTCATTTTCTTTTGCAAAATAGATGTTAAACCAATGACTAATTCTGATAAATTGGTTGCTGTGAAATAGTGTAAGGATGCAATACATTTATCGACTAAAGGTTTTGTCATCTTTTAGTCAATTTTTCTTTGCTACACTGAACTTGATCTTTCGGTACCATAATTATAGAAATACCTTTAACTTTATTTGATGCACAGTTATAGAAATCTTGAGCAGAGAAGACGTTATATGCTCTTGCCTTCACTTGTGTGCTAACAATTCGTTTCGCAGTGCCCCCGATGCCGTCTACTGCCCCCTTTCCATGACACGAGGCGAAAAAATTCCATGTTAAATTAAATCCAAAATCTTGTTCAGCGTACAGTAAATTAGATAAATTAAATTTATTTTTAAACTGGCCAATGCAACCGTCGGAGAATATTTCTACTATTTGTACATTTGGATTTCTTAATTTAAAATCTTTCAGAATGTTTTCTAAAAATGTCCAAACGGTGTGCTTGTTGTGTGACAATTCATCACTTATTATTGCGCAAGATGATATACCTTGCATCATCGTCCAGCAACAGGCTGTAAACACTGTTACTTGTTGATAGCTCCAATGAGTAGCTTGGATCTCGTCTTGGTGAATCGTTTGGTAGTTCTCTGAAAAATTAATCTGCAAAACAGTTGTGTCCTTTGTCAAATTATCTTTTCTATCTTCAAAATAATTAGATTGTACTTTACGGATGTATGCGTGTTTCTTAAACTTCAAGAATTTCGCCTGCGTATTATCTCTTAGCTCATCATATAGTAACAACACCGTTATAATAACAACACGCATTTTTTTTATCTTCAATGTTTCGTTGCTTCCATGAAACATCGTTCAAATCATATGACAAAGGTAAAATAACACGAATATCGTTAAAACAGGATTGACAAAATCCGGTCATACAATGCTAATTCAATGTATCACAGCATGTTGTTTCAAGTAAATTTTTATACGTTTTCCACAGTCCAGGAATAGCTTTGTTCAATGCTGTTACTAAAAATTCGAAATTGCAATAATGTGGACAAACGCACATTTGTGGGTCGTTTCGTATATCGGCAATATCTCTTTTGGGCGTAAATTAAGAAATTTAGACTTACTTTTATGTTCGGATATATATTGGAAAAAATTTTATACGCCTCGGATACTGCCATTAGCATATGCCGAATAGTTTTTAGTTCTCGCTTTTTTGTCTCAGCATTTTTAACTGATTTTACGTCATTTTTTCCGGGAGCGATACGACTAATTTCGTCCCTTCGGTAGTAAGAATTAATCTTGCGGTTCCTTTCTATGTATACTGTGAGTCATTTTTTTTTTTGACTTCTCCAACAAAATTTTTGTATTTAGGAAAAACTTCGCGAGCCAAATGTGCAACAACAGTTTTTTGTCTAACTTTTGATACTGGCGAAGTGTCTTAACAGCTTTTCCAAGTGATTGTTTACAATTATAACCATTCATTGGTGTTGATGTTCCTAAACTTGTATCTTTATTAACCAATTTTAACCTTTGTCTATATGTTCTCTTTCTCTTTGCTTTAGAGCTTCTCGTCTTATCTTTTGTAAACTTGTGTTAGATCTTTCTTCATCTTTTTTTCTCGCCACGACATTTTTTGTTCACGATTTTCTTTTTCTCTAAATATAGCACTGGTTTACAAATAATTAATTTGTGTTTGCACCCCAGACCAAAGTATTTTTTTATGAATAATTAGAGGCCGATGATCACAGAAATGACAAAATATTTTTTTTCATTTCGGGGTTTTCTAGATATCGATAAAAAGGTATTTTTTAGGTAGTGGGTCGACTCAAACCAAAATATCTCGTGGTTGGTAACCCCAAGAATTACAGTCTATATATTTTTGAAAAGGCAACAAAATTACGCATATGGTGACATCTAAACCTTTGCTATCAACCATAAATAAGCAGAGGTAAAGCTGATCAAAATTTAAATTTTATGAGTTTTTTGTAATTTGTGGAAAAATTTTGCCGATTAAAGGAATTTTTTTAAGGAAAAACAAAAAAAAAAACAAATTTTTATCTTGTTATAACTTACACAGTCGTATGCTTTAAAAGAAAAGCTTAGTTTAAGACCGATCGGCCTATAAATGAAAAAGTCATTGACATTTCTGTAAAAGTACAAACTTTTTTATGTTCAGCATGTGTACTTTATGTGTCGGCCTTTGTAGTCTAGTGGAGAGTGCGCTAGACTCTCAACCCAAAGGTCCCTGGTTCGAATCCGGGCTCGGGCATGGTTCTTTTCACTTTCTTTGTTCTTTCTTTGTCCTACATTTAAGAATTATGGAAAACTAAAAATCCACAACTAAATTGTGGAAAATGTGAAGGGAATGGAACAACTAAGGGCTTGAAATGCTTTCCGAGGTTAAGGCATAACACTAGCCTCGTTAAAAAGCAATTCAAATTGTCTTTCGCGGTTGTTTCCCCTAATCAATAATTCACGTATAGTTCCAATCAATTCCTCTAAATAAACTATCTCTTTCCTTTCAGGTCAAAGACCAAACCTTGTTTGTATAGGGCGCATGCCTTGGTTCTTTGATCTTTATAAAAAAAAAAAAAAAAAAAATTTTAAATATTTGCACCAAACGAACTTCTGCTTGAACTTTTTCTTTTTTTTCCCGTCGGATCCCCCCTAATTAAGAACCAGCAGTAGTCGGCCATCATGTTCTGGTCCCAAAAGCCTTGATATCGCCTCTCAATTCCATCATTTCCTGGTGGAACCTCTCTCCATGCTCGTCGCTCTCATTACCAAGATTGGGTGGAAAGTAGTCCAAGTGACTAAACAAAAAGTGCATTTTAAGTGACATATTCGCTCCTGAAATTAAAAAAAATATTTTAGAATAGGGCTTAGTTCTCAATATAGTAATTTTACTAATGGTAGAATATTTTTCTATTAAAGTGCTTACAATTTCGACGTAATTTTGACGTCTTTCGTTTCCCAGAAAGCCATGCACTACATTTTTAAACGCATTCCATGCTTCTAATTCAGCTGCATCTAAAAAATTTTCGAATTTAGCGTCGCTAAATAGTACCTTGATTTGAGGACCAATAAACACACCTCCTTTAATTTTTTGAGGAGACAGTTTTGGGAACAAATTTTTAAAGTGTTCGAACGCAGGACTGTCCTGCGAAAGTGCTTTTACAAAATTTCTTATGAGCCCTAGTTTTATATGAAGAGGAGGCAGGATTATCTTGCTTCTGTCAACTAGCGGAGTGTTAATGATGTTGTTTTCTTCAGGCGTAAGTGCGTTTCGTGGCGGCCATGCACGTTGGGTAAAGTGTTTTGCGCGATCACGACTGTTCCATAAGCAAAGGAAGCAATTATATTTCGTGAAGCCTCCTTGCATTCCTGTCAAAATGGCAACAACTTTTAAATCTGCGCAATCTTTCCATTGATGCGAGTGGTATTGGATTGATTTCAAAACTAGCTTCATTGAGTCATAGCTCTCTTTTATATATTTCGCATAACCAACTGGAATGGAAGGCTTGTTGTTACCTTTGTGTGACAGTACCGCTTTTATGCTGTCTTTACCGCCGTCAATAAAAAGACGCCATTCGGTTGGTTCATAATTTTGGTTAAGTGCAGAAAATAGTCCAGGAATGTCGAAGCAAAAGCAATTGTCTAATGATTTTTCAAAAAATTTCGAAAGTTCCTCGCTGCGATGACGGAAATGCGTGACATGTGTCTCTGGACTCAGGTATCCCCATTGTTGCATTCTAGATGCAAGTTATTCAGATTTTGCTTTGCTTAAATAAAGATCGCGGCACAAAGCGTTGAGTTCAACCTGGGTCAGGAGATGTTTTTGTTCTATTTCGGCATCTTTCCATTCCTTTGTGGTGCTTTCTTCATCTGAATCTGTAGTTTGTTGTCCCAGGAAGTGCGGCTCTACTAATTCCGGTCTTGACAGTAAATTTGAATGTGGTACAGGTTTGGAAACAGATTGAATATCTACAAAGACCGATTTTTTCGACCCGCGGGGGGTTTTGACAAACAAAAGAAACAATCAGTTAAATGGTCAACTGGTTCCCTTCAGAACGATGGCCTTCCAAATGAAAAATGTCTTTCGTGCCCATTAGAAATGTAAAGTAATGTTGCTCAACAAGTTTCGCATACAGCGTTTGGCGTCCATTGCTTCTCCCAATTTGTAGCAGCAAATCCAAAATATTTTTTATACGCATCCAACCACTTCTGATCCATACGCCTGATTTTGTGTCTTCTGCTACCACCATTAATATACAAACCACAAACATAACAAAAAGTTTCACGTGATAATAAACATCTTTTTCTCACACGCGTATCACACATTTTTAAGTAAATTTTTTATCAAATAAATCCAAATTCTTAAATAACGCCTGTTGCCGCTTATCCAATTAATTTTAATAATGAAAAATATTGGAAAACAAATTCAAAATAAATTGAAATTGAAATGGAACAACATTATTCAAATTGAACAAGTTTAAAATAACAAGTATACATTATAACACATTGAAATATATGTTTACCATAACACCATAACACCAAGAAAATTATTTAAATAATAACAATTAAATTCAACAAAAACTAACATCAAATACAATAAAAACTTATTTCTAAAAACCTATGACCTAAAAAAAAAATTTTTTTAGTGCTTTTACAAAAATGTTAATAAATTCTTTATTTAAGAACCTTCGAGGTTAAAATTGAGCTTTTAATTTATGTTATTAAACTATGTAAGAAATAAAATAAATAAAATTTTGTTTTTTACTATTTTTCCTTAACAAAAAAATTAATTTAATCGGAAAATTTTTTCAAAATCACAAAAAACTCATTAAATTTTAAGTTAAGTTTATCATCTGTACCTCTGCTAATTTATTGTTGATTGCAAAGATTAAAATGTCGCCATATGCGTAATTTTATTGCTTTTTCAACGAATGTAATTTTCGGCTTTACCAACAACGAGATATTTTGGTTTGAGTCGACCCACTACCTAAAAAACACCTTTTTATCGATATCTCGAAAACCCGCGAAATGAAAAAAAAAATTTTGCCATTTCTGTGATCACCGACCCCTAATTACTCATAAAAAATCACTTTGGTTCGGGGTGCATTTTACGTATAAAGCAGTGTAGCTTGTTACGTTCCGGATCTTTTTTGAAATGCCTATAGTATTTTTGTTGCCGTTTACAGGAACTCATTTTGTTTCCATAAAATTGTTTTATCAAACCACTGTTTTCTTGAATATTTTATGTCCCAATACCTGACGCTTTTTAAAGTAAGAAAAATTTAGCAAAAAATAAAAGGACAGTGGAAGTATAGCATAATTGAATGTATTTAACTTTTTTTAATTTTTATAAAAACAAAAATAAATCTAAACAAAAAATTTTTAAAAATCATTTTTTTTTTGTCAAGCATTTGTGACATGCTTTGACACACTAGAATAAGTTAAGAAAAACTGGGTTTAATGCACACCGTTAATAAACTATATTGATTTATGTTATATTCAAGTTCACAACAATTGTACAAAAATGTTTCAGCGATCTGCCTTTATTCATATACTCTCACGAACTGACTACAATTTCACCTATAAATGGCTACTCAGTAAACAATAAATCATAGAAGATTGCTTGGATTGTTCAAACATGATTGAGCTTGTTTTTGACAAGTGTTTATGTTTTTTTGTTATAGTTACATATTGCACTTAGCATATATCTTACATATATAAATAAATTATGTACTCTAACAGCCCTATTCTGGCAGCTTAACTAAGCTCACCACATTAACAAAATAGTTAATATTAACAATTTGTTAAGGTTTCGTATTCTGCTGCAAATTTAAAAGCTCTTTTCCTTACAATTTTGTTAATAACAGAAAGAGTCTTAACAACGAATGAAATGTATGTGCTTAGATAGAAAATTGTTGTGAAAATAATAAAAAAATACAAATTATAATATAATATTGAGTTTAAATACATTAAACTGAAAAATGGAAGAATTTTTTACTTATTTTAAGTGTTGATAATGAAATCTTTCAGTAGCCGTGGCAAATTTTTCAAGCGCTTGCAAAGTCACAAGCTGCACTCGAAGCATCTGTTTATATAGCGCATCTCTTCTTTCAATAGGCATATGGATTTTCACCATGCATGGTGAACTTTAAAAGCTTTTTAAGCTTTTATGTTGTTAATGATTTTTAGGAATACCAACATTTACATAACATAACAATCAGCTTAACGAGAGCTCCTTAACTATTTATTGTTAAGCTAACAACCAGAATAGGGCTGTAGAACTCGGCTGTGTGGTGGACTTTTTTTTGGAATGAGCGATATAAGAAAAATATTTTTAATTGCATATTTTACTTGTTTCTAGCGCATATTTTTATATTTTTAGTACATGAGATTCATAGCTCTCTTTATGACCAACTTTGCATATAAAAAGGTAAGATTCAAATAACATTTTGGGTGTAAGCCAAGTGCAAAAAAAAGTTATTAAAATATTTGTATAAATGATATGAATTTTTAGTGCTTTTTTTATTGCAAATTGTGAAAATAATATATTGTATACTTTGCTCAAGTTGAAATTCAAACCGTGCCCTCCGTGTCGAACCGTGTCCTGGTAACAGTTCACTGGAGCTAAATTTACTTCTAAGTAGCTGTTCATTAGAGTGGGTCGAGAAAAAAAGTTAAAAAAAACCACCCCTATATCAAAGCTGCCCACGAGAGGATTCGAAAAACAAAAAAGTTTTTTTGGACCACCGAAAAAACAGCCGAAATGGTATTTTTTTCATAAATTTAGTATGTCATGTCTTATGCTAAATTCACACTGAGAGCTAAATGGGCATTTAAAGCATTTACTCCATATGTTTGTCCCTGTTAGGTTAGGTTAGGTACAGGTGGCTGAGCCGATAGACGACTCGTACACTTAGGCCAGTGTAGGACCGTTGTGATACTACATAATCTCTTTAGAACCTAGTAGAGATTTCCCTCCTCAAACCAGTTCGAGCGGATAATGAATTTAAGGATATGCTTGATTTCCAGGCATGAGACTTCGGCAAGTTCATTTAAAAAGGGATGGCCCGGAGTTGCCATTCTCCTTTCAGCTAGAGCCGGACATTCGCAGATGAGGTGCTGAACATTTTCTACCTCCGCCTCACATCTGCGGCTTCTGCGGCTTCTGCGGCTTCTGCGGCTTCGTCTGATGCAAGTCCCAACCGAAAAGCATGCGCTCCGATTAGGCAGTGACCCGTTAGGATTTCTACTATTTTTGACAGGTTTACCCTGCTTAACTCAAGCAGTGAGTTGGTAAGTTTTAAGATGTAGGTAGGCCATGTTAGCTTAGTTATCCTGCATGTATCGAGGTGCTCCCAGCGTTCTTGTGCAAGACCTATGGATCTGTTGAAATGGGTATACCAATAAAGTCCTCATTTAAGAGGGTGTTAGAGGTCGTACCCTTCCTGGACAATTCGTCGGCCAAATTGTTGCCCTCGATATGCTTGTGGTCGGGTACCCCTATCAGGTGAATCCTGAGTAGCCTTGTTATCTCTTTAAGAGATCTGCGGCACTCAGTGAGAGTTTTAGAGTTGTTAATATTTGAGTTCAGTGCATTCAGTGCAGCTTGGCTATCTGAAAAGATGGAAATACTCTTTTCTTCAAGGTCTTTTTGACCTAAAATCTTATTGGTTTCGTGAATAGTCATCATTTCCGCTTGGTAGACACTACAGTAGCTAGGAAGTCTAAAGGACGCTTTGATTTCGAGATCCTGGGAGTAAATACCTGCCCCTATTTGTTTCGCGAAGTTAGGATCCATCTGTGAAGATTTTTATGCCGGAGGTTTTAAGAAGGATTTTGTTTGCTCAGTCTAGCCGTGAAGGGATGAGAGCTACGTAGCTCTTTTCAAGATTTAAGCACGGCACACAGTAGTCTGTTTTTTCGGGTGCAGACGAGTTCAGAATAATTGTGTGGCCCCAGTTGTTACCTGTCCAGTTACCAGATTCTCTCAGTCTGAGGGCTGCTGTGTTGACACACTCCCTGGCAAAGATATCGAGAGAAGGAAGGTGAAGCATGACATTGAGGGCGCTATTTGGTGTTATAGACAGTGCCCCAGTAATACATAGACTTGCGCTTCTTTGCACCTTTGCAAACTTCTGAAGTGCAGTTGTCTTATCAAGGGCCCTCCACCATACCAGTGAGCCATATATAAGTATGGGGCGGACAATTGCTGTATAATTCCAGCGTACTATTTTGGGGGAAAAACCCCATTTTTTATCTATAGCTTTTTTACTGGCAAATAGTGCTATGTTCGCCTTTTTAACATGTTCCTTAATGTTAACATTCCAGATAAGCTTCTTATCCAGAATAACTCCTTGGTATTTGGTATAGAGCAACCTCTTGCCGTTTAGACGCGGAGGTTCTAAGTTGGGGGTTTTATATTTCCTAGTGAAAAGGATTAGATCTGTTTTTTCGGCGCTTTCACTTAAACCACACGAGGATGCCCATCTCGAGAGAATTAAGAGTTCTCTCTCCATGAGTTGACAGAGAGTCTGGGGAAACTTTCCGCTAAAAATGATTGCAATATCGTCTGCATTAGCAACAAAATTGTAGCCTTCCCCCTCCATGATACGCAACAGCTGGTCAACCGTCACGGACCACAGAAGTGGAGACAAAACTCCTCCCTGCGGAGTGCCTCTGCTTACAAACCTGCGAGTGGAGGAGACCCCAGTTCTGAGTTCACCACCCTGCCCAAGAGCATCTGGTGTATGAAATTCACGAGAAAATCCTCCACCTCCAGTTCCGACAAGGCCGAGGTGACTGCACATGGAAGGACGTTATTGAATATCCCTGCTATATCTAGAAAAGCAGCAAGAGCGTATTCTTTTTTCTCAAGTGATTTTTCGATGCCTGACACAAGAGAGTGCAGAGCTGTTTCTGTAGATCTGCTTTTAATGTAGGAATGTTGGGATTTTAGAAGCCTGTCAAGTTTCGGCTTTAAAAAAAGCCCAATAAGTCTCTCTAGAATTTTAACCAGAAATTAAGAGAGGCTTATAGGTCTGAAGTCATTTGATTAAGAGTGAGAGGACGTACCCGCTTTCGGTATAAAAATAACTTTTGTCTACTCCTACAACGAGTAAAGGGTCGAAAATGTGGATGTAGTAAATGTGCATTTAGCTCTCAGTGTGAATATAGTATTAAGGGCTTAAAAAATACTATATTTCTTCATCAGAGCGTTTTCACTTCCAAAGCCATATTCTACTAGTTAGACCCATTAGCCCGATTTACCCCTCCTTTAATTATTTTTTTTCTCATAAAATTAAAAGCCGTCATAAATTTTGCTTTTTGAAAAAAAAAATAATTTAATAAGTTACAATAGAAAGACCCATCGTTTTTATCACTGTTGTGGAAATAGTTTCACGTTGTTACAATTACTGAAGAATTTTTCAAATTTTCGTATACTACCATTATTTATTTTACGATTTTTTTGGGCAAATGGAATATATTGTCACGTTTCGTGGGCAATTTTTTTAAAATATTTATTGCTGCGCTCTCATACCTAAATATTTTAACAGACATTTTTAATATAATTTCACTCTTCAGTAAATTTTCCATATTGTTTGAATTAAAAAAAAGTAAAAATTCTTACAGCCGTATTCATAAAAAGTTAGAAACCTCTTGTAAACCCTTTGTAAGACACATGCCTAAAAACGTTATTCATAAACGTTCAATAACGAAAAAAACCTCTTGTAACAGCCTCACAAATGAGAGAATTTTAAAATAGGAACAAACCTTCTGTAAACCTTCACAAAGCTATTTTAAAATTAATGCCCTCAATTGAGAACAATCTTCTCATTTTGTGACAAACTAAAATGTCAACAAACAAATAAATAAATGAAAATAATTGTGTTTTGTGATCAGTGTTACCATATGGGCAAATAAAATTTTTTTGCCAGTTTTTTGATAGGGTAGACAGTTTTCCAGTTTTTGCCAAAAAAATACAGTTTTTTTATTTTAGCCAGTTTTTAAAGTTCTTACGATTAAAACAATGCTTACTAGTTTAATGAATTAAATATAATAAATAAAATAAGTTGTATGTTACTAAAAAATATAAGTAACATTTGAAGCTGCTATTACTACTTTTCACGCCCTTTCAAAAATTTATTTATATGGTAGCGCTGTTGCTATTATTGTTGCTTTCGTTGTTTCTGTTCTTTTGTCTCGATTTCCACTCGTCAAGTCTTGATGGTCAATATATATGTATGAATATATATGTTTTGAAAACTACAAAGAAATTGATGTAAATGATTCAAAGTTTTTAAATAATCCTAAAGACATTTATTTAGGAGCCGAGGTATATTCAGCTTTAAGTTCTACGCATAAATTATTCGAATCAGATGAAATGGATTTTAGAGAACATTGCTTAAACATAAATTAAGATTTTATGTTGAGCTATGCAATTGTTTATTGCAGAAGTTTGATTTTGGGAATGATTTTCTAAAATATGTCTAACCTTAAGCACCTACGAAAATTTTAAAAAGGCAAGATTTCACTATTTTCAATTTGTGTATTTTTCTACCTAATGTATTCAGAAAAATTGCAAGAAATCGACGATGAGTTGCATGAGTTGCGCCACAGTTATTTCAGTGATTTGAATTTACTGAATGAAAATAATATTGAAACTTTTTTGAAAGCAATTTTTTATCAGAAACGCGGAGATAATTCTTGAGTCTTTCCATTACTTAGAAAACTAGTTTATATTATTTTAACGATACCTGTAGCAACAGCAAACGTATAAAGTATTTTTATTCACAAATTATTATTAATAAAACTAAAATCAGAAATAAATTAGAAATTCCCATGTTGTGTGGGATGCTTTGAACTAAAGATTTTTTAAAGAAAAACGATTGGAACTGCACAACTTTCAAACAATCATCAGAAATAATAAAAAAGGTTCATCAAAATATGCATAAAAAATAATTTAATTTTTCGGATTTCATCATCATTTTATCATTTGTGAATATTTGATTTTTCTTAAAACGTCTTTCCATTGCAAAATTTCACAAAAGGTTTGATATAAAATTAATTTTTGATTTTGGGTTTATTACGACAGATTTGAGAAAAAATGCTTTCTGCATTTGCTGTTGCTTCAGGAATCGATAAAACAGCATAAAAAGTTACAACTTTCCTTTGTTATAAAAAGACTTGAATTACCTTCACATTTCTTAAATTAATCCACTAAAATTAATGTGATTTATTAATGTATAAAGGTTTTTTGTATAGGATGTAATTTACTATGATCTCAAAAATTGGTTATGATATTTACATTCATATCAAAATCAAATGTTTATTTATACAAATTTTTAGGTTTTTAAAAAATGGATAATTTAATTGATTTTAGTTAATGAATGCGATTGTTTTTGTTTTGTTTAATTATTCTCTCTTTGACTAGTCGTTCATCCGATCAGTCGTGTTTTTCAAGTCAATACTCGTTTAAATACAAACAATTTCAAATGTCGGAACAAAAGTGCAACAAGTGCAGTCGTTTAATATCTGAACAAGACAATATTCAGTGCAGTTCTGGTTGTAAATTAAACTTCCATCAAAAATGCGTTGGAATTGATAAAAATTTATTAAATATTGTCAATATTAATCCAAACATTTTTTGGGTTTGTAACTCGTGTGCAAGTATTTATAATCTTGGTGTCTTGTCAAAACTTAGTGCCATTGCCGAACAAGTGACAAGCATCTCAAATGAAATAAATATAATTAAAAACAATTGTGCTTTAAATTTGACTCAAGAGCCTTTATGTAGTTCAATAACCGCGGCAAAACCGGTCTTTGAAACTGCAGCAAATGATAATAAAAACAAAAAACATGTTAAAAAAACTATTCTTACTTCGCTAAATGCTCAGCACGAAGTAGTTAATAACTTTCAACAACAACACCAACAACAACAACAACAACAGCAACAAGAACAGTCTAAAATCAATAAGCTGCCAACGCAGCTAGATCATACAGTAAAAAATAAGAAACGTAAACAGCAACATAATAACAACAATGTAAATGTGCAAAATCAACAGCCGATTGCCGGCAGCGCATGTGAGGGCAGCACACTCTTTGCCGCTCCAAGTAAAATTAGTGTCCATGTATCAAAATTAAATTTGAATACTACTACTGAAGACGTTTCATCGCACATAATAAAAACTTTCTCTGTGCAAACTGCTGATGTTCAATGTTACAGTCTTTTAAAACGTGATGCCGATTTATCTAAGCTAAAATCACTTAGTTTTCTTGTCATTATACCTTCAAATCTTTTTAATGACATTTTAAATATCAAATACTGACCTTCGGGAGTTATGGTCCAGTTAGCCTCGCATGGCACAGCAGCGCATGCAACGCAGATAAGCAGCTAGCACACAGCTAAATAAATGGTGATTATGCAAAGCATAGTCACATGGTCAAAATAAAACAATGAAAAAGAAGAATACAACGATTTTATTTTAATAAATTAACCGCACTTGATCAAACAATTTTACAACGTCACATCTGTTTTGCCAAAACGTCAAATACATAGAAGAATACACAGATATTAAAATGAAATAGATCTTCCATGTTTATCTATGTAGTCAGAGATGCATTTCTGTTTTTATCTGAGCATTGCCATGCGTTGCCATGTTGTGCATAATCAGATACACACAAATCCTATTAAACAGATTTCGATGTGACGCTTGTTAAGCCATGCACTGCTATGCCATGCGAGGCTAACTGGACCATTAGATTAAAAAAATTTCATCAAAAAAAAAACGAAGTAGCAACATCGGTCGCAGCAGCAACCTTACATTGTTATCTTCTTTTAACGTCGGAGAATGCTCTTCATCTCTACAACAACAACAACAACATACAAGCAGTTTTTCATCTATAACAACATTTTCTCTTAACCAGCAAACATCATTTCATGAGCCTCTACCAGCTAGCACGCGCTCTAAACAATCAACCACAATTCTTAATAAAGATAATTCTCAAACAATTAATTACAAAACTTATTACCAAAACGTCAGCGGAATGCGAACAAAATCCTCTCAATTTATGCTTGAATTATCATTACACGAATATGACATTGTAGCATTAACAGAAACGTGGCTTCATAACAACATTTCAAGCAATGAATTTTTTGACTCATATTATAATGTTTTTCGTTTTGATCGAAATTCTGGAAGAGAAAGAGGTGGTGGAGTCTTGCTAGCTGTTCGGAGTGATTTATGTAGCAGAATAGTATCTCTTAATTGCAATAATAGTATTATTGAACAAATTTGTGTAAATATTGAATTTTTAAATAGCCACTCGGTATTTTTCTTTGTATCATATATTCCACCGAATAGTTTTTTAGATATTTATGAAAGTCATTTAAATAATATTGAGATTATTGCTAATAATTTAACTCAAAAGCAACAAATGATTGTAGTTGGAGATTTTAACCTTGGCAATATAACATGGATTGATAATGATAAAATTCTTTTACCTAGTAACATTTCATCAGAAATAGAATCAACTGTTACAAGTTTTTATCTTTCAAACAGTTTTCATCAGTTAAATAGTTTTAAAAATGATATTGGTAGAATATTGGATTTGGTCTTTACTACTGATGAACTGAAAGCATCTTGCGATCTTTGTGTTAACCCAATTTCTAAAAATTCGGTGCATCATAAAGCGCTTTTATTTAATTTTGAGTTTTATGATTTTGACAGAAAAAATATTGAACCAATTGAAATATTAAATTTTTCCAAAGGGAATTTTTCAGCTTTAAGTGGTTTTCTAGAATCTATTGATTGGTCAATGTTAAACTCTGAATCAAGTTCTGAGGTCATTTATTCGTTTATTGCAACTAAATTTAAAATTGGTATTTCAAAATTCGTTCCGAAAATTAATCGATCAGAAAGAACAAACATGCCTTTGTTTAATATCAGATTAAAAAATTTAAAAAATATCAAAAATAAAGCTTCCAAAAAATTTCAAAAAACAAATAGTGAGGCTGACAGATGTTTTTTTATTCGTATCAGAAAAGATTTTGATTTTCTCCATAAATTTTTATACAAACAATATATTTTAAATATAGAATCAAATCTTACAAAAAATCCGTCGGTTTTTTGGCATTTCATTAAAGACAAACAAAAATCAAATGGATTCCCTAGTGTTATGGAATATGAAGATTTTAAATCAATTAATGTTTTAGATAGTTGTAACTTATTTTCAAAATACTTTCAAAATGTGTATGAAACACATACAAATACAAATACTTTCTCTAATTTTGATCGTCCTAATATTAAAAATATTGGAAACTTTGATTTATTAGAAGCTGATATAGAAGCAGCAATTTCAGATTTGAAAAACTCTTTTAAAATTGGAATGGATGGATTCCCACCTGCTTTATTTAAACGTTGTTCCAAAAGTATTATAAAACCTCTTTTGTTTCTGTACAAAGTATGCCTTAAAAATGGTGAATTTCTTGATAGCTGGAAGATATGTGAAATTGAACCTATAATCAGGAAATCGTTGTGATGTAACTAATTATCGAGCTATCGTTAAGCAAGGCGTTTTTGCTAAAATATTTGACAATATACTTAAAAAAAAGTTATACACTCATATTCATAACGTAATAAGTAAATGTCAACATGGATTTTTACCAGGAAAGTCAACTTGTTCGAACTTATTGTTGATTACAAATCGAATTTCAAAAGCAATGGAACAACATTCTCAGTTAGATGTTATCTATACTGATTTTTCTAAAGCTTTCGATAAGATTGATCACAATATTTTACTCTATAAACTCCAAAAGTTCGGGATAAAAGATTCTCTATTAAAATTTTTTGGTAGTTATTTACGTGAAAGAAAATTATTTGTTCAAATAGATTCATATCGATCAAATTTTATTATAAATGCAACATCTGGTGTTCCACAAGGCTCCCATTGTGGACCCTTACTCTTTTTGATTTTTATAAATGATCTACCACAATTTATTAAGCATTCGCAATGTCTTATGTTTGCAGACGATGTTAAGCTATTTCTTAAAGTAGTTAATATTTCGGACTGCTTAAAGCTTCAAAACGATTTGACTAGTCTTCAAGGTTGGTGTAGTAGAAATAATCTTTATTTAAATAAAAATAAATGCAATTTGATTTCATTTACCATGAAGTCAAATCCAGTTATTTTTAATTATAACTTAGATAGCTATTGTTTAAACCGTCAATATGAAATAAAAGATTTAGGAGTTATATTTGATGTTAAATTAAAATTCAACGCTCATATAGATTTCATTACAGCAAAAGCTTATTCAATGTTAGGTTTTATAAAAAGAAACACAACGGACTTTAGTGATCATTCATCTTTTAAAGCTTTGTATGTGGCATTTGTGCGAAGTAGACTGGATTACTGTTCAGTTGTATGGAACCCGTATTATAATGTTTCTTCAAATCGCATTGAACGAATTCAAAAACTTTTTACGAAATACACATTTTCAAAAATGCAATGGTCAGATATTATACCCTCTTACGTAGCCAGGCGCAAGCTACTTGGTTTACAATCATTAGAGGATAGAAGATCATTTTTCTCTATAATGTTTGTGTATAAATTACTAAGTGGAAAATTAGTCTGTCCCGAACTATCTGACCTTTTTCAAAGTTATGTTGCTCCTAGGGATTTGAGAGTAAACCGTCGGTTTTGTGAGACAACGCACGCGACAAATTATGCACATAATGAGCCAGTCGCAAGATGCTTACGGTTATGTAATACGATCTCTCCAATTCTTAATTTTAATGTTGATGAAAACCGTTTTAGACTAAATTTATTTATACTCTTTAATTAATGGCATAATTTATTAAGTTATCTTTATAATAGTCTGTAAGATACATAATCAGTAGACTTAAATAAATAAATAAATAAATAAATAAATATTAATTTAAATTAATTCCTTATTTCGAATACAAAAATAACTATTTTAAAGCACACATTTTTAAAATATATGTTTTAGTTATGTTTTTTTAGTTCCAGTTTTTTCACAAAAGAATAAGTTTTTTTCCGAAAATTAAAGTTTTTAAAAAAATACGGCAACACTGTTTTTTATTTAAAGGTAAACAAAATTTTAAACAATTCCTGTTAATATATCAAATTCACAAACCTATTTTTTCTCTTTTTTAAATTTTTAAGCAAATGTCATTCTATTTATCAAAGTCACAAACGAAAATTACAACTATTCCTACTTTAAAGCATCAGTATTCTCACTTCAACTATAAGACTCTTGAAACTCGTTTACGAATACAACGCTTTTAAAGAGTATTTGAACTTTGAAAAGCATTTTAACTAAAAAGCGTTTGAAAGCTGTTTTAAAATAGTTTTATGAATACGGCTGTTAGTTTTGAACTTTTATAACTTCTTTGTTTTAAAACTTATTAAATTATTTTTTTTTTGGCAAAAAGTAAAAAATTTAAAAGTATTTAAATTTATAAGAAAAAAGAAAGAATTTAAGGGGGGTAAATTGGGTAAACTTCTTTGTTTTAAGACTTATGCCCTGTTTAGGTAAAACGAAGCCTTCGTGACAAGCTTCGTTCGTTTTCCGACGTGATCGTCCTAAATTGGGTTTTTGTAATTTTTTTTTGCGTCGTCGTCCAACATTACGTTGCTTACGTTTTTTAAATACTCTCAACGTCAGTACTTGTCAAAAACATTATTACCAGATTGTAAAAGTTCAGCATTTAGCGTAAAATTAAGAAAAATCTTGAAAATTGTAGACTTATTACTAGCATTTTTTAATAGGTGGCAATACTTTTTGCATCAGCTGTTTTGGTTATTGAATTGTTGACTTTTGGTAGAAATTAAACTGTTTTTAAACTGATTGTGATAGTTTCTGTTTATAAGAAAATTGTGTGCATTTCTCACAGTGCTTTGTCCCATAGGCAAAATTAAAATAAAATAAAGTGCTTAGAATATTTAAGTAATATACATTTTTGTAAAGCTAACAAAGTACCTTAAAAAAATTCGTAAATAGAATTTATCATCTCGTATTTTTGTTAACAGTAGAGGGCGCTAAATTCAGAAAACGTGTGAAGTAAAACTGTTGAACGGAAAAACGGTTTTTACTGTGTTACAAAAAAATTTTTTAAAATTTCATTTGTTATTGTATTGCTTTGAAACTTAACAGTTTTGTTTATAAGTATAGGTACAAAAAAACAAAAATAATTTTTTGTAAATATTTTAGATATAAAAGTTGTTTGTGGCATCGAAAACTTTTGGGATTTTTTATTTGGAATTCCCAAAATGCAAAAGTTTGACGGAGTGAAAAAAAATTTTTTTTAAGAATAGGTAATTTTTTATTTTTGATTTTAGTACATTTTAAAAGGCTTAAATAGAATATGTAAACAAGTTTTAGAATTTTCACCCGGAAATGTAAAAATAATATGAATTTTTTAAGACATATTTCCTAAGTTTCAGAAAAAGTTGCAAAGACCTAAGTTTATGGTACTGCCAAAATTTAAAACAAATAAGTTTATACAATTTTTTTTTTTTATTACTATAAAAAATGAATCAAATTTTGTTGTAGTGTATAATTTGTATTACATAGTGACAAAAACTTACCAAAAATTTAAAGAATATTTTTTTTTGGCGGAAACCCTAAAGTTTTGCAAACTTTGAAAAAATTAAAAAAATATATAAATAAAAAGTAGGCGATTTTTTATTTTTCATTTATATACTTTGTTAACAAATCTAACCACAAGTAAAAAAAAAAGCTAAGATTTTTAACCGGAAATTTGAAATTTTGTATTTTTTTAAAACATCTATATTTTTTAGTTTTACAAAGACCAAAAATATGATGAAAAATATTTTTTCCAAGTAAAGGGCTCCAGCGACGTTCAATGTTCAATTCAATTTTTGCAAGCTGTGCAATTTTATTGACTGTAGGTCTGTTTGAGAACTTTTATGAATATTCCAAAAAGAATAATTTACGGTAGAGGGGTGGGATGCAGGGCAGGGTGGTGCGTGCTTTCCGTCTAAATGACCAAAAGCGAGAAAAACATAAAAATATATCAGAAGTTTTGTTTTATTATAAAAAAGAAATTGAAAATGTTATTCTTCAAGAATGTGTTTTTTTAAATATTATACAAATTACAATTGTTCATATTTAGAAAAATTACTGAATAAGTTTCAATAAAAATACCAAAAATCACTCCAATATTACAAGAAAAAACAAGAAAAACAACAGAAGAACCGCTGCTTAACTTCAAATACCGTTATCTTTAACAACTGATTGGTGATTCTGTCAATTATTGAAAACGAAAAATCGCCCAAAAAAACGAAAAATCACACAAAAACAAACAAATTATGAAATTTCTAAGCCTTGACAAATGTACCAAATCAGAAAATAATGTACCAATGTACCAAGTGAAAATAAAGGTACCAATTTTGGTACAATTGTACCAAAGTGGCAACCGTGCAAGTAATCAACATTTGTTTGTAAACAGCTGATTCATGTTTTCCTTTTTGCTTTTCGTTTCATTGTTTTCCCTATGTTTCAACTCATTTACTCCGTGAACACACTGCACTTTGTTGTTGTGTGTGCTACTAATAAGCTGACGATATGACTTGTTATTTACATTTTGCTATTTTCCGTTATTTTTTTGTATTTGAGCAAGAGATGAGAGCGTGTTTATTTCAGTTTAAGGTGATCATTTTCTAATAATTTGCGATTGTTTTGAAGTTTTCACCATTTTTCATCAATAATATTTGAATTAATTGTGGAATTACCACTAAAACATAAAATTAATTAAATTAAATTAATACCTAGTCAATATTGAAATAACCTCGTGCTGCAGTAGTCATTATAATCTAATAGTGAGCCCTCGTGAGTTAAATAATCTCACTGGTTCATCTCTATATATATATATGCATAATAAAACTATTCTGTCAAATTTATTTACTAGTTGTGAAGCAATATTTTTCGATAATGACAAATTGTATTATTAATTCCGATATAGTTGATTTTTGGTTATCAGTGTCTTCGAAAAATAAAATCCCAGAAGTATATGAATTTATAAAAGGCAAAATTGAGAATTCAAGTCTTGAAAAAGAAGTGTTGTTAAGAAAAATTAAATTGTTTGACAATAAAATAAAAAAATATTGGAGCGAGAGTAGATCCAATAGACAATTCTTCGATAAAAAGTATTCTAAGTGGTTGAATTGGAAATTTTTCGACCCAGACAATGTAAGTTTTATATTGATATTCTTTTTAATCTAAGTAAAAAAGTTAAACTTTAAAACTAAAATATTTAGGAACCAAGCACGAGCAAAACTTGCCAACATAATATATCTATTGTATCTGACAAAGAACAACTAGAAACAATGGAATCTTCAATAGCATCAGATATGGAAGCAAACGTGTCACATACTACAAATGAAGAAATAACTAAATCTGGTAGAAAAAAGAAAGTATTCAGTCAAAGTTCTGTTAGATCAAAAAATAGAAAGATTTCAGAATTGATTGAAAATTATTCTTTTGAAGAACTTCAATATGCAGCAGACAAATTAAGAAAGAGGTGTACTAATAATTTAGACAGCACTAAAGCAGATGTAAAATGCATTTCTATTGAAAAGTCATTGGCGCTATACATGGATTTGGATTTGTCGGAACGAAAATATAACGTATTGCGGGAAGCAATTAATGAACTTCATCCAAACTGTTTGCCATCATTATATGCGTTAAAAAATGAAAAATTAAAATTCTTACCCCCTATTGCAACGACTGAAATTTCAGCAGAGGTTGACTTAAAATGTATAATGCGTAAAACGGCGGAAAGTGTGATTAAAATTTGTAATACGGAACAAAAAGGTACAAAGCTGTCCCTAATTTGCAAGTGGGGCATGGATGGTAGCTCTGGCCATAGTCGATATAAGCAAAAATTTGAAAACGAAAATAGTTCCGACGAGTTCATTTTTTTTATAGCCTTTGTCCCTCTGAGGTATGTAAATTATTATACACAGATGTACATTTATACGTGCATTCCACAATTATCCTTTTATATTTAAAATTTCTATTTTTTTCAGAATGGTAAATTTAGACTCAAAGGAAGTATTATGGGTAAATAAAACGCCATCTTCCACAATGTATTGTAGACCCCTTAAATTTGTATTAACAAAAGAGAATCCAGTTTTAGTTAAGCAAATGCACAACTATTTTATTGAAAAATTTAACAATTTGGAGTGTTGTGTAATTGATACAAATTTTTCAACTGTTGAGGTGTCTTACGATATGCACTGCACAATGATAGATGGTTCAGTTGCAAATGTTTTGAGTGACACAAACTCAGCTAGTAGGTGCTTTATATGTAATGCAAGCCCAACAGAGATGAACAATATTAACATTATTAAGGACCCTTGCATTAATAATTATAAATATGGACTTTCTACACTCCACTGCTGGATACGCTTTTTTGAATGCATATTGCACATTGCTTACCGTCTTCCTTTAAAAGTTTGGAGAATCAATAAGGAAAATACCTCAATTTTTTCACAAAACAAAAAAAGAATTCAAAATGAATTCAAAACACGGACGGGATTAATAATAGACCAAGTAAAAACGGGATTTGGAACTACTAACGACGGAAACACGGCTCGACGATTTTTTGAAAATAGTAAAATTTCTGCTGAAATTACGGGGATTGATAAAAGTCTTATTGATAATTTTGGCATAATATTAAGAGTTCTATCTTGCGGAATCCCGGTTAATGTGACAACGTTTAAGGAGCTGCTAAATATTACTTGAAACTCATATTTAATACAGTACGGCTGGTATAACATGCCAAGTACTGTTCATAAGGTTTTAGTGCATGGGTGCGATGTTCTGGAATACTTCAACTTGCCAATAGGTAATAAAATATTAAAAAAACGTTTTACACATTTTTTAAAACTATTTTTATTCTAGGGTGTCTGTCAGAAGAAGCCTTAGAAGCCAGTCATAAAAATATAAGGAATGTGCGATTATCCCATACAAGAAAAACGACGAGAGAAAATACAAATAGAGATTTAATGGCTCATTTGTTATTAATGTCGGATCCGGAACTATCGTCACTTAGGTCAACAAAACACATAAAGAAAATGATGAATTCAAAGAAATTGAGAAATACATTTTGAAAGGAAACATCATAAATTACAATTAAAATTAATTATCTTATTTGTTGAGCAAATTTAGAAACAAATTTATTTATGACCCTTTTTAAAGAGAATATTAAATTATTTGCATTTTGATCACAAATGTAGCTAAAATTTAGTTTATGACAAAAAGGATATATTGGAGATGGTCATGTCTTTGTATCGAATAAAGCAAAATTTCTCAAAGAGCTCAAAAATATAGTTTTATAAGTTGTTATTAGTTTTTAGTGCATTTTGATCACAAATGTAGCTAAAGTTTAGTTTTTGAGAAAAAGGATGTATGGGAGATGGTGATGTCCTTGTATCAAATGAAGCGAAATTTCCCAGAGAGCCTAAAAATATAGTTTTATAAGTTGTTATAAGTTTTCAGTGCATTCTGATTACTAATGTAGTTACAATTTAGTTTTTGAGAAAAATTATATATGGGAGGTAGTCATGTCCTTGCACCGAATGAAACAAAATTAACCACTAAGCTAAAAGACATATTTTAACAGATAGTTACCAACTTTCGATTTATTCTATATACAATTATAGCTAAAATTAAACTTTTAAATTTAAAGATGTATGGGAGGTAGTCATGTCCTTGCACCGATTTTTCCGAAACTTCGAATTTTTCTTAATTAACATATTTTGAACCAGCACACCAAATTTCATTTTTCTGCGATAACTTCTCTAATTTTGCCGATTCACTATATGGGGACAAAGCACTGTGCGTCTTTGTGGAGGACCGTAGAAGTTTACTTTAGCAGATAGTGTTTCATTTTTCATCTGCTTTTGCTTTACTAGCTCCAAAAACTGCTAGCAGCAACTTCCATTTTCAGAACGATAATAATTTTGCTCTCGTCAAATTGTGACGTCTCGTTCGGATTTTTTTGCTTACTCGTTCGTTACTGAGTCAGCTGTGTTCGTTTGTGTCTAGCATTCTTCATGCATGGATTTAAAACAGCTGATTGCCGCCTGTTGGACGATGCGTTCGTGAAATAGACGCATCGTTTGTTTTACCTAAACAGGGCATTATTAAATTATTTTTTTGGCAAAAGGTATAAAATTTAAGTTTTTAATTATATGAGAAAAAAAGAAAGAATTTATGGGGGTACCCCCATAATTTGGGGTAATGAGTCTTACTAGTCGAATCTGATTTCGGAAGTGAAAATGCTCTGAAGAGGAAATGTAGGAATTTTTAGGCCTTTTTAACGACATACGATTTTTTAAGACCAGACATGTCATACTAAAAGACCATTTCGGCTGTTTTTCCAGTGGTTCCAAAAAAAATTTTTTTTTTTAAATCCTCTCGAGGGCAGCTTGAATAAGGGGGTGTTTTTTCAAACTTTTTTTTTGTATGGAGGCCGACACACTACTATTCATTCTCATGAAAACGTAGGCAAACATTTTTAATTAGATCATGTTTACAAAAGTTTAAATATAATTAAGCAAGCTTTAAAAAAGAAATGCTTATTATTCTGACCCAGTGGGAATTTTAGTTAATGTCTTAAACACTACTTACTTCTTAAAGTGTAGGGTTCACCTGTTGTCAAAAAAAACCAAAAATGATTTTAATATGTTTAAAATTTTGTCCCGAAATCTTATGCTTTATTAAGTTTTTTCGCCAAAAAAAAAAAAAAAAATCTTAAAGACTTCGTTCAATTTTAGCACTTAAATGAGATAAACTTCTTAAAACTTTTTGTTTTTTGCTTTTGCTCTACTCAGCATTTGTCTTCACATTTCTTCGTCATATTTTGAAATATCCTTTCAATATTGGAAACATTTTCCATTATTTTTATGTAACAATTCATTTGCTTTTTATTGCTCTTTTTCTGCTAGCAATTGTTCTGCTCCTCAGCCAACACGCTTCATCGTCCTTCATAAATATCTTTCATCTGCACATTTCAAGATTCTTCCTTGAACTTCTTTAATATTTAATGTTCGCGAAATGTTCTCGTGACACTTTATTAGCCACGTTAAAATAAGTGTAGTCGGTCCAGCAGGTTAAAAGAAAAACTATATAGTTATCGTTATGGTTACAGCTTATGTATGTATGTTGGGCAGTTAAAAGAAAGCTGCTGAAATTGGCTTTTCGTGTGCACGCTGCGTTCCCATTCACATTCAGTGCGTCTGCAGTTCACACTCCTTAAATTCACAATCAAACTTAGCAAGGACCTTGCTTTGACGTGTTTTGCTCTCTGTATACTTAAAAATCATCGATTCGAATCGCATTGACTCGTTGCTAGCTCTAGCATCTTAAAGAAATCGAATTGAAATTGAAAATGTGAACAAGCTTTGTTGCCGTGCAATGTCATGAGTTTCGTTAAGATATAGAATCGCATTTGAAATAGCATGAACGAGTTCACTCTTCATGCTTGGAATTAATTTAACGATGATTTTTTTTGTTTTTTTTTTAGTTTATTTTCTTATACTATTTCCTAATATTTGCTGCATTGCTTGGCATGCTTAGTTTTTTGTAGTCCAATTTCTATCGTCCTGCTGCTGCTGGTCCTGCTTCTAGTCGTGGCTACTCTCGTTCCACTTGAGTTGACTTCTCTTCATGTGCGTCATGTTCGCGGCGTGTTTCATTTGCTACACCTTTGGAATTTCTAAAATTTTTCTAACAAACGTTTTTGAACATGCGACTTAAGATTGGCCAAGAAAAGGTGTGTACTTTAATGTCTGTGTTTGTGTATGTTTGTGTTGGTTGGTCCTTTGTTTGGAAACGTCTTTTTGATAATTTGCTCTTAAATGGTTTTTTTATAGTTCTGTTCTTTTTTAATGCTTTTGTTTTGTTCAAATGTTTGTCACGTGTTGCGTATGTGTGTTAGTTGGTTTTTTTTTTTAAGAAATTCGCCAGACATGTTATTGCTTTGGGATCTAAACTTTTTTGAGATAATTATATTTTGATGTCAACATCTGCTAGTCTGTTGATGTCGTATTCTCTCTCTCTCTTCTTTTAAAGTCACAAAATTATGGAAACCTGAATTAAAACAACGGCATAACGAAATTAGGCACTGATACAGGATGGGTTGAACCATGATGAATACTAAGGTAGGGTAAGTAGCTTTGACAAGACCTATCGTCAATGTCAAAGTGTGTTTTAGAGATGCCAGTTTTCCTTATTTCTGTTATGTTATTTTTGAGATAAACACTTGGAAAAGAATTTTATGATGTGTAAGTAAGATTAAATTAAGATAAATATATATATATATATGTATATATATGTATATATTAGGGCGGGTCGATTTAAAAATCGCCCATTGCTCAGTGAAAGTCGTATTCTAGGGATCAAAATAAGAAACTTTGCCCGAGGAACTATACCTCTAAAACGAATTGTAATGCCCCAACTTTTGACCTTTGTCCCGTAGGGTCAAATTTTGAAAAATCCCTCTTTGACGCATTTAGAGTGCCCCAATCGAGTCCAAATGTACGACCGACCCCCACTTACTTTGGATAGCCGATCCACTCATGCCAGTGGCATACCCCCTGGAACCACCTGGTTGGGTTCCCCATACAAACATTAAAAAAATCACTAACGGACACCTCTCTTAAGCGGACACTTCTCTTGAGCGGACAGTTTTTCCACGACCAAGTTTTTCGTCCGCTTTTTCGAACAAATTAACTTCTCTTAAGCGGTCCCTCTCTTGAGCGGACACGGACAGTATATTTTCGTCTAATTGGACGAAAAACCTCTGTTAGGCGGACGCAAACCTTCCTCAAGCGGACACAAACGTCTGTTGAACGGACGCGAACCACTGTTGGACGGACGCGAACCTCTCTCAAGCGGACACATACGTCTGTTGAACGGACGCGAACCTCTGTTGGACGGACGCGAACCTCTCTCAAGCGGACACGAGCGAGAAAAGTAACTGACAAAATGTGTGTAAACATACAGATATGAAATTGGGGATTTCCCTCACAAAGCGCCTCGCTAGTTTTTTTTTTCATTTGCCTTGCCATCGCTTCACTGAGCTATAGAACGTTGCTGTGAATAGACATACGAGATGGCGAACCCATATGCAAAATCGTTTTTTTAAAGAAAAACAAAAAAACTTATGTCAATCGACGATTTCTAAATTTCTTAAGTCATGAATTACACATGTAAAATGTTGAAGTTTACCAATTACATACTATTTTTCATGATATGAACTGAATTTTTTTTTTTTATTTTAAACACATATGCGTTTAAAGAATATAATATTATGCGAGATTTTGTTAAATACATAAATACAATAAATGTATTTTGCATTGAAAAATAATTTCCTTTAACATTTGCTCATTAATCTATAACAAAATTTAAAGATATAAATCTCAGCTTCTCTATTAAGCGGACACCTCTATTGGGCGGACAAAAATGTCCGTGAGTGTGAGTGTCCGTCCAAGAGAGGTTTCACTGTGTATGTATATACATAAAAAATAAATGATATAATTTTTTTTAATTTTTTTCACACTTCCTTCCGTACACACTCAAAATAGTATGCATATTTTTAGAACTACAAAACAAAGCATTTCTATTTTTTTAAAGGTTTAGGATTATAAAAATACAAATATTTCGTTTTCTTTTCCTTTATTAGAACGCATAAAATTAATCAAAACGTTCTGCGATAGCGCGATAAATAATTTATAATTTATAAAAATTCATCATTTTTATTTTGTGCGTTGAAAATATTTTATTAAACCAAACTTATACAATTGATTTAAATGACTGATGCAAGAAATTTTGGTATAATTCAAGAATAGCGAAAACCCTCTTTTTTTAATATTGTTAAATTTAATTTTAATTTTAATATTGTTGAATTATATTTTTACCTCCTATATCCAAATCTGAAAAAATTTGGCCTCCAAAGTTGCAAAAATGGCCTACAAATCTTACTATTTTTTAGTGTTCCGCATTATAGGTATCAAAAAAATGCGAGTACCTATTCAACGAGGTATCATACATGAAAATCCATTCATAACTTTTTAAGATATACCTATTATTGTATGGAAAACTAGTGGTTTCCCTTTTGTGTTTATAACTTTAAAAGTTATGCATGGATTTTCATATCGGAATAGGTATCTTGTTGAATAGGTACTTAAATTGCCTTTCATATGATACCCATAAAGTGTAGTTTTGTTGAAAAACTTAAAAAAATAGCAAGATTTGTGGCCATTTTTTCCAACTTTGGAGGCCTATAACTTTTGAACCAATTGCGAGCGGCCTGCAATTCTTTCAGATTTGGAGTTAGGAGGCCAAAATTTATATATTCTGCAAAAAACAAAAAATAAAATTTAGAGTTGTCGCTATTCTTGAAGTGTTCCAAAATTTTTACCAAAAGTTTCGGCTAGTTTCGGCTATTCGGTTAATGTAAAAACTCTAATCTAATCTAAAATTTCAAAAAGTGTTTTAAAAGTGTTTGTATTCCGGATATATAAAAACTATTAAAATTTTGCAAAACCGTAATTTTGTTTTCAAAATTTTCTTATTTTCAAAATTGTATTTCTTTTTTTAAAAGCTTTTAGTTTTCAAGATATTATTTTTTAAGAGAGCGCACTTTTGCGTCTAAAAAATGCTATTTCATATAAATTACACGATTTTTTTTCAGTCATTTGACTAAAAAATAGCTAGTTTTAACCTTTAGCATTTAACCTATTTAGACGCAAAAGTGCGCTCGCTTAAAAAATAATATCTTGAAAACTAAAAGCTTTTAAAAAAAGAAATACAGTTTTGAAAAGAAGAAAATTTTGAAAACAAAATTTCGGTTTTGAAAATTTTTAATTGTTTTCACATATCCGTAGTATTTTGAAAATGCTCAAAATCCGGAATACAGACACTTTACAAACACTTAAAAATACTTCTTGAAATTTTAACATCAGCTAAAAATCAGCGAGACCACCAAACATGCACAAAACGTATAAAAAAAACACATTTTTAGGGTCTACCCTAGTACAAAAAACTTTGTGAAATTCTAACATAAAATTACACTGTATTCACACATTTGCTCCAGTTTTATTACGTATGATTTAAAAAAAAACATAAATAAAAATAGCAAATTCGTTTTGACGAAATTTCTACGAGTCAGAAACAGAGACACACGGAGAGAGAGAGAGAGAGAGAGAGAGAGAGAGAGAGAGAGAGAGAGAAAGAGAAAGAGAAAGAGAACGAGAAAGAGAAAGAGAAAGAGAAAGAGAAAGAGAAAGAGAAAGAGAAAGAGAAAGAGAAAGAGAAAGAGTAAGAGAAAGTGAAAGAGAAATAGAAAGAGAGAAAGACAGAGTTGCGCACTCGTCTACTCTTTTGGTAAGTCTGCTCGAATCTCAATACTCGCACGCACACACACAGCTAACTCGCTTCTCAGTGGGCATTTTAGCGAGTGCTCCGCAAAAGAAGGCATGCTTGCACTGCTATTATTGGCGTCAATACACCTTCCATGATCACTGCATTGATGAGTACTTCTGTAAAAAAATTCAAAAAAAAAATTTTAAATACACAGAACAGAAAAAATGTAGATTTAAAAAAAACAACAAAAAAAATTTTTTACGAGTTGGGTCTCGAACCCGGGCTCCCGAAAGCTTACTTTCATTTGTATTGAAGCAAAATAAGTTATAGATTCTTAACAACCACGAAAGACGAGTGGGTAAGATGTCGGACCGCCACATGAGAGAACCATGGTACAAATCTGAAATTGTTAGTCGTTTTTTATTTCAAGTTGATATTTGTATTGCTTTTTCTTCTAACCTGACTTCTCGAAAGAGCGCTTCTGGCAGGTCTCTTTTGAGCAAGGAGAGTGGAAGGCCTGACAAATTTTCCCATTTCATACAAACAATAAAACGGTGTTTGCAAGGAGTGTTAAAGGCCTTTTAAGACCTAACGCAGGCCTGCTAGAAAGCCTTCGGACTCCTGCAATTGCCCACTGGACTGCTACCCAGTAGTTCCAAGTAGTACCAAGTTGAAACTTGGACCTACTACTTGGTATGAGAATTCATATGGTGGGGCATGCCTCAGTGGTAGGGGCATGCCCATCGCCTCTTATCTTGTACGTCCTTTTAACACATTGCTGTCATTGACAAAGGCGAACGGACTCAATGCACATTAAGGCGTATCGAATTACAATTTTTTTCGAATTTCACATTGTAAGAGGTCTCAAAAGTTGCATAGGTTGGTCAAGATCTCCCAAAAAATAAGGATCTCTTCCCCTCCCGCAAGGACAAAGTTGTTTTAAAAAAAAAACAGCAAAAAATCACGATCTCAAAATGCTTTAATTTTTGTAAGAAAGAGTAGATATGTCTTATAGCAAAAGTAAATGTAGACTTTAACTAACAATATTTTGGCAAACATGATGCTTTTCTTAGTTTTTACCTACAGTGTCCTGTGTGAAGGATATTCGAATCTAAAGATACACTCGAGATAACACAGAACTTTCAATAGTTATCTGATTTAAATTTTGGAGATATTGATTATAATATTAGCGTTTTCCTTAAATTTGGCGAATTAATAATTTGCATGTTTTTCACATATGCATTTTCCTGTTTTGGAGAAATGTATACTTGAATGTAATTTTTTAACTTTTTCAAAAAAACTTTTATAAGGTGTTATATCTCGGGCACCAAAAGTGGTACCGAAAATAATTTTCTCAATTCGGACTCTGAAAATATTTTTGAACAAAGCCGTATCAAAAAATATCTATTTTAAAACAGTATGAAAAGGCCACGATTTTATTTTCTAACTAGCTGATATACCCGGTTTTATCGAGAGTTATTTATATAAACATTTTAACATACACTTCTCGATTAAATGTTTTTTAAAATCTGGAATAATGAAAAACATGTTGGATTTTATTTGTAAGCTACCGTTAGAAAGCTAATTAAACGAACATTATTCAAAAAAAGTTTTGGAAAATTTTTGTTGTTGGTGGTTCCATCTCTTGCGGTGAGCTAATTAAATTTAAAGAAGGGGTACGAAAAACATATTTTAAAAATTAAAAAGAATTTTAATATATATTTAATCTTAAATCAAGCACAATTACCTTTTCAACAAAATAAAAATTATGGTGGGACTCAATGCGTCCTTGAGATATGGACATTGTAACGTCTAAACAAAGATTTATATTAAGAAATATATTGAACTTTTTCACAAAGAAAATTTTAATGAAATATATTAAAAACAGCGGAGTTATTGGCATTAAAAGTAAAAACTTTGGTTTTCATATAATTTTTTTCTCATTATTAGCTATCAATGTTTTATGAAAAAATTCGTTGTACTAAAAATGATTGTACCTACTAAAATTTCTATTAGCTGCGTTTTTTCATTGGAGATCAGAATCATATAATCGCATTTGCAAGCAAAGCAAAAACAACAAAAAAATCCAGCAAGTGAACTGGACATTTAAATTGATCCAATTCTATGTTTTTAAGTGTTGATGACGTTAGATGACCCTGCGATTGAAAAAACTGGCAGTACTGCATTATTTTACTTTTTAAAAGTTTGGTAGCAATAGCATTTTCGCAAAATATTTCGCAAAACTTATCTGCTAGCTGCATAAGAACATCAGATATTCTTCTGTAAGTAGAAAATAGCGCCACCTATCTGTAATCCCAAAGGTGTGGGGTTAACTTTAAAGAAACTTTAAAAAAAACATTATTCAGCTATTCACTGCAAGGTGTATATTTTGTACCCACAGTTCTTACAAATGTGGCGCCATCTATCTGTAAATTAAACGCACAGATCAAAACTAATAAAACAATTGTGCTGACCTGATGCGCATATGTTTTATTATATCGCCATATAGCTGAAACTGATTACATGAAAATATTAAGTTTTACAGCATTCTTATTCACAGTCATCTTTTCGATAAAATTGTGATATACATATATACAACATTTAAAGTACCATTGATAAAGAACTAAGTGACAACGGTGACACAATAGTGAGAAAAAATAGATCTATCACAAAAAAAAATTTAACAGGAGGGGGGCGAGGCAAAAACTAAGTAGATTACTATAAGGAAGATTTTATATAATCCAAAATGTTCGTAATTACTCTATAAAGAAATGCATTCTCTGAGATAAATGGGGACGTTCAAACTATATAGAGAATTTTAACAGAAAACTAAGTTTTATTAATAATCTGGTATGAAAAAATAGATTTTTAGCCATAACTTTTGATTGGAAAGAGATATTGGGGTAAATTTTTCACATAAATTATTTTTGAGACTTGACTTTTTTGTAAAAAATATAAAAACAACATTTTGGAAAAAATAAATTTCGCGAAAAAAATCAAAGGTACCCTTGTTGTTTTGATGACAAAAACAGTAAAATAATTTTTTATCTTAGCTGGAAGAATTTTTGCAAATAAATGCTATCTCATATGAAAGGTAGTCAGATGTGCAATTTTAAATTGATTTCATTTTTACAACAACAGCAATTTTTGAGTAATTTTTTGAGTAAAAAGTCAATATTTTGGACTTTTTTTGGCATACTCATAAAACATATATACACTGACTTAACGGTGCAGTTCAACCTATTTTTGTGAAGTGATTTTATTGAACTTTTGAAAAAAAAAAATTTGAATGAAATATATTAATGGACAGCGGAGATATTTGCATCGAAAGACCAAACTTTGATTTTCATGTCGTTTTTTTCTCATTCTTAGGCAACGATGTTTTATAAAAAAGTCGTTGTGCTGAAAATTTCTCAAATTTTGAAGATATGTGATTGTTTTTGATGTCAAAATAACAAAAAATTTTAAAATTATTTATACAAAAATCTCCGATAGTAAAAAGTTTTATAATAACAAAATTACCGTTAGTTGAAAAATTTCAGAGGGGCGTGGCAAAAAATAAGTATGTAACACTTTAAGTTGGGATAAACTTAATATGTGCACTTAGTTTGAGCGAAATCCGTTGAGCCGTTTAGATTTGTATAAAGGCCAAACAAACAAACAAACAAACAGAAAATTAGTTTTATTACTATAGATAATTTTGGTGTTAATGAAATGGTATCTTTGCTTCGGATAGTTAAAGTTTTTGGTATTTTATATACACTTTGTTTCAAAGTTATAGCGGAACATATTTTTTTTGGATTTCCGAAAAACGGTAAGTGCTTACAAAAAATTAATAATGCAGTTCATCACCTACATGGTCACCTTAAAAAAAAAGATTTTTATCTACTAACGGTATATTTTGTGCGAGCTGGTCAAGAGTGCAAAAAGTAATGAAACATGTGTTTCATTGCTATAGGGAAAGTGGATTAAGAAATGAAAGTATACAAACAAATCATTTTAATTTTCAATTAATACTTTATTGCTTCACCATTGCTTTTGATAAGACTATTAATCCTATTTGGCATGGAATTTGATTACTGGAGAAGCACTTCTGGAGTTCCACGTACCTAAAAATTCTTAAAAAGAATTTAAGAAGATGTACTTAAAAAGTTTATTTTTCTCAATGTATAAAGGGTGATTTTTTAACCGTTTGGTTTTTGAAATTTAAAAAGAACATAAAGTTCTCAATAGTGAATGAAACATTTATTTGGAGCGATACATTAATGAATGCCATTTACTTTTTTAATATTATTTCACGTAAACCATCCATTAGCTCAAATTTTTCGAGCATTTCGGACGGTATCTAAACAATGGCAGATGTATTATTATCTTCCAGAGCTGCAATTGTGGCTGGCTTGTCCCCGTACACGAGAGACTTCACGTAGCCCCACAAAAAATAGTCTAGTGGGGTCAACTCGCATGACCTTGGCGGCCAATGGACTGTTTCAAAACGTGAGATTAATTTTTCACCAAACTTGCCTCTCAATAGGTCCATGGTATCGCTGAAGGTACAGCTTCAGTTCTTGCACCAGCTGTATTTTGTATGGTTTCATACCGAGGTCCTTACGAAAAATCTTCCAGGTTGTCGAATAGCACAAGCCCAATTGTTGACAACGGCGACGAATTGACATATCGCAATCTTCATAGACACTGGCCGATACAGCAGCAATATTCTCCTCAGTATGCACTCTCCGCATACGGGTTGGTGTATTAATGACCAATAAAGTAAAACTAGTGCGAAGATTGGTCACAATCAGGGCACGGACTTTACCACTATTCTGGTAGATTTACCAATTTTTTCAAAATTTTAATACCTACTATTTTTACTACCGAAGGTTTAAAATCTACCAATATTTCCACCATCATAACATTTTTTGATAAAATTTTCAAACTTTGCTGAATTAATATCAAATAACAAAATAACAAAAAATTTTTAAAATTAAATACACAAAAATCTCCATAAAAATAAGTTTTATAATAACAAAATTACCGTTAGTTGAAAAATTACAGAGGGGGTGTGGCAAAAACTAAGTATGTACCATTTTAAGTGGGATAAACTTAATATGTGTACCTAGTTTGAGCGAAATCCGTTCAGCCGTTTAGATTTGTATAAAGGCCAAACAAACAAACAAACAGAAAATGAGTTTTATTACTATAGATTTGATATACAGTGTTGCGCAAAACAATAGCAACAAAATCAGTACGCTGTTACAAAATCGTGTATCTTTTTATATATTAGGTACACACAAAAATGATTACAGGAACCAAAACATATATTCATACATCATATTAAAAACAAATCATATTCAAATTTGGTTTTGTTTTCTTTATTAAATTTAAAATTAATGTGATTTAATTCAATTTGTCTGAGAGCAAAACAAAAGCAACATAATAAATATTTGGTGTAAGATTCATTATTCTTGATAACCACTGCACATCTGAGTGACATCGACTATATTAAATTAGATATGTTGGTATTAGGTATTTGTTCCCAATTAACTTTCAGGGCTTCATACAGTGCAGTCTTATTGGAAAACCTTTGACCAGAAACTTTTGCTTTCAAAATCCCAAAAAGGTTTTCTATGGTATTCAAGTCATTGTGACTGTGCCGGCCAATCAAGGACTTGAATCCCATTGCCTCTAATGTAATCTTTGATGAGCTTTGAAGTGTGCTTCGGGTCGTTGTCGGGCTGAAACGTTCACTGAAGCGACATATTCCATTCTGAATGTGGTCGCATCTTGCTTTCTAAAATGTCATTATATACAAATTGATCCATAATTCCATCGATTTTTTGAAATGGTTCAACTTCATTATAGGAAAAACAAGTGCAGACCATAATGCCACCGCCTCCGTGCTTAAAATTTATTTTGCAATTTCGGGCTTCAAGTCGAGTACCGGGTGGCGCCGTACCGTGCACATCTGATCTGAATTAATCAAGTTTAACTTTGATTCATCGCTAAAAAAACGGTTTTCGATTTTTGAACGGTTCAATTTAGGTGCTCTTTTGGAAGACTGAGTCTAAAAAACAATAAATTGCAACTAGTTGTCACAATTTCAGACAGAATTGTTTAAATTGTAACACCTCACCTTGTTTTTTATGCTTAGCTGTAAGAAAAGGTTTCTCTGCCGGTCTGTAACTTCTTTAATCGTTCTCAACGGCTCGTCATCAAACAGTGCTGTGATAGATATATAAATCAAGTGTCCGAATAATCTCTTTGGATGTGGCATATGCATTTCGTTTGAACACGCCACAAATGTTCCTGTCATCACTGAGCGATGTCTTCCGCGGCTGCCCTCTTTAATGTACCGTTGTTACGTCTTTTGTGATGGTATATTTCTTTTTTAATCTGCAAACTATTGACTGATTAATATTAAACTGTTTCACCTTAGATATTTGTGAATTTCCGTTTTTATATTCGGAAATAATTTGCAATTTAAGAGCTTCACAGTATTTAAAACGTGCCATTATAAATGGAACAGTCAATTTCACTACTAGCGCAAAAACAAAACTAAACTTGAATGTTTATGACTTAAAAACAACACGTGCTTTACAATAACGGAACTTTTACCGGTAATTCTTGGAACTTCTGTTCTCTTTTTACATTTTTCAAGTTTTGTTGCTTTTGTTTTGCTCTCAGACAAATTGAATGTAGCCACATTAATTTTAAATTTAATTAAAAAAAAACAAAACCAAATTTGAATTTAATTTGTTTTATATATGATGTATGAATATATGCTTTGATTCCTTTAATCATTTTTGTGTGTCCCCAATATTAAAAAAGATACACGATTTTGTTGCAGCGCACTAATTTTGTTGCTATTCTTTTGCGCAACACTGTATAAAAGAAATTACTTCAAGCATGAAATGTAACAATTTTGTTCATATCTCCTTTATGGTTATTATTCACCAAAATTCTTCTTCGCAATAATTATTAAGTCAACTGAGACCTATCTAATGGCAAACTCAGAAACTCAAAATTCTGAAATTCTTTAAATGATTTGCTCCGACTCGATTTTTCAAGTAAAATAAAAAGTGTTTATGAATTTTTTACTTGAAAATCGAGTTGGAGCAAATGTTCGCTATTTATGCATTCCAGCCACTATCCGACAATGTCAAATTAATTAAATAATCTAAAAATAAATGATCGATTTCGGTCAAAGTTATATAAAATTGAACAAATGCATGTTTTTACTCGACATCTTAAAATGGAAATGGTTATGTTATCTTCTCGATTCATGAAATTACCTTTAAAATTATGCTCAATCGTTGGTCATATATATGCATATTTTACAAAAAATGCCAGTTTTTGCATATTAATTGCGCATATTTTTGTATATTTTGAAATAAATGCATGTGATGTTTGCTTTTTTTGATTTGTAACCAATTAAATTTAGTGCGATATATTTTGGTAATGATTCTTACTTATATGCTCAATTTTTTTTTAAATATGTTACATACAGTAAGTAATGTTTATAACGACATCGCTTATTGCGAACTATCGGTTATAACGAACCAAAATTTAAGTCCCGTTTGAAGTTCATACAAAATAGTAAAATTTTAATTGCTTATCCATTTGTAGATTTTTTATATAAAACTAAGAAAAAAAATTTATAAATAGCCAAAAAGACAATATCGCTTATAACGATCTATTGCTTAAAACGAACAAAGTTATCGATCCCTTGAGGTTCGTTATAAACATTACTTACTATATTGTGTTTTAAAATAAATAGCTTTTCTTTTTTTTTTTTTTTTGTTAAATTACATGCAATATACAGTAGAATCGCGGAAAAGTTAACTCGCGAAAATATTAATCGCTCAATTAAGTTAACCGAGATTCAGCTTCCACGTACTGCTCTAAAAAGTTAACTTTTGTGTTAACTTTTCTGAGCGTATTAATTTTTCAAACAGTTCAAAGCATCAATACCTTGATAAAATGGTATCAATACCTTGATAAAATTGCCAAGAGTTTTTATACAAAAGAAACAAAAATGTCTCGACTGCTTCTTTAAACAAATTAATATATATTAAGTTCCTGCGCATGAAATTGGTTAGGAGTTACTATGAACTTTAAACCATCCAGTACGAATTAAATTCTTCTTTAAATTCTTCTTTTAAATTCTTGCTTCTTTTTTGAAGTGATGAAAGCTAAGTCATTGAAATAAATTAAGTGTGTTACATTCGAAAAATATATGTCTCGTAATGCATTTTTGTTAATTTAGAAAACTGTTTAGAAAAGTTAATAGTTCGAAAAAGTTAATTATCCTTGGGACATTTCGGTTAACTTTTACGCGATTCTACTGTATATTTTTGTACCGATAATATCTATATTATGAAAATATTTTTAATTGCATATTTACCTGTTTTTATTACATACTTTTAAGTTTTAAGTGCATATTTTCTATTTCTTAGTGCATGAGATTCCTAGATCTAATTATTATTTTCTTTGTTTACATTTTGGATATCAAAAGCCTCTCTTACTTGTTAGATATGCATATTCTTCACTGCTCACGAAATATTTTCAACTCATCCATCATTTTCCACTTATTGTTACGGCAATTTATTTACTCTTTTAATTTAACAAAGAAAACTAAGGATAAAAGTCAATTTCAACAGATTTGCTGTTGCAGATCCTGACAACGCACTGCCGGATGCATGCACTTTATTATCCTTTGAAATGATAAACCGCAGAATGTAAATTTAACAAACACACGCATACATAGCAAACTTATATTTATATGCATATATAGTATATACATATATATGTACAAGTAACTGAATATGCATTCACACATATACCAAAAAAAAAAAAATTTAGAGAAAGTCAAATACAAGCGCATATGCACTTAAATACACACATATACAGACGAGCATACAAACATAAAGCACTGCTAACAATCAAACGCACAGACACACAAACAAATAAACAAACAAACAAACATATGAACGTTGTTTGTACGAACACATAAAAGCAAACAAATGTCAGTTGCAGTTGTCAATAGTTCCAACAATAATAACAGCATAAACAACAACAACAACAACAAAAAGAACACCAACGACGACAACAACAACAACAACAACAAAAATAACACCAACGACGACGACGACAACAACAACAACAACAGCTATAACGACAAGAAGCCGTTGCTAGTGTGGCTAAGGCAAGTCCTTAGCGCCAGTGTTGCCAACAGCAACCTTTTGAAAAGCATTAAGCGAGCATCAGCTGCAGCAGCAGCGAGCTTTTGTTGTCATAGCAAATTATTTTGTGCTCGTAATTCAAAAGCAGCCATAAGAAAACTCTACAAAAATAGAGAGAAAAATAGAATAACATAGCAACTACTTTTGTGACTAGCTTCAATATCGGGCGCTACTATTTTTATATGATATTTTTGTAACACATGAAAGCTATTTTGACATAAGATTTTTAACAAAATATGAGCACAATAAAACCATGCAAAAAACTTGTGAAATATTTTCCTTACAACATGTTGAATTCTAGCCATTTATTGCGACGATATAAATTACACACGGCAGTCTTCAAAACGCAGCACCTGTCACTAAATTGAATACCGCAAGTATTGACTAAGAGTTGTGGAAACTATCTTAGAATTCCAATTTTTCAAAACATAAAATCGTTCTTGGTCCATGTTTTGAGATGGTATATGTATGTATATTATAGTGGCCTCCATATTATATATGAACAAAAACTGTTAGCTTCGAATTGTTAGCGCCATTTATTTTTCACTATATTTCTCATTTAAAATGACTGCAATAATATGAAGAAAATATTTCTGAAAAATGCATTCTCTGAAGAATCTTTGGAAAAACAAAAATGATTTGCTAATAAAAGCAAAAAACTTAAAAGACGTATACAAATAAGAAACCATGTGTAAGTACCATAATATAATATACTTGCAAATACCCGCTGCTTCGCCTGCGATAAAAATATTAAATACCATGTAAAAATTTTAAATCTTAAAATTTAAGTATTTATTTATATTGAATCAAATTCTAAATATAAAAATTATTGTGTTTGTTTTGTTTGATTACGTTAAAATGTTATAAATATAAAAAAAATTACTTTATTTAATTTGAATATTTTTTTTAAACTGTAAAAGTTATGATGACATAAATTTACCTGGCTTTCTTTTTTTTTTTTGTAATTTTTTACATATATTCTGAAAATAAATATATTCTTAAATTTAATAAAAAGACCGTTATAATGACATCCAACTATGGCGATATCTCAAAAACTATAGACTTTCTCAATGCACTACAATGCATTTTGTTATGGACAGTCGTTTATTAATAAAATTAACGGTAAAAGTTAAAATCGGAAATATTTTGTACGGATATAAGGTATGTTTTAAAAACACCTGTTATTATGACATTAAAATCATTGCAATATCTCAAAACTATAGATTTTCTCAGTATAACTCATAAGCCTCAGAATGAGAAAAAAAAACGATTGAAATTTCATGTTTTGACTTAGCAAGCAAACATTTCCGCCATTTTCAAATCGATTTTCATCAAATTTTCTCTGCTTGAAAGTTCAATTAAGTAAATTGGGAAAATGAGAAAAAATTTACTGTTACCTCACCAATTCAATGTCTTATGTTGTTTTCAAAGAACCTCTAAATATCCAACTTGTACTCAAAAAAAGGCCAAGAGTTACTTTTGTTGTACATATTTATTTTTAATTTTAATTTTTTTTTTAATTTTCATTTTTCATATAACTTAATTTATCTGCAAAAATTAATCTTTTTTGACACAAACAGTATCTATCATTAAAAATTATTGGCCACCTATCCTCTCTATGATTTTTTGATGAAACATAATTTGCCTAAAAGCGGCTGGAAAACCCTAATTTTTCAGTAAGTTACTTTATAAATTTTTCCTATAAATTTTTCATGTAATCAATTTTCGTTATTTCAAAATATATCTGGAATTATCCACAATATCTGCAAAGGTCAAATGAATGCTTAAAGTTCAAAGACAAAAGACATCACGGTAGCAAATATGTTTATTATGAAAAAGTTTAAAAATTTATGATTCAAGGCCATTATCTTCAAAACAAAAGCTGAAAAAAAATTGTTTAGAAAAATGTTTAGACCTAATCAGCCGAATTATGAATAGCTTTTCAAGTGGAATTGAAAAATGTTCTAGAGCTTTATCTTAAAAATAAAAACTCCCTTTTCCGATTCTGCGTGAAAAATTTAACATGATAGGGCTGATTATTTCCTAATCAAAGCTGTCAAATACGATCGAAATTGACTGATGCAGTTTAAAGATATTATTCTGTTAGAACATAACAGGTTTTTACATTTTTGCCTGTAACTCCTTAACTAGAGTTGATGGCGAAAAAAATCTCTATTTTAAATCTAGAAATCTTCTCCTGGTGACCACACATAATGAGGCGTGTCTCTCATTTCGCAGAGTTCCTTTGAAATCATTATGCTATTATTGTATTAAAACCCTACTTGTTTTGTAGCTTCGTTTTTATAAGAGACTTCTTTGTTTACGTTAAATTTCAAAATTGTAATATTTTGACATGATTAGCAATATTTTCAGATGATGCGTTCGGAAAACTTAGAGAAATGTTCAATACAAAACATAAAGTTTATGCTGCACTAAAAAATGTTTAATGCAATATTAAATTCAATTTTTTTTGTAAATCTTGTAAAACTGATTATTTTGAATTTTTTGGAAAAACTAAAGGAAAAAAGTTACCAAAACTATAAAAAAATTACCAAATTACCAAGTTAAAAATTATCTACCAAATTTGGTAATTAATTACCAAACTGGCAACCCTGCATGGCTGTCGTGTTATATTGAGAGAAGCTCTCTCGAAAAAGATAGAAAAGCTTTGTTTGCTGTTATATTGCGCTACTGGTTGTATGTAGGCCACAAATAAAATGCGTGATTTTGCAATAATTAAAGAATACTTTTTTCGAAAACCTTGGTAAGCTATAACAATGTATATTATCATAGGAATTTATTAAAAAAAGAATTATCAAAATCAGTTCAGCAGTTACCGAGCTTATTCTGGATCAAATTCGTGAGTTTCCTTTTATATAATAGTATAGATTATACCATGCGGCTCTTCATTGAGCGCTGTTTGGCCTATTATATTTACTTATTTACTCAGTCAATGAACATTAAATTCTTACTGACTATGATACAATTTAGTTTAATTAATAGCATTTCGTAACAAGTTTTTAAAGGATTCTTTAGAGAGAGAAGTGTCAATATCATGGTTCACAGATAGAGAATTATTATAGAGAATTATAGATTGTATAGAGAATTATAAAATGCCCTATTAATAGGCGAGTGAAAAGCATAATAGTTTGTTCGGCAAGTACCGAAATAAAACATATCAGAATGACGTAAAATTCTACTAGGAACATTAAAACCGATTAATTCTAAGAAATTAGGAGAGTCTATTAAGCCATCAATAATGTCATTAATTAATAACAAGGAAAATAAAGTTCTTCTTTTTTGTAGCGTTTCTATGTGTAAAAATTTACATTTAGCACCATATGAAGGAATGGGTTCCTCAAAATTTAAAGAGCGCAGTGCAAACCTCATAAACGATTTTTGCACTCGTTCAAGGCGAATGTTGTGCATAAAAGCATAAAACGGATTCCAAATTACTGACGCATACTCCAATTTTGAACAAATCAAGGAGATATACAGAGACTTGAGCGCGTAAATATCTGGAAATTTCTGACTCTTCCTGCGGACAAAAGCAGAGATTTGATAAGCTTTAGGTATAATATAATTTATGTGGCTAATAAAGGTAAATTTTGAGTCAAATATCACTCCAAGGTCCTTTACAACATTTACTCGATTTAGCGGTGCATTATTTAAAAGATACATGTTATTAATATTATAAACGGACCTAGAATACGTGTTAACGACGCACTTACCACAGTTTAGGTATAAACAGTTTTGAACACACCAATTGTTAACCGCATTTAAGTCAAACTGTAATTTTTGCACTTCTGAATCATTATGTATTTTGAGATAAATTTTTAAATCGTCAGCAAATAGTAGACATTGTGTTATTGATGGCGATTGTGTTATTGAACACGTTATGTCGTTTATAAAGATAAAAAGCGGACCAAGGATACTACCTTGTGGTACACCAGAAGAAGCATCAAAAAAATTTGATGTCATATCATCGATTTTAACATAGCTAATTCTATTTAAAAGATAAGAACTAAACCATTCAAGTAAAGTTGAGTGAAAACCAAAATTTGCTAGCTTTGTTAATAGAATAGAATGCGAAAATTTATCAAATACTTTGGCGAAATCTGTGAAAATTACATCAACTTTGCTCTCCTTCCTTAAATGCCGATACACAATATTCAGAAAACAGAGTTAAGCTTGTTAAGGTTGCGCGCCTACGCACAAAAATATGTTAATAAGGCGAAGTAAAGATTTTTAAAGCAAAAACAATTTTATCTTTGACAACATGTTCAAAAAGTTTACTGACTGTTGTCAATTTTGAAATCGGCCGATAATTTTCGATATTATTTTTATTTCCCAACTTAAGGATTGGTGTAATAAAAGAAACCTTACAGGAATCAATAAAGATTCCCGATTTTAGAGATTATTAAATATATATTTTAGTGGTCTATCCATAGATGAAACACATTTTTTGGTTAAAATAGCGGACAAACCATCTATGTCACTTTTCGCAAGCAATTTTAGCTTTTTTATTGCTCTTTTAACATCATTTTCTGATACATATATATAATGATTCAAAATCTATACAATTTTATGCAGCTTCTAAAATCACATTTACGCATCCCAAATCCTGTTCAAAATTAGATTTGAAAAATTCTGCAAAAAGGTTTTGCAGTTTCCATGCCATTATTTGATTTTTTGTTATTCAAAAACATTGACGCGGGTATATTTGAACTTCCTTTTTTCGACTTTACATAGCGCCAAAACTCTTTAGGATTTGATTTTAATTTCGATTCAATTTTAGAAATGTATAGCTTAAATAGATAACTATCGAAAAAGTTAAATTCCCTCATATGGAGCCGGTACCTGTAAGTACACACTCAAAAATCTTGGACTAAATTCTAATAAATCCTGTATTGTATATATGACGACACCGAAACTGTATTAAAATTTAATCAACGGTATATATTACAATTGATTTTTATTCGCTCATGGGACTAAATTTTAATACATGCTTGTATTAAAATATTTTTTACAAAAATAAAAAATTAATGAAACATGTGGGATTCGAACCCACTACGTTTAGGTTATAAGTTTTTGGCTCTACCAACTGCTCTATGAAGCCACATGTATAAAGAAATGATATGAACCGAACCAAGCCGAACGCTGTTTTTAAAGACTAATTCAACCTGTATTAAATATTATTCCAGGTTTTACTAAAAAATGTATAGTATTTTGAAGAGTTTGAATTCTAATAGAATAAGTATTAAAAAATGCATGATTCCAACGATTGGATTAAAAATTAGTCCAAGATTTTTGACCGTGTACTATTATTGGTTTTCATGTACAATTTATATTACTTATTTCTTAAGTTTGTAATCTTTTTTAAGCCAACCGTTTGCCAAGGTTCTGTATTTTTGATCAGGAACCCACCTGACCCCCGCCTAAGGCTTCTTTAAGGTTCCAAGGAATAACAGCACTAGTCAAATTATCGAAAGAAATTATAAAGTTTTGAACCTTGCCATGCCTGATTTCCTGAAGTTAGAGAATCAGGAATGGCAAAGTTCAAAACTTTATCTTTTTTACGATAATTTAACTTATGCTGTTAGTCCTTGGGTCCACAGATATTATCTTAGATGTCATATTAGGTTTATGCTTTTTTGCCATTGTGATTGCTTTTGTTGTTTTAAATGTGTTTGTTGCGTACATTTGGTACTGTTTGTGTTGGTTTTGTGGGTATATATTTGTACTTGGACGTAAGCTTTATAAAGCAAACTTATGATAGAAAACTATTTCGAAAAGCCCACCTAGCACAAAGCCCATGTTTTGCTGCTGTTTAGACGAGAGAGCTTTATTGTAATTTTATAACATATTCGACCCATGTTTTGCCATGTGGCTCTTGTTCGACCAATGTTCGGCCTATTCTATTTTTAATTAAGAATCCACCTGAATCGCCTCAAGATTTTAAGTTAAATTACCATAATTATTTTTCTCAACGTATTCACAGTAAATAAACAAGCATTTTAATTGTCTTAAGCCAACTTTAGCTTGAGTGAGAGCATCAATAAAGTATTTGGAAAAAGTCTCGTAGGAAAACCATTTGGCTTTAATCCAAACCATTTAGCCTTTGTGTGGTTAGAACTCTTGGAGCATATTTTCATAGATTTCGTAATTGGTTTATGCATTTTTGCCATTGTGATTGCTTTTGTTGTT
Source organism: Dichetophora obliterata (assembly GCA_963920525.1). Classification (NCBI taxonomy): domain Eukaryota; kingdom Metazoa; phylum Arthropoda; class Insecta; order Diptera; family Sciomyzidae; genus Dichetophora; species Dichetophora obliterata. The sequence continues at coordinate 19,231,688 of OY986438.1, read as the reverse complement.
AAAAATGTGTTTGTTGCCGGCATTAAGTACTGTTTGTGTTCGTTTTGTGGATATATATTTGTGCTTTAGCGTTAGCTCAAAGACAAAACTGATGAAAAAAATTATTTTAAAAATCCTACATAGCAAAAAGCCAATTTTTGACCACTTTCCGAACGAGTAAGCTTTTTGTAATTTTTATAGCATGTTCGACCCTTGTTTGGCCATTGTGGCTCTAGTTTGTTTTGCTGTTCGGCCTTTCATATTTTAATCAGAAACCCACTTTTTATGCTTTTTGACGAATTGGGAAATTCGTGAACCACTAACATATATAACACCCACGCAAGATTAAATGGGCATGTCTCTCTGATTTTTTGAAACAATCTTTTTACCTATATTTCGGTTTTAATAATTACAGTGTATAAAGGACCTTACATACAGCAGTGTTAGTCAATTTCAGTATTCTTTTATTGACTTACATCTCTTCACTTTAGAAGTTTAATTTAAAAAAATGTTGCAGCTTTTCGTAAGCACATACACCATTTTTGTTATTTATTTTAAACTAGCTGATTTACCCGGTGTTGCTCGAGAGTAATTTATATAAAAATTTTAATATACACTTCTCGATTAAATGTTTTTTTAAATTTTGGAACTTTGTAAAAAAGTGTTGAATTTTAAGTTTGAGACCACTAATAAAATATTAGTTAAAAAAAGTACCGTACTTTTTTAACGAAGGACTAATTTTATCACTGTTTTTTCGCAATCAAAAACTGTTTTTTAGTTTTAAACTGAATTTACTGGATACTAGTAAAAATGTTACTTGCACTTCGTATATGGAAATCAAATTTGTAAAAAAAGGAAAAAGGACACCAAGCTTTCTAAATTTTCTAGTAGTTTTTCTAGTTGGAAAATAACAATTGGTTTTTGTCTAAAATAAAAAATTAAATAAACTGAGTCTGGTAGTTGATGCAATTTCTTAAATTTTCTGATTTACTTTTTTTATGCGAATTGTACAGGTTTCTTTGGCTGTGTGCGAATTGATATAAATGCGACCTAAACTAAATAGCGTCGATAGGGCAGTGCTTCTTAATTTAGGAAGCATTTGGGTAGCTCGATAATTTCCTAAATTATTTAGGAAGCATTGCCTTATCGACCCAATTTAGTTTAGGTCGCATTTAGATCAATTCGCACACAGCCTTAATGTAAATTAGCAAAAAGGTGTTAGTTAAATTTACAATTATAGTATATACAGCAACCTGTTACAATATTATCGACGTAAGCAGTTGATCGACATAAATCCAGCTGAAAAAAACTGCAATAACAGTGCAAGAAGTGCCATTATGTTAGTTGCTGCAAGTTTACGCTGTGTGCGAAAAGAACTAAATTGAGTAACAGTGACCGACTTTTCTAAAATATTGGAACCGTGTTGACAATGCAGTGCTTACTTCTAATTTGTAACATTTTCCAGCATACTTTTCAGCATACTTTCGGTTGGTACGCTGTTGAACTGAAAAATTTGTTCAATGCAGCCAAGCTTACAACCATGATTGGAGAGTTAAAATGTCAAAATATCGCTGTCTTTTACATGTCGGCACATTTAGTTGGCGTGGAAATTTGACTTTCAACAATATTGTTCAAATAACTTATTAAATATGAAAATATAAACTTTTACTGCATTCTATTCACGTTCATCTTTTCGATGAAATGGTGATATATATACAAAAACTAAAGTAACATTGATATAGAACAGAGTGACAACGCTGAAAATGTAGTGAGAAAAAATGATGCCATCGCCTTAAAACACATTTAACAGGAGGGGGTGGGGCACAAAAATATAGACGTACTTATATAAGGAAGATATTAAGGATAGAGAATTTTAATATAGCTGGTATGAAAAAAATTGATTTTTAGCCATAACTTTTGATTGGAAACACTTTTATATAAAAACAACATTTTGGAAAAAATAAATTTCACGAAAAAAAATTTCAAAAAAAAATGATGTGAGCGTCAACGCACCTCTTGGTAACTCGGACCATTGTACCATATCCGCTGTTTTTCCATATTCTAACCCCTGCACCTCTACGCCTAAAGCCCCGAAGAGGACTGCATGGTTTTATGGAAAGGCAAATTGGACTGCGTTAAATAATTTTTATCGCAGCTTCAATTGGAAATTATGTTTCGCTGATAGAAATGTGAATGCCGCGGCTGTCATGGTACAAGAAATTATTCTATTGGGTATGCGGTCTTTCATCCCCAATAAGATGAGAAGCATTAAACCAAAAGACCACTCATGGTTTAATGAGACTTGCAGGATTGCAGTCAGGTCCAAAGAGGAAGCTTTTCAGAATTGGCGTTCTAACAAGAATACTGATACTAAAAGACTTCGCATCGAGGCAAGGAATCGCTGTAATGCAATTTTAAAACGCGAAAAGTTTCTGCACGAAGCTCGCATTCGAGAACAGGTTCTTCTCTGCCCCAAAGGGAGCAAAAATTTTTGGTCATTTGTTAAAAGAGTTAAGAACCAGACATCGTCATCGATTCCAGCTCTTTTAAAAGATGACCAAATCTTCACTGACTCGGCTGATAAAGCGAACCTATTGGCTAGATTGTTTGCACAAAATTCCACTCTCTCGGATAGCAATCAGCCACTGCCCTTTGTTGAGGGTGGATCTTCTGCAATGCAGGAGATATACTTTCGAACGAGAGCAGTTAAAAGGGTCCTTACAAATCTCAACGTTAACAAAGCCTCTGGTCCTGATGGCATACCGCCAATTGTGCTTAAAATGTGTGCTTCTTCGCTGGCTCGGCCTTTGCGCAACCTTTTCAACATCTCCTACAGAACAGGAATATTTCCATCTTGTTGGAAGGTGGCAAATGTCCAGCCGGTACCTAAAAAGGGTGATGCCACGAACCCTGCAAACTACCGACCCATTGCGATATGCTCTACGCTTTCCAAAGTTATGGAGAGCGTAATAAACTTCAACGTTATGAACTATCTGGAGCACAACCAACTGCTCAGTGACCGTCAATATGGTTTCCGTAGGGCTCGCTCTACTGGTGATCTTATGGCGTTCTTAACCGAAGAATGGAATAAATGCGTTCACTTTTTCGGCGAGAGCAGGGTTGTTGCTCTGGATATTTCAAAAGCGTTCGACCAAGTGTGGCATAAAGCGCTCGTGTCAAAACTTGCTGCATATGGTTTTGGTAGTAATTTTGCTCGATGGATCACGTGTTTTCTCAAGGACAGAACGATTCGAGTCGTAGTTGACGGTATTTCGTCCGAGAAGCACGCCATCAACGCAGGAGTACCGCAGGGTTCAGTTCTATCGCCAACCTTGTTTCTGGTTTTTATCAACGACCTTCTGTCGTTGACGCATAACCCAATTCATTCGTTTGCGGACGACAGCAGCATTTGTCATTCATATTCATTCAAAAAACGCCCAAGCTCTATGGAGATTGCGAGAAAAAGGCAAACTATGAATGACACACTCCTTAATGATCTACAAAAAATCTCCGAGTGGGGTCTTGCTAATAGAGTAGAGTTCAATGCAAGCAAGACCCAGTGTTGTCTGTTAACCCACAAGCGGATGGATTGCCCCTTAGCTCCCCTCAATATGAATGGTGTGGATCTTGTGGAATCAGCCGCTCTTGACGTTCTGGGCATATCGATCCAATGTGATCTTCGTTGGAATGATCATATTTTCGATGTGTCGAAAGAAGCGGGCAAGTGCCTAGGTTTTCTAAAACGGTGCAAAAAATATTTCACTTCAGCTGATCTTCGCATGATCTACACCTCATATATTAGGCCGAAAATGGAGTACAATTCGCACATTTGGGCAGGGGCTTCAAGATCTTATTTGGAGCTTCTGGACCGAATTCAACGTCGTGCGATATATTTGATAGGAGATGAAAGTATTTCATCCTCTCTCAACTCTCTGGAGCATCGACGTAATGTAGGTTGCCTAAGCCTTCTGTATAGGTATTACCATGGGAAGTGTTCAAGGGAGATACATGGCCTGACGCCACCAGCTCGTGTGTTTCCCAGGTCCACTCGGGCAGCTGTCCAAGCCCACCCCTTAACCATTGCATCGATGCCTAATAGAACCTCGCATTACCGCGATAATTCGTTCTTTAGTCGCGCGGTTAAGTTGTGGAATAGTCTCCCTGCGAGCATGTTTCCCGGCAGTTTTGAGCTGTGCAAATTCAAAACAAATCTTCACCGACACTACTCCATCTATCCACCCTCCAACTAACTATCACCCATCTTCCGAATCAACACAATGCTTAAGCATTTATAGGGGGCATCCCCTGAGCGTTGGTTCAGTCTAAAAAAAAAAAAAAAAAAAAAAAAAAGGGGGTGGTAGCTTTGTTGTTTTGATGACAAAAACTGTAGAATAAATTTTTCGCTTATCTAGAAGAATTTTTGCAAATAAATGCTGTGTCATATAAAAGGTAGCCAGATGTGCAATTTTTAATTAATTTTATTTTTAAAACAAAAACAATTTTTGAGTAATTTTTTGAGTAAATTAATAATCTATATGAAGTCAATATTTTGGACATTTTTTGACGTAATCATAAAACATATATACACACTAGGGAAGTCAATCCCGGGATCCCGAAATCCGAATAATTTAAGCCTCTTTAAATCCCGGGATTGTCTCTCAGGAACCTTTTATTGAAGCTGAAAAATTTTGTTAGGACGATGAGTGTGAATCACTGGTGCAAAGACTTTGCAAAGTTTTAGAAGAATTGCAACATCGGGAAGTAAGCTATGTATTTCAAAATTGTCAGATATTCTGACTTAGGAAATAATTTTTTTGTGGTGAAGGCAATCGTGATCAAAACATAAAAATTGCTTACGACTATTTCTACAACTATTTCTACAACTAGCATAGAATCAGAACGGTGCTTCTCATCAGCGGGTTATATTTGTAATAATATTCTAACAAAACTCTCAAATAAAAAATAAAACACGTTGATCAGATTAATGAGTACTTTAAAAATAATTTAAATAAAAATTTTATTTTTGAGAAGTCTTTTCCAAAGTTAATATGCCTTAAGAACAAAAAATCGTGAAGACGGTGTGAAAAAAAAGTGTAACATTTATATAGTAATACCTTAAACTATACTGTGTTTTATTTTCTTATATATTTTGTTCTTTAACCCTTTCATTAGAAAGGCTAAACTAAGAACAAAATAATTTTTTGAGGTAATATTCTTATCATTTAGGTCCTTATATGATGAAAAAACATACCTTTGATTTTAACCTGCGCTGCTTATGTTTTGCAAGCTTGTACAAAGAAAAAATTATTTTGGTCCTGGTCGGCACATAGGTCTTTTTTTTAATCTCTTAAAGTTTTTTCAATCCTTTAGATCTTTGTTTCTTAAACTCTCTTAATATTCTTATTATTAAGGTCAAAAAAGATAAAAATACAAATTTTTGATTTTTGTCCGGTTAATTTTTTCTTATAAAATAGGCCGAAAAAGTTTTTTATGCTTTTCTTCGGCACAAAACCAAAAATCCAACTGACTTTTATGTCAAATATCTCTCTAAATTTATTTTTATCATGTTAGATCTTTTTTTTTCATAGAACCTAACAATTTGATTTAAACAAAAGCTTTGCAAAATAAATACATATAAAAATGACTTTCTGATGTGTCCAATATATTGGGCAAATCCACTGAAAAGGTTGTATTAATACAATTTGATAGTCATTAATATAATTTAAGTTTTGTGTGTTTATTAACAATAAAGCTGTTCACAATTGTGTGGTATCGTGGTACTGTGGTTTTTTGCCATAGTTGAAAACCACAATTGGGAACACCCTTTTTTTTTTTTTTTGAGATTTGAAGTTACTCTTTACACAGAGAAAGAGTAACTTCAAATTTTAAAGGGAACACCCTTTAAAATAAAATTTGTGGTTGGGAACCTCCCACTATAGCTTTTTGGTACTATGCAAATGAATTAACTAGCCAATTTAAAATATTTTATTAATATATGGCATAAAAAAGTTTAACTTGCTTTTTGAGCTTCTTGCATTTTTGCAATTCGAAAATAACTGGCAACCAATCAGTTGTTTATGGAACCTTAAAAACCACGTTCGTTAAACATATCATTGGGCTACTTAAAATGACCACACTTTTTATTTTTAGAGATTTCATGTCAAACAACAAAAAATATAAAAACCGCTCGGTAAAGTGTAGTATCAATTCCACTTTATTTTTTAACTACACTGACAACAACGCAATTGTGAATACCCTTAATGTGTTTTGTTTTGTTTTGTTACTTTATAAATGAATTGATTTACATTTTTTAGTTTCAATAAATATATAACAAAAAATTGTTTTAAAAACGTTTAGTTATTTAGTTCTTAAAATTTTCAATCCCGAACTAATTCCGGGATGCCGGGATTGAAAGTCTCAATTGAGATTTTCAATCCCGGTAATCCCGGGATCGAGAAAAGTTTCCAGGATTGGACTCCCTTATACTCCCTAAAAAATTTGAATGAAATATATGAATGGACAGCGGAGATATTTACATCGAAAGACCAAACTTTGATTTTCATGTCGTTTTTTCTCATTCTTAGGTAACAATATTTAATGAAAAAGTCGTTTTACTGAAAATTTCTACAATTTTAAATATATGTGAGTCATTTTGATGTCAAAATAACAAACATTTTTTTAAATTAAATACACAAAAATCCGATGGTAAAAATTATTGTAATAACAAAAATTTCGGAGGGGCGAGGCAAAAACTAAGTATGTTACATTTTAAGTTAGGATGCACTTAATATGCATACCTATTTTGAGCGAAATCCGTTGAGCCGTTTAGATTTGTATAAAGTTCAAACAAAGAAACAAACAAACAAACAGAAAATTAGTTTTATTACTATAGTCATTTGTATGAAAAAATAGATTTTTCTTCATTACTCTTGATTGGAAAGAGATATTAGGGTAATTTTTTCACATAAATTATTTTTGAGACTTGAATTTTTTGTAAAAAATATAAAAGCAACACCTGGGAAAAAACAAATTTCGCGAAAAAAAATCAAATTTTCATGACAAAAACAGTAAAATAATTTTTGCGCTTAGCTGGAAGAATTTTTGCAAATAAATGCTTTGTTATATGAAAGGTAGCTAGATGTGCAATTTTCAATTAATTTAATTTTAACAACAAAAACAATTTTTGAGTCATTTTTTGAGTAAAAAATCAGTATTTTGGATATTTTTTTATATAATCATTAAGCATATATACACTGACTTATCGGTACACTTGAACCTATTTTTGTATAGTGTATTTATTGAACTATTAAACAAAAAAAATTTGAATGAAATATATTAATGGACAGCGGAGATATTTGCATCGAAAAACCAAAGTTTGATTTTCATGTCGTTTTTTTCTCATTCTTAGGTAACGATATTGTTTTATGAAAAAGTCGTTGTACTGAAAATTTCTACAATTTTGAGTATATGTGAGTGTTTTTGATGTCAAAATAATAAAAATTTTTTTAAATTAAATACACAAAAAACTCCTATACTAAAAAGTATTATAACAACAAAATTACCGTTAGTTGAAAAATTTCGGAGGGACGTGGCAAAACTAAGTATGTTACATTTTAAGTTAAAATTAACTTAATGTGTATGCCTAGTTTGAGCAAAATTTGTTGAGCCGTTTAGATTTATATAAAGGTCAAACAAACAAATAAACAGAAAATTAGTTTTATTACTATAGATATGTGCGTTCAATAGTATTTAAAACAAGCTAATATACCCGGTGTTACTCGGGGGGAAAAACATAAAACTTTGATGTTTAGGTTTTATTCGTTCAGAAGATAACTATTTTTAGCCAGAAAAAAAAATAACCTTTTGACGTAAAGAGTATGAAAATATCCAAAATGGTTTATTGTCATTCTAAGGAAACGGCGTTATTAGAAAAAGACGTTGTTCTAAAAATGTGTGCAATCTTGAAGATATGTGAATTTGTTTGGTGTCAAAATTACAGAATTCTTTTAAAATTAATTAAACGAAGATTTTCGCTAAAAAAGTATGCTAGTTGGTTGATTTCCCTTACTTGAAAAAGGGTTAAAACTCCATACTGAATTTCATTGTTATATGATATTTATTTCCAAAGCTATTCGATATCAAAAATTTGGCTTGTATGGGCGGGGCCACACCCCCTTGTTCAATGACAGTCTCAGTTTTTTCGTAGAAAAATATCACCCAATAGTAATTCCGTACTGAATTTCGTTGTTATACGACATTTAGTTCCAAAGCTATCTGATATCAAAAATTTAAAGTGTGTGAACGGAGCCACACCTCCTTTTCCAATGCCCATCTCAGTTTTCCAATAGAAAGATATCACCAAGTGGCAACTCCATACTGAATTTCATTATTATAAGGCATTTAGTTCCAAAGTTATTCGATATCACAAATTTGAATTGTTTGGGCGGTGCCACACCCTTTTGGCCTATACTTGCTCAATTTTGCTATATAATTAATATATATATAATTCCAAAACTATTCGATATAGAAGATTTGTATGGGAATTGCCACGCCCCCTGAGTTTTTCCGATACTTTAATAGTTATTCTGCTATTCGGGATGAACACAAATCCAACAAATAAAAGATAATTAAAATCGGTGCAGCCGTTCTTGAGTTATAAATGATGTAACAAACCCGACTTTGTTTTATATTTATAAATATATTAGATTTTGACTTGACTGGAAGTTAAGAGAATTATCAGTAGACAATAAGTCGGCAACTAATGTAAACTAATGCAAAGTTTGAGAATTTCACAAAATTTCTTATTTCATGTTTTAAAAGCTTCAATACAACGAAGACAATTAGTTGCAATTGAAGTAAAAATTTTTCACACCATTTAACTTCAGTACAAAAGCTAAGATTTCAGCTTCTTTAAAATGTAAAAGTTAAACTCATAATTCAACTGTGCGACTATTAACACACATAAACATATTCTTAGGATCTCAAAAGCAATGACAATATAAATAAAAAATATGTTTGTCATAAATAAAAAAGCCAGCTAAGCGCAAAGCTCGAAAAGAAAACATAAAAGATGCAATAAAGTGACAGCAAAAATAACAACAACAGCAAGTAGAAAAAATTGTTCTAATATAAAATTGCAAATTTAAAACGCTGTCAAGGTTAATAAACAAAATATACTCTCCTGACTAAAGCCAATCAACTGCAGAGTCTCACAAAGGAATAAACAACGTTGAAGACACTTTTGTAATTTACGAATGAATTTCTTCACAACAAACTGTCAGACAGCCACCTGAAGTTGGCCAACCAACAGCCAATGTAAATGTGGGTGCCGCCGCTAACAGGGCACGCTATAAATTTTTACCTCTAACTCATGCTTTAATGTTGCTGCCTGCTTCGATTGCCTTCATTTATATTCTTGTTTTTAAAGAGGTTGAGCGGTGAGCCGTGAAGAGAGGGGAAGGTGGCGAAGTGAGGCTACACTGAGTTGAAGACTGTCAGTAGATACACTATATTATGACATGACGAGAACCGGCGACGCACTTTTTTTTCCTTCCACACACATTTTAAGGATCTGTTTTATTTGTTCAAATATTTAAAAAAAAACAGAAACTTTTTATGTTTGATTTTTTGCTGCAATAAATTCTGGGCCGAAAAAAACTTGTGCAAATGAAAAAGTTTGCAACAAAATAAAAAGTTCTCGCCCCAGAACTAAGAAGTTGAAGTTGAAAGTTAATAATTTGCGGCAGCACATCATGAATGAGCCCTAAATTAAGTAGCAGCTAAAAAAGCGTTTTGACACGAGTTACTTTTGAGGCGGGCAATAAAACTGTTTGGCTTTTAAGAAATTTCAGAGATGAGTATAAATTTTACGGTAAGTATTTGAAAAAGTTTTTTTATCAGTTTTTTTTATTTTTTTTCCGAGGTCTTAATAGAACATTTGGTTGATATTTTGTAGCTTTGGCTGCTCGTCTAGCTGGATATAAAGTTAAGCTTCAATAATTCAAAGTTTAATTTATGCAACTTTTTTACCAATTAAATGCCACAGCTTCAAGCAACACCAGATGCTCAGTCCAGCCGGCTGCAGCCATTTCTCCTCCTCCCCCCCCCCCCCCAACAAAAGAGCACAGCTCATAACAGCTGAAAATCTTGCGCAAAATCTTGTTGCTTGCACAGTTTTGTGTAATTTTACCGACGCATAAAATTTCCATTTACTATAAAGTTGAACATATTTATTCCTTGGCATTTCATAGTTTTTTTTTATTTTTATCCTTGTTTTTCTTTTTCAAAGATAATATAAATGCTTGCATTTCACTTGCAGCTTCTTGCTTCAGCTCAGACTAAAAATAATCGTTATTGTTATGAGCTGCAGCAAAGGTAGTCGTCAATGGCAACATGAGACCCACTAAGGCTGCAACAAGATAAAACCAACAACAACAACAACAAAGCCAATGGAAACATATACACGGTGCAACCTTAAAATGATGAAAAAAAAACAACCAAAAGTAAACTAAAATAAGAACAACAAGAACATCAGCTAAGAATGGCAAATATAAATTCAGTCTAACGTAAATCACTGCCAGGATTGTTCAGGTTGAAATCAAATTAAATGTAACCGCCTTCTTGGTGCTGTCTTGGGAAAGGTTTTCGATGTTGCCAACACATTGATTGGATGATGGAGTGTAGTTGCTGTCTACTGGGTTACATGTTTTGGTTTTTTTAGCTAGAGGAGCGTGTATTTGGATGTGTTTGTTAGGAAATTTGGGTAGTGTACCCAAGCAGTTGCATTTTGAGTGTATAGCAGCAGTGATTTGCAAACACAGCGTTTCTCAAATTATTATTTTAGTGCATATCTTTATATAGCTTCATCTCTTAATCTGATGAGTCTAATTACCAGTGTTGCAAATTTTGTACTTTTAGCACTAAATCTAGTGTTTTTCTGTGTTGAAAAACGCTATTTTTCTTTATAAAAATACTACATCCATTTCAGACAAACTTCATCGCTTGTGGTTCTCAATATCTTCAGTTCAATTTTACAAATGTTAACCAAAAATACATGCATCGATTGCGCTGATTACACTTTACAGCAATTGTAAAGCAGAAAAAACTGTGAGATTTCACTACTTTATTTAGTGTTTCGGAGGTCCTAATGCCCTACTGTTAATTAATTCAATATTTCCCCTTTTAGGGAGGGCTGGAAAGGAGAAATATGTACACGGAGACAATTATTTTGCTTGAATCAAGCAAGTGTTTTGCTTTAAAGCAAATCAGCAAAACTTTGCCCAATCACTGTGTGATTTTAGAAAAATATTGCTAAATTGCAATCACTCCTCATGTATTTAGGTAAAAGCAAAATTTTGATTAAATTCAAGCAAAATTTTGCTAAGTTTATATAAAATGCTGGCTTTTGTAGTCTAGTGGAGAGCGCGCTAGAGTATCAACCCAGAGGTCCCTTGTTCGAATCCGGGTTCGGGCATGGTTCTTTTCAAGTTTTTTGTTCTTTCCTACATTTAAGAATTATGGAAAAACTAAAAATCCACAGCTAAATTGTGCAAAAAGTGGAATTAAAGGACAGGAACCAACTAAGGGCAAGAAATGTTTGCCAAGGTTAAGGCATAACATTAGCCTCGGATCTAGATCTTTTTAACCCTTGGACAAACACATGGTTCTGGCCAGGCATATTTCATTTTTGAGCGTTAATTGAAGACGCTTCTAGTTTAGGTATTGTATTTCCCGTTAGCCGCCTAAAATATTGTTGGCTTTCTATTTAAAAAAAAAAATTTAAACATCGTTTCGACACGAAGAAAACTGCAAAAAAGTCCCCCCTCGAACAAACACATATGCCTGGCCAGACACCTATACAATTTGTATGAAATAAATTATTGTTATACACATTTTGGGTTATTTTTCTGCAAATACAATGCAGATTGTTGTTTACAGGTATTTTTTTTATATTTTGGGTTATTTTTATGTGAATACAATGCAGATGTTTGCTTCCAGGTAGTTTTTGTACACGCTCAGAAATCTTGGAATTAACTTTAAGCCAAGCGTTGGAATCATACATTTTTTAATATATTTTTGATTAATACTTATACTTTTAAGTCTGTATTGAAGTATAATAATTGTATTATATACAAGTTGTAATACAAATTGTCTTTAAATATAATACAAATATCTATTAATCATCTGTCAAATTGTTATTCTGATTCTGAAATCTGACATTGTCAAAATAAAACCTAAAGAAATATTTTTTGTTAACGAAAAACCTTATGTTATAAAAGAAACTATAAATGAATAAATATTTTGTTATTGGCTGACCAAATATTTTCTTTTTATTTCACTTGGAATTTTCAAAGTTAATAAATATATAAAAGATTTATAGCTTTATTCCATAAATGTTCAATAAATTTATTCCATAAATGTTGATTTTTCCTTTCACCTTTTCAGGACAATATGTATTAAATGTTTTTCATCTTGTATTACTGTTTAATACAATTTGTATTAATATTTAATAAAAAATTTTTATTCGTATTACTTTTTAATAACTGAAGTATTACACTTGCTTACAAATGTATTAAAATATAAACCAGAATATTATTGTTCTAAACTTAGTTTCTATTCCAATTCTGTATTAGAATTTAGAATTATGGGATTAGAATTCAATTTTAATATTTGACATATATTAGATTCTAATGCAATTCTGGTGTGGTCATATATACAATAGTTTTTATTAGAATTTAATCCAAGATTTCTGAGCGTGTATTCATTTTTCTCTTATTTCTTTCTTTTGTTTGTGATTTTGGTTTTGAGTTCAGTTAGTCTATTATTGAATGCTGAATATACAACATCAACAGTCCGAAATATAAATTTTTTGTGCGGAAACTAAAGTGAAATTATTACTATTGTTATGGCAGAGGATTTAGAATTTGTGTGCAATACGCGCTTGCGTACAGGCAGCCATACTGATAATTTCCAACAGCAACTATCATCAGCGTTACAGCGTGATTTCGCACTTCACACAGAAGCAGATGAAGAACTAGATTTATTTGAAGACCAAAGCGGTGAAAACACAGACTTTGTGCCCGAAGATGACGCCTCGAACATTGAATATGAATTGTAAATTGAAGCAAATGAAATATTCGATAGCGATGAAGAATCTGAAGAAGAAAGTGAGAATGCACCAACTCAAGCTGCAGACGGTTTTTTGCTTGGAAAAGATGGTACCAAATGGAGTACATCTGAACCCGGTACAGTGAGATTCCGCCAGCACAACATCATGCGTTTCAGAGGTATGGAAAGAGGTGCGCCCACGGTATGGAAATAGCTGCTCATCGATGGTTACACTTTCGTATGGTTCAAAATTACTGGCAAGATTATTATTCAAAAAGTTCCATATGTCGCGACCGTGGGCGCACAAAGTTCACGCAATACATCCCATCAAAGCCCGCAAAGTATGGCATTAAAGTGAGCACTAATGTACACTGGTAAAGAGGGAGAACAACGAGAGACAAACCAAGGTGAAAATGTGCTCATGAGTTTGGCTAATCGATACGCCAACAGCGGCAGAACTATTATTGCTGATAACTTCTTTACAACATTAGACGCAGCTAAATGTCTTTCGTCGATTAGACTAGCATACGTTGGCACCATTAGATCCAACAAAAAGTGTCATCCCAAAGAAGTGAAAAAAGACAACAAACGGCCAGTGCTTTCATCTGTGTTCGGTTTCTATGATAACCTTGTATCACTGTGCAGCTACGTTCCAAAGAAGAACAAAGCAGTAAATCTACTATCCACTGTGCACTACACCGAGAAAGTTGAAGGCGTAGCAAAAAAACCTGAAGCTATATTATTTTACAATTCAACAAAGGTCGGCGTTGATACAATGGACCAAATGGTAACGCATTACTTCACAAAACAGTCAACCAGACGTTGGCCATTAGCATTTTTTTGCAACATGGTAGACGTCATGGGATTAGCCGCTTACATCATATTCAATGAAAATACAGAAGGAACCAAAAAAGAAAAGCGACGAATCTTCTTGAACACGCTGAATAGAAAATTGGTGCTTGTTAGTACTGAAAATCGCATGAACAACAACCATATTTTGGCACAACATTCAACCCGTTTGGCCATTGAATCTTTCTTTGGAAGGGCATGAAATATTCTCAGCAACATGCCGCCTAACCAACAAAGCGGCCCTAGTACACTGAATTCTAGAATAGATTGCAGAATTTGCAAGACGAAAAGCTGCGTAAGAAGACACGTTTTTACTGCACCAAATGCACTAATCCTGTGTGCCAACAACATTCTTAAGTTGATTATACTTGTTTTTCATGCATTCCACAAAATGAATAAAAAAATTTTTACATTTAGGTAGCTACATATATCAACAAATCAAAAAAAAGTCTAAAGACCAAAATAATAAACAAACATACTTAGAAATGCAAAGTTACGGTACCTTTTTTGCCATACAAATACATAAAAACGTATAGGGGTCTGGCCAGGCATATGTGTTTGTTTGAAGTTTCAGAATATGTGTTTGACGGGGGGTTAAACTAACAAAAAAAAACTGTAAAACCAAATTTCTACTTAATTCAAGCAAATTATTATAAAATATATATGCTAGTATATAATATATATAATATATAATATATATGCTAAATTATTATAAGCTCAAATAGCAAATTTTTACTGAACTCATGCAAATATTTGCTAAGTTATTATAAACTGGAATAGCAAATTTTGATAGCACTACTTGTCATAATGAGAGCTAGCGAAACTTCAATAAACTTCGAATACCAAAATCCATTCAAATACCAAAAATACCTAGGGCAAAGAAAATGTTCGTCGGAATTATATAAAATGACAAAACTTATAAAACAGCATTCGATTGCATAAGCGCTTTATAGAAGCTTTTGTTCTTAAATTATTTTAAAATATGGTCAATTCTAAAGAGCTTCTTACTTTGTTTTCTAAATAAAATACATAAAAATCAATGTATTGATGCAAATATTTATTTAGAATGATAGTTCGGTTCCTACAAATCAATGTTTAAAAATAATTTCGTTCCTAATAAGTTGCCTACGACTACCTCTTAAATGTTCCATTCTGTGGGTCCAATTTCGACAAAATTCGAGATCGGCGACGAATCGATAGTTCACGGTGTTCACGAATACTCTCTGCTACTGCAGCAATATCCTAAAAACGGGCTCTATGCACTCTGGTTGAGTGATGAATGTCCAATAGTTTAAAATTGGTTCAAAATTTGATGATGGTTTGTTTGGACGCTCAGAACAACCAAAATGATGGTGAAGAACTCTATAAAATTCTCTAACTGATGACTGATTTTGGCCTTATGTTTCCAAAATTAATAAACTTTGTTCATGAGTAAGTCTATTCATGACTGAGTCGTATTGAATACTGAACACAAATGTCATACGGACATGTATTTGACACATAACAGTTCTCAAAACAACCCGGGGCCCCAGTTGAAAAAGGGACCTTGTATTGGATCACCCTTTATTAAAAAATCCAACTTCAAGAAATTGAAAAATCCAACTCTTTTACGTAATCGAATATCACGTTAGTGACACGCTGCCTCTCGCTGTTTAGCATTTGCATTTCATCAGTTTGATATGAAATTCTAAATGCGGCGAATAAGCAACAACAAGCATAAAAACAAAGACCAGAAGACTGATTATAAAAATAAAAATAAAAACAAACCAGAGCAAAACAGGAGCGACAGCAAAACAGATGAGTTGGAAGTTGCTAGTGGCAGCAGCAGCAGCCGAAAAGGTGAAGTAAATGCATACAGCAGCAGTGCAATAACAATACGCTAGACTACAATAACGAGAAAAGCAACAACAACAACAACAACAACAACAACAACATCAACAACAATAACAACAACAATGACTGTAATACATACTAGCGCGCCAAATATGAATTTTGAATTATGAATTCGGTAGATTCAAGTGAAATTTATTATTAGACTAGATTACGTGCCGGGATTTGACTTTGGTTTATGCGAAATGCAATTCGTTTGAACAGCGTTGTTGTTGTTATTGCTGTTGTTTTGATAATAATGATATTGGTAGTGTTAGTGTGTGTGTGTGTGTATGTGAGCCAGTGCAATTCACTTTTGACCATCCCCCGGCTTTCTAGCTCTTATTCCATTCACAGTCATGAATACTATGGCTGCACCTAATCCTACAATAAAAAAAGTAGCTGCAAAGGAAACCAAGCAACCAGCAAAGGAATCCCAAAACAGCAGCTGAGCTGAGCTCTGGAATCTCAGTACCTGAGGGCGTAGTTAGTAGTCGGAATAAAGACTGAACTCTCATCAGAATTTATGCGAAAGATGGTTAATTTGAGCCACATATACAAGCGCACACATACATCCGCATAGAGGGAGATTTCAAGGAAACGCACACAAAACGTTTACTTGACTTAAGCAGTCACTAAATCGCTGCCGCACTGTGTAACGCACCCACATAGCAAATGGAGAAATATGGAAGGAGCTTCTGCGAATCATGAAATTTTGCAATCATAAGTTTTAGAATAAGATCACCAATATTTATATCGAACTCATCCCAGATGAAAAACAAAGCAGGCCTGCCGATGAAACGAAAGTGGCAGGTTATAATTTTAATGCTAAAATTAGAAGTCTAAGTTTTTAAATTCAAAAACTTCTCCTTTACTTCTAAGTGAGGTATGTAGCATGTTTTCTAATGCAAAATTCTGGTTAATTTTAAGGGACAACAACTTCAATATTTTCACGATTGTTGTAATTCAACGAAACTACTTCGTGTTTGCACTTGTGTGTGATCGCCCGAATACTTGTTGTTGTTTTCGTGTGCTTAACTTTGTTGGATATTTCGTATCGTTGTTGTTGCATTTGTTGTTGTACTCTTCAAATACTTTTTCAAAGCATTTCTGGCAGGGCACGGACTTTACCACTATTGTGGTAGATCTAACACATTTTTAAAAAATTTTAATATCTACCACTTTTACCACCGATGACTTCAAATCTACCACTATCCATCATAAAATTCCTTGATAACTTTTTTTCCAATGAAATACTTTAAATAAACCTCAAAGTTTCTTTTCCATAATGAACAATATTAAATCTGAAAAATGAAATGGTTTTTCTGTTTTTGCTGCAAACCAAATCTTTATTAAAGAATTTTGTGATGAAAAAACCTATTCGAGCCTCCGGTAAAATCAATAAGATTTTCAGAAATACCATGAATAATTTTTCATGCGGAATGAAAAAAGGGAATTTCAATAAATAAGATAAAGCTTAAGAAAATTTTGGAAAAATTGAATGCAAAGTTCTTCAACATCGGTTTATCAATTAAATTGCATTAAAAATTTGCAATATGTTCTTGAGCTGAATTTTAAAAATTAAAATTCACTTTTCAGATTCCGCGTGAAAAAACTAGTTTTTTAAAAATCTTTTAAATTTGTTGATGGAAGGCTTATTGCTCTCTAGTTTTTGTTTTCTTTTTTATGTATATTTATATATTTTTAGCATAAATCTTTAATAGGCAGGAGCAAAATTTTTTTATTAATTTTGAAATACGTACTTAACCTTTTTCAAACTTTGGTGAATTTTAGCCTTGAAAATTAATGCCTGAACTAAAAATATAGAAAATTGACTGCGAAAACTACGAAAAATGTGACTGAAAATTTCAGGTTAAAAAAATTTTTCATAAAAATGCTGCAAAAAAATATAAAAAATTATATATAATTATAGACCTATTATAAATCTAGAATTTATATAAAAATATTTAAAATTTTTTTATATAAAATCTGCCACATTTATTTCAATCTACCACTTTTTTTGAGTACAATCTACCACTCAAAATTTTTTCAGTCCGAGCACTGATTTCTGGTATAAAACATGTGTAGGTAGCAATGCAAAATTCGGCTGAATTTTAGTCGACGAAAAACCAAACGATAAATTTTATTTCTAGAGCTGCTAGCGTAAAGTTCTCTATCGATGTTCTCAATTGGACAGTTAAGTTCGAAGTGTAAGGTTGTGAACAGTGAGTGAAGTGTTCATATACAAGTACTTGACCATATATCATACCATCATACTACCTAGTTGCAAAAAAAAACACTGCTGTATGTCTGCCGGCAACATGTGTTGAAAGTTCAGCAGACATGCTCGCCTGCATACCCGCTTATATCTTTTTTAATAAACAAGTCCTAGGCATGTCAATAAACAATTTGGCATGTCTGCCAAATGAACTGCCGTAGCAGCAATGCAGCATGTATCTCTTGGTATGAATTCAGAATTAATACCGTGAGATGAATTGATGCCTTCAACTCACCTTTTCTAGTTTTGCCATGATACCAAGTATACCTAGTAAGAAGATAATAATTTACTGTACAAAGTTTCTTTGCTCTCTTTTAAAGTTATTCTCCTTTAACGTACTTTTTCTCACAGCTGCAGATCTAATAAGTCAAACAAAGGGAATCACACAAAGTGTGCACCAGTGATACTAGTTTGAGGGTTATTTTTTTTTTAGGGACTTTTCCATCGTCTTTTGAACTAAAAGGGAAAAAGGGGAATCATTTTGCTTGGTAGTAAAAAAAAGGAATTTTCAAATGGAGCACTAAAGACCTTATTCTGAGGTTTTACGATTGAAAATTTATTTAAAAATTAGTTTTTTTAAGAATTTATTTTTATCATGAATAACCTTTTCGTGAATCAACAGTTTTGTCAAGAAGCTTTCGATATAATTTTAGATTGAGAAATCCTTATAATTGTAAATGAGTTTGCAACTGTCAAATAAGTCGATAAATATAAGAAGTATGTATATGGTTATGAATATTGTTTTGGTCACTGGTATTCTTTTATTAATTTACCGTATCGTTGCACTGTGTCTCGGTGAGTAGGAGCTGTACATTATTAGTGGCTGCTGCTTACTGCACTACCAAGGTATATATTGTTGTGTACCTTGATGTGGGCGTAAGTATGTGTGTTGGTGTGGGTGCGACTATGTCTTTAGCTATTCGTATTATAATTTGATATGCGGCAAAGATACATCATAAATATAAGCGCAACACGAAATTTCATTCTCTTACTTTAGTTTTGAGTTTTTTTCTCTCATTATTTTTGTGGCTGTTGCTACTATTTTATGGTTCTGACTTATTAAGTTAAATCCTTTCATATGGCAAGAGTGTGTATGTGTCTGGTTGTTTCTTTTTAACTCAACAACACAAATATACACATAAACTCATACATGTATACAAAGCAACTCTTTTTAGCTTGCTACGTTATTTATAGTCGCGCTTTTGAGATTAGCTATCTTTGTTTATGGTTAGTAAAAGAACAGCAATATCAGCAACAACAACAATATATTTCTGCACTAGCTAAGTCCATAATAAGCTGCACTCAATTTGTGTGCAAATGATGCCAAAGATTTACTAACTACATAAAATTGATTTGTTGCCATGTGAATGCTTGAAGTGAAGAGAAGAGACCTGAATAACTACTTGCTTTGCAATTGATTTTTTATATCTTTTAATAAGGTGCCTTCTGCACAGAGTTGTACTACGATTTTTAAAAAAAAAAAAAAAAAAATCTTGGGAGCCTGTGCGAGTTCCAGTTAATATTTTTAAGGACTTGAATATTTTTAAGTAATGAATGTACATATTGTTAAGAAAAAACCAGGAATTGATCAATAAAACTCGAAATCTTATACATTTATTAAAACGTAAACATCACAATGTGTTGTACGCTTTTTTAATATATAATTTAGAAGAAGGATAATGAAACGTAAATCATTCAAAAAGTACTGTACCATAAATGAGCAGACACATGTTCGCTCTTAAATTGCTGAGATATGGCTCAAAATATGAGCATTGATAGTATATACCTATTAATTTCAGTAAGGGATCTCAGGATTGGTAAGAGGTAGAGTGGTGAATGAGTTTTTGATTGAAAGGTCTCGGTGAGAACGCTTGCGCCATATTATTGGATTTTAAATAGGTGACCTTTGACCTGAAATATGAGTGTTATTTAAGAGATTGGTGACCTTTGTTCTGAAATATGATTGTAGAAACAGCGTTTTTTATATAAAATCTAAGTATTGATCCTACAGTAAGCATTTTTTGTATATTGTAATGGTGACATTTCTTACAAATAGTAAATTATGGAAAATCTTCTTTATTTTAACTCAAACTTATGGCCATATTTTGAAAACTATAGATTTTGCTTAGTACAAAGCATTTTATTCAGAAAAACTCATCGCCTCTGAATGATAAAAAGTTTGAAATTTCAAGTTGTGTTTTTGCAAGCAAATATCTCCGCCATTTTCAAATCTATTTCAAATTTTCTTTGACTGATAGTTCAATTAAATCACAATAGAGAAAATAACAAAATATTTACTAACGGTAATTACCAATTCAATGCTATACATTGTTTTAAAAAAAAAATATTAAATATTCAATGTTCAATGTTCAATATGTTCAAAATAGGCCAAAAGTTGTTTTTATTAGAATTTTTATTTTATTTTAGTTTTAATTTTTTACATTCTTTTAACATCATATCATTTATTTGCAAAAATTGTTTCATTTTGACACAAAATTCAATAAACAGTTTATCCCTTTCAGAAAAGTGTTGAAGTAAAATCACAAAAATGCGGTCAATTCACGTTAGTAAATAAAAATAGTGTTCAACAACTACACAGTTCTACAAAAAATTGATTTGGTGACTAATGCGACTTAATTTGTGTATTATTGTTTAAAGCATTCTTTTTCTTTAGCGATGCATAAACTAACATAACATTTTTGACCTCTTGTTCGCGTTCGACTTGCACAGTTTTCATAACGACATTTTTTTACATTTCCATCCAGAGCTTGCGGTCAATGTTTTAAACAATCGTACCGAATGCCATCAAGTGCATTGTGCGTGCAGTACATTGATCCATGTAATCCTTCGTGTAGCTGAAACGGTGGAACAATTTTTGAGAGTAGGTTTCTTTAGACAGCAACTCTCCCAATTCTTAACTCTTTTTCTCAATGTACTGGCCATTATTATGCCGTTTGCTTTGAACCTGAGGCAAACAAGTATTTCTAAGGAGGTATAGTGGTAAAAAACAAATCGACTCCATACCCTAATCCACTCCCGGGAAAAGTTCCAGCACCTTAAAAGCTAAAACTCAATAGTGCTTTAGGTCGGTCGTGCGTTGACAGCTCGAGTAGAGACCAACATTAAATTCGACCTCATACTTTGCGTCGACCTCATCACATAAAAATGTAAAGCAGGAGTACATAAATATGATATAGTTTAATTATATATCCTACTAAAATTTGAAGCATTTATTAGGGTGCCGGGACATAGCCCCAAGGGACAAAATCCTACATTTCAAATTTGAGATTATAACAGCTTTGAAAGAGGCCATAATCCCAAATGGGGATTCTGACTTCTTGAGATTATGTCTGCTTTTCAGAGGTCATAATACCAAGTGGTTTCAACAAATACTGATATCTGTATCGATAAGCAATAACAGCTTAAGTCTGATTTCAAAGTTTCGAGAAATTTTGCTTCAAAGTTTTCAATCGCCATAAAAGTTATATGAAAGTGTCTTTTAATTTTGTATCATAACTTTGGCTAAGGTTATGCTAACAGCTCCAGATTTTGTTTGTTTAAAGTGCTATATGCATGGAACATAGCTGCATCAATAACTCAGATCTGTCTTAAGTCGACTTAAGCTATTTTTTCTTAATACAGATATAAGAAAAATGGGCGCGTTCCGCAGACAAAACTGTTGCACAAAGGTTGACTAAAAATCTGCTGAACGAGCTGGTATATGCAAAATATTCTGTGAACTCTCGCCATTTTTAGTAGCGAACAATTTCAATGCTACGTGCGCTCACTTATCATAAATTCAGCTAATTTTGTTTGTCAACTCTTTGAAGAAAAGACTAAAAATCTAGTTAAATATTTGAATTAGTATTTAGCGATAAAGAAATGAAATAATATACAACTTATATTAATTTACAATTTATTTGAAGTTATTTAAATAAATAAATATATGTATTTTAGGGCGGGTCGATTTGTAGGGAGTGAAAAAATTCACCAATTTCCTTATGATTTCCGTATTCTATGGGTTATTCCATGAAAATTTGCCGAAGGAACCATACCTCTATCGTTAAAATCGAGTCCCCTACTTTTTGTTGGTAGATTTTTTTACAAATTGACGTTCGTATGAAATATTACCTACACGTTTACATCCATAACTCAAAAACTATCGATCGGGTTTAATCGCCGGTAAACGCGTTGGAAAGGTGAGCTCATTTTGATCAATTTACAAAAAAAAATCTCCAACATTGGTCCAACGGTTCAAAAGTTACGGGCATTTTTGTCCAAATTTTGGACCATTTTTCCATTTTTTTCATGATTTTGTCCAAGAATATTACTTTCATGGCCATTTTTTTGGCTCAATCCATTATTTAATTCAATTTACAATTCAAAACGAAGAGTTTAAGCCCAAATTTATCGAATTCGGTTGATTAATTCACGCGATATTGCTAAAACAAAATAACATATAAAACCAACTTTTTGATTTTTTTCCCTTTTTATTTTTTTTCTACAAAAATTCAAATTAAGAGATAATAAAGTATCTATCAACCTATTATCAAAAAAAAATATTCAATTTGAGTGTAGTAAAAGACAAAATGTGAAAAAAAAAACATTATTTTTTCTGAAAGTCTGAAAAAAATGGAAAAATGGTCCAAAATTTGGACAAAAATGCCCGTAACTTTTGAACCGTTGGACCAATGTTGAAGATTTTTTATTGTCATTATCATAATGAGCTCACCTTTCCAACGCGTTTACCGGCGATTAAACCCGATCGATAGTTTTTGAGTTATGGATGTGAACGTGTAGGTAATATTTCATACGAACGTCAATTTGGGAAAAAATCTACCAACAAAAAGTAGGGGACTCGATTTTAACGATAGAGGTATGGTTCCTTTGGAAAATTTTCATGGAATAACCCATAGAATACGGAAATCATAGGGAAATTGTCGAAAAATAAATCGACCCGCCCTAATGTATTTATATTTTCAATATGAAAAGTATGAACGGAGCAGAAATCAGATATTTATTAAGAAACTGGGGCAGAATTAAAACATTCTTGATCGAGTAAAATCGATCCGATTTACAGCGTAAATTTTTGTAACCTTCACCCGTTCAAGGATGCAGTAATGAGATCCATGGATGAACAAAGCTTCTTCAAGTCAAAGAATGAACAAAATTTGTCTAGAAATTGTTGAAGCAAATCGTTTCGTTCTTTTTGGATTTCGTTTGCTTCATCTTTTCTGGCATTTAAACCACTAAAAGCCTCTGTCCGCTGTTGATCCATCTCAATAATTTTTTTGTTATGGTAACTTTCTTTGGACACAGAAGCCTTTTTTTCGAGAAATAGAACAGCTACCTACTTACTTCGTCAAGCAGAACACTTCCTAAATTGGTTGACTGTTGAAAAGCACTTGCGTCTTCCAAAATCAGATATTCATGCAATATTTCGCTACCATTTTTCATGCCAAATGACGAAAGAGTAGATCCGATGTTGATGGTTCTATCTTCAGAAAAAATGTCTTCCATTGTTGCAAAATACTCCCAGGACACGCGACCTCGGCCAGTTTTAGTGTTGTTGTCTTTAATTGTCCTATATGTTTTCTTCATATTTCTCATCTTTCTGTAAAATATATCGTCTGCCATCCCAGGGCACCCTACATTTGTCATCTCCTTCGAAATCTTGCTCTAAAAAGCTTTCTTTTTGTACTTGGGATCGCGAAACTTTTCTTTACGTGCAAAATACAATTGCTGCATAATTTTGGTATTCTCCGGGCTCCAAAGCTGCAGCACACTCTTTGCACTGGGATCTTCCTGAACATTTGAAAAAGTGGCAAATTGTTTTTTTGCATTTACTAAATTTACCAAGATTTTCTTTAATTCTTACCATATGATTCTCCTGTTGCCATTTTTTAAGTTTACTTTTCGAGCAAAATTTATTTTGTTCATGCCGCAAAGTTGTCCGTTGTCGTTAGAACACTGCGCTGTTACATTTTACGTCGACGATCTTAATCGGCATAGAACTCTTAACAGCTGTTTCTATTTTTAATAGCACAGAATTGATCGCTCAGTAAAGAGCGCTCACTAATCGCTCAGTAAACGATTACTTCTGTAGAACGCGCCCAATGATTTGTCCTTGTACGAAATGGTGATAACAACATCAACAAGGTCAAATCAATTTTTTATGGTTTTTTTTACGATAAGATAATTTGATTTTGTAGACAGCGAAGTCGGTGTTGGACTTACTGAGGGTAATCCCTGAAACTGAGGGTAATCCCTAAGCAGCGGCCGAAGGCAGCCTATTAATAAGAGAAAACTAAATATATTTAGTTTAAGTTTTAAGGCTGTGTGCAAATTGATCTTAATACGACCTTTACTAAATTGTGTTGATAAGGCAGTGCTTCCTAATTTAGGAAATTATTAAAGCTTTTATTTAAATAATTATATTATTATAATAATGTTATATTTAAATTATTATTTAAAATCATTATTTTAAAATTGGGTCAATTTTCATATTTTTTGGGTGATTTTTCATTTAATTTTTTGGGCGATATTTCATTTGGCTGATTTATCATTTTCTTAAAAAAAGTTTAAGGTGACTTTTCACTTTTTTGGGCGATTTTTAATTAAAATTTTTATGCCATTTTTCACATCATTTTGGGCCATTTTTCATTTGGTCGATTTTTCATTTTTTTTGTTCGATTTTTCATTAGGCGTTTTTTTCATAGCACCGGCGCTTTCTTCTTCCATCATTTAGGTAAATTAGTAAATAGTTATTAGAAAAATTCATGTTGTTATCACCATTCCGTGATAGCAACAAGCACAAATAAATTTGTTTATAATAAAATAATTTATTAATTAAATTAATTATATTATATTAATTTATAATAATACTTCATAAGTTTACAAATTATACATTACATTATTTTTTAATAATAAACAAAAACCATTTATTAATCCAGTTTAAATATAATAGTAATATATATAGCAATATATAAGCGTCCACTACTATTACCGCGGCATTAATAAAATTATTTTTACAAAGAAGAATGCAAAACTTTTATTTGGAATTATGACCGCTTAAAAAGAGGCCGTTATCCCAAATTTAGGACCGCTTAATAATTCAATTTTTGGAATTATGTCTCCTTTTTTTGAGGATATAATCCCAATTTTGAAATTTGGGATTATGTCCCTTGGGTCTATGTCCCAGCTATGTCTATTTTTATTTAAAAAAATGTTACATTAAAATTCTTCGCTGCTACCGAACTCCGATTTTAAGATGAGCAAGCTTAGAGCACTTAATTTATATTTTAATACACTTTATTAAAAATTAAAATTTTATATATTTGAATTTTGGACTTACTTTAGCCAATTTATCCTTAGCATCCAACTTATTGGTATTATAAAGAAATAAATGTATCGTTTGATTTGGAGAAATTGATTTTAGGGCTTACATTGCTTAACAATTGTTAACAAATTGCAAGTTATACACCGAATGTTGGCTCTGTCAACCAATTCTTTAATATCGATGGCAAAGTGTGTTAACTAAAAAACTAACGAAATTTCTTGAAAGTGTTTAAGTTTGATGTAATTGCATACAAATGTGTGGTTTTTATGTTGTGCATTGACAATAAAATTTAAAATTTCTTCGTCAAAGAATTTGTGAAATAGTTGTAAAGGAGATAAACTTATAAATTAATCGTAAATATTTTGCTGCATATTTTTCTGTAATGATTCATTAACTGGAAAAATGTCGTATGACATTGTGTTAGAAATTCTCCAAATTTACTTACAAAAGGCATCCATTAGATTATAAACTAAAGTTGACCTGTCCTAAACCGATTCAAGTATTTATTTTTTTTTAAATACGCTGTTGTTTTTTGTGGCTCATTTTATCAGGCATTTTTTTGTTCTTTTCGTTCTTTACCAAAGTCGTCAATGTCATGTTGCGTTTCGTACTCGGGCGTACTAGCTACCTTATTAAGAGCCGAAACATTTAGGGTATTCACAAGGTGTGCTCTAATGTCATATTGTCCTAAAATTTTGCAACTAAAATTTACAAGATAAATAAATGCAAGTTAGAAACAGCTGTTTGATTTGAGTTGTAATATATTAGTACGTTTTATATGGAAGGCAACAATAATATGTTTAAACTAGTGTAAAATCTTAGGACAATATGATATTATGGCATGATAACACACCTTGTGAATACCCTAACTGTCATTCATTGTAATGAAATTAACTTCAAATATTTCTTCGTCTATGTTATCATCAACTTGGTCAAGTGGAATAACGGCGACAGTATAAGTTGTTTTATCTGAACATTCGTTTCACAGAATTTCAATATTTCAACCACATTCAGTTTCTTTTTTGAGCGTTTATTATTCATTTTTTGCTGCAATACCTTAACTTTTGATATTTTTCTGGACTTTTGCCTTCGTAAAACGCTTTTCACATGCTAACTGTGAAAAAAAATTACTGTCAAATACACGCCAGTGTTCCTATTAAGGAACAGCGAAAATTACTGCCATCTAGTGTAAGTTCTGTTTAACATATCTCACAGAAAAAATTTATTGCACTCTCGTGCATAAAATTTTGAATTTCACACGTGATACTATTTTTAATTATTTAATCCTGCTTTGATAACCTACGTCTGCGAGACGTATGCTTACTTAACTTTTTAGTTCTCTCTCTCTCGTGAAATGCTTTCATTGTAAGTTTTTATTCTCATTTTTAAATAAAAAAAATTATAATAAAATGTGTTTGAATAGCTAGGGAATATGCAATAAAGCCATATTAGTACAAACAAAAAATTGTTTAGTTGCTATTAACACTACATTAAGCCACAAAAACAATGAAACGTCTGATAGACGTATGGTTAACTTTTGAGTGACTTCTAATAGGGTTATCAAAGCAGGGTTAATATAAAAAATTTGTAAAGTCATTTTTAACCGACACCCGTTCTTAAGTGTTGGGTGACCAAAAGCGCGATTCGCCTCAACGAATCACAAGCCTGGAGAAACAACACTTTCAGACATGCATCTATTCTGAATCTCTTTGGAACCGAGAAATCAAAAAGAGCAATCGACTATATCATACCTAGTGTGAGATTTGGCACAATACACCACATTCATCCCCAAAAGACAAGAATGGGAAAAAACGGGCGTAGAATTCAGTGGCAATCTCCAATTATATACTGATTTTTCCAAAATGGAAAACGGAACTGGATCAGGTATACATTGCGAAACGCTACAAATCAAAGAGTCCTACAAACTCCCCGACTACTGTATCGTTTTTCAGGCAGAAATATACGCTATTGAAAATGCTTCACAGGACATTCATAGAAAAAATCTTACCCTCACTAGGGTAGTAATTTTTGTGGATAGCCAAGCGGCCATCAAAGCACTGAATAGTAAAACGACAAAGGCTCGAATGGTACAAGCCTGTAAACTGGCACTGAACAGTATCTGCAATTCCCACAACGTCACTCTCGTTGGGTTCCCGGACATAGCAATATTGAAGGAAACGACGCAGCGGATGAACTGGCTAGGCGTGGAGTAACCGCAAGTACAAACAGAGCTAATACAGATGTGTACATTCTAATAGGCGTCGTCAAGAGTGGTATAGACCTTAAATCCAGAGATAATTCTAACACTAACTGGGCCTCCAGAGGTGACTGCAACATGCCTTCTGCTTTTGGCCAAATGAGAAATCTGGACTCTTGTGGGAGTTCTAACAGGTCATTGCCCTATTGGGGTAATGGCCAATAGAATGAAAATAACAGCCCCAGACTTTTGTCGGAGCTGCAAGGATCTGGAAGAAACAGAAACAATAACTCACCTTCTATGCGAATGTCCAAGTCGACAGAATCGTCTACTCCAATATATGGGGAACAGGTTTTTCAAAGAAGATTTCCTGGAAGATTTAGCAAACACACCACTGCTAGACATCTGGAGGTTCATAAAAAGCACAGGCTGGTTTGAGGAATAATCGAAATTATTATGGTTATTATGGTTCAACGACGAAAATAAAAAAAGGGATTCGCAATGGACCTATAGGCCCCCGCGGAAGCGCCAGTAACGGTGCACAACCCTATTTACCTAACCTTATCTAACCTACACCCGCACATTGGATCGTGCCTAGTGGTTGCCATTAGAAAGTTTTTTCTGAAACTTAATGGTTTAAATATTTACTAGGGATTGTCCCCTGAAAATTAAGTGGGCTGAATATAAGCTTTAGAGATCTTATTATAACTCATTTTAAGAGCTTAGAGTGTGGTTTCTGTTCAACAATCTGATTTAATTAACTTTTCATGAATTAATATAAAATGAAACTCATATTGCAATATGACAGTGCTTGTACAGCCGTGCTAGAGAACTGTAACTGACCGAATAAGTCAGCAACCGAATAATCAACAACTACATGACTTAATACAGGCAGAACATAGGGCAGTTTTAAACTAATTTTAGCTCAAAAATGTAATATTGTTTTCAATTAAACTACCCTGATCTGCATAGTTAAACAAAAATTTTTATCGAAAAATAATTTGTTGATATATAAAGGTTAAAAAACAGGTGTGAGTGTAAAGTATACGTCGGATGGAATCGTATGGGCTATAAACTCGTTCTCGGGATACAAATCTCCGGGACCAGACGGTATAATTCCTGCCATGTTGCAAACGGCTGAATCGCGAGTCGTCCCATGGCTGAAGAATATATTTAATGGATGCATCAGGCTAAACTATGTACCTGTGGCTTTGAGGACAGCGAGGGTTGTATTCTTACCGAAGGCAGGTAAGAGCAGCCATCCGAGTCCGAAAGACTACAGGCCAATAAGTCTGACCTCCTTCATACTCAAAACGCTCGAGAAACTGATTGACTTGCACCTAAGAAACAATTCAATCCAATTATCAACCAACCAGCACGCATACATGAAAGGGAAATCGGTTGAAACGGCACTATATTCCCTAGTAGTAACCATAGAAAAAGCCCTCCATCTCAAGGAATACGCACTCGGGGCGTTTCTAGATATCTCAGGTGCATTCAACAATGTATCAACCACCGCAATCCTTAATGGATTATGTGCAATAGAGGCACCACCGGCAATAAACCTTTGGTTAGACAGGTTGCTAAGCTGCAGAAAGGTGCGGGCTGAGTGGGGCACTAAATCCATGGTAAGGGAAGCTCACAGTGGGACACCCAAGGGAGGGGTTCTCTCGCCACTACTATGGAATCTTGTAGTTAATGAATTACTCGGAAAGTTCGCAGGTAGACCCCGAGGATAACTGCCTATGCAGACGACATAAGCATTATTATAGTAGGGAAATGTCCATCAACAGTAAGCTCCATAATGGAGAGCACACTCAAAGATGTACTTAGATGGGCAAATTCAGTCGGTCTTAGTATTAACGCAGAGAAAACGGATCTGGTTCTGTTCACGAAAAGGTACAAGATACCACAGTGGATACCACCGAAATTGAACGATATACGTCTCATACCGAAAACTCACACAAAATATCTAGGAGTCGTCCTGGACAGCAAGCTGTCATGGAAAACCAACTTGGAAGAAAGGGTGAAGAAATCCACCATTGCACTATACACATCCAAAAAGATGCTAGGCAGTACTTGGGGTCTCTCACCCTTTCTGATGCACTGGATCTATGTAACGGTAGTGCGTCCTATTCTACTCTATGGGATTATTGTGTGGTGGCCGGCTGTAAACAAATCAACATTCCTCAAGCACTTGGAGAAAACTCAGCGGCAGGCAGCGCTATGCATCACGGGGGCACTGAAGTCAACTCCAACTAAAGCGCTTGAAACCATTCTAAGTATGGACCCCCTGGACATACACGCAAAACTAATAGCTGGAAAAACGGCACAACGCCTTACGGCAGTAGGCAACATGCACATTCAGAATTTTGGACATTGTACAATCGGAAAGGATCTACTTAGTAGCACGGACTACATGGTATCTCGCACGATAGTCAATTCCAAAGTACGAACTCTTCTGGGACCAAATGACTGGTGCAAAGGTATAGAACAAGCACAGCAGGCGGTCAACATATTTACCGACGGCTCCAAAATGCCTACGGGGTAGGTGCGGCGGTGTATTGCGCAGAGCCTAATATAAGGCAGCCATATAAACTGCCGAACCACTGCAGTATCTTCCAGGCGGAAATATTTGCCATAAGGAAGGCTGCTGAAATAGCCCTCAGCATGGACACACAACACTCTAACATCAATATTTTCGTTGACAGTCAAGCGGCGATCAAATCCATGCGCTCCACTAGCATCAAGTCCAAAAGTGTCTTGGCTGGCAGAGATGCACTAGATGCACTATGCGCTTCGAAAAGAGTGCGCATCTACTGGGTCCCTAGCCACCAGGGCATTGAGGGAAACGAGATGGCAGATGGTTTAGCAAAGGAAGGCGCCGGGCTGGAATCAGAACTCGCAGAACATGTACTTACTCCGCTACAAGAGTTGTACAGGAACCTCAAAAGAAGAGCCACACTAGCAGTGAATCGTAGATGGAGAGATTAAATCTCGAAAATCATGTGCAATGCACAATGCGAAAAACGAACTCTGTTCATCTTGGCACGTCCGCGCAAAGATTGCAGGACACTAGTGGGCATGTTCACTGGTCACTGCATGACGGCAGCCCACGCGAGGAAGCTTGGCATCACCACGCATGACAACTGCAGGAAGTGCAAGGAACCGGGCACAGTGGAGACCCTGTAGCACCTACTATGCACATGCCCCGCCCTACTTAGATCGAGACTAAAATACCTTGGCTCATCGACATTCCCGTCGCTTAAAGATGTAGCCAGGGTGTCTCTAGAATCCCTCCTAAGGTTTGCGAACTTAACGCAAATCTTTAAAGACTTTTAAAACAAACACAAAGGTTCCTTTTGTTCGCTACCGGTACCACTAAGGACCTGAATTGGTCTATGTGAGCCTCACGAAGGCATCCGGTCTAACCTAACCTTACCTAAAGTAAATTTTTAGTAATTCCGTACTTTTCAGTTAAGACAACAAAATAATAGTACTCGTTTCGAAAGAATCGAAACATAGCTGCGTTTTTTCGTAAAAGGTCCAAATATTCCAAATATTTTTTTCAAACAATTTTAGTCTTTTTACAGACCCTTTTCCTTTATGTCACATGTTGTCACAAAATTTTGACCCCCTCTTTCCCCTTTCACGAGGGGACTCTGCGTTCTTATTTTCTAAAATGTTGCGGTTTTTCTTCAATATTCGCAATTCGTTATACAAAAATAATAGTTAAAATTATGTTTATTAGGGGTCATCCCTATATATGTCACACATTCTAGCTCTCCACCTCATATTTTAAATACCCCACCACCCTGCATCACAGTTTTAATTCCCTCCTGGCCATGCTGCTTTAAAACCACTGGTCACATTTTGAAAAAATTAATTTTCATAGAAAAAAAAATCACAAAAATCATGGGATAGCTCATGGAATCGGGAATATTTATTTAATCAGTATTCCTTCCTTGTTAAAAAATCTGTCATTATACAATAACATAAAATTACTTCAATAAAACAAAATATTTGTTACATTCACGTTATTCTTACTGAATTGTAACGTAAGAATAATACAATAAAAACTTTTTTGGATGTTTCAAGTATGTTTTATATTGTGGCGTGAAACTTAAGTTTGTACCAAAAACACATTTATAACATTATTATAACAAATTTTTCGCCGAATTGCAACCTAATTTGTTACAAAATAAGCGTAAAATATCTGCTTTTTCAGTTGTAATTACGTTACAATTATGATTTATATCAGTATTGGCGACTCTTTTGCGACTGTTTTGTGACCCTTTTACAACCTTTTTGTGCTAGCTGGGCGCTTACATGCTAGAAGATATTCGGGTTCAAAGTTCACCGAAATGGGCACCAGTATCTCTACTCCTCAATGTCGGAGATAAAATACACTTACAAATAAGATTATTGCCTTCAAAAATTTCCTTAAGAGCTTTAGCGTAAAACATACAGTGTTCACGCTATAAGGCAATTTTATGTAGCTCATGATTTTCGATAAAAGAAACTTTTTATTGAATTTTGTGTCAAAATGAAGCCATTTTTTTAAATAAATTGTATGTCATATGAAAGAGTGTGGAAAATGTAAATTTAAAAGAAAAAGTTTATAGCAAAAACAACTTTTGGCCTCTTTTTGAGCAAAAATTTAATATTTTAGAGGTTTTTTAAAACAATATAAATCATTGAATTGGTGGGGTAATGGTTAATATTATCTTTTTTTTCGAAATTTGTTAAATTATACTTTCAGACAAATAAAAAATTTGATGGAAATCAATTGGAAAATGGCTGAGATAATTGCTTGCGAAATCAAAACTTGAAATTTCTATCGTTTTTTTCTCATTTCAGTTCAAGAAAATGTGTTATAATATTTTTAAAAAACTTTTGTATATATACCGTGTATATACCGTATACCGTTATTCTTCGCAACCAAAGACTTTTCATACAAAAATACGTTATACTGAGAAAAGCTACAGTTTTCAAGATATCGCCATAAATTTAATGCCAACATAACGGGAATTTTTTTAAATTTTTTATTTGGAAGAAATCCCTGTAGGAAAATCAACTAATTCAAAAGTAGTTGAGCAACTAGTTTTTTTCAACCACAACTAGTTGAAATTCTGGCTTTTTTTCCATAGAACCAACTAACATATTTTGTATGGTAATGTCCGCTAAATAAGTCAATTGACTTTCGTCTGCATATGTTTTCAATTACTTGTTAAATTAGTTGAATTTAAATTATTTTTTTAACTACTTTAAAATTAATCAATTCAAAATCGCATATATTTTCAACTACTTGTTAAATTAGTTAAATTTAAATTTTTGTTTTAATTACTTTAAAATAAATCAATTGAAAACTAGTTAATATTCCACTTATTGAAGATGAATTTAAAAGCATACAAATTTTAAATTTCTATACATCAAAGAGATCATTTATTTTATTGTTTTGAAAAAAAAAAATACATAAATTCATATTAGTGAAAGCCTAAAGTTAATAATATTTGATGAAATAGCATAGTTAAATATGTATAAACTTGTAATCTAATAAAAATTTGCAATAAAAACATATCAAAATCAGAGTAGTTGTCGCCTTAATGTTATTCAAAGTAGTTTTCAAACCACTTATTTTTAAGTAGTTTTTCAATTACGTCATATATAATGCAATAAAAGCTATTCAAAATTGAAGTGTATGTTGCCTTAATATAATTCAAAATAGTTCAAAAACTAGTTTATTTTAAAATAGTTTTTTAATTAGTTGTTTTTAAAAACAAGTTAGTTTGTTCCTATAGGGAATTTCACCAACACAATACGTATTCATACATGTTACTAAAAAAATGCTTATGGTAGGGTATCCGTATGGTATAGCGAAAAATGTCTGGAGTGTTTGTTGTACATCTTAGCAATGTCTAAAATGCCTTTTTGCTTCATGTTCTTTCATCTCTTTTAGTTTAGATTTTATTTAAGAAATTATCTTGAAACGCTCATATTTCGGGTCAAAGGTCACTAATCGAAAACACCCAAACAAATTGTGCACGCCTCCACATCCAGAACTTTCATTCGATACTTCATTTACCATTCTAGAATCAAAAATCCTTACTGAAATAGATATATAAGCAGATTATTTTCATTTAAATAATTAAAGTATTTATTAACAATAGACTTTAAACTTCAAAACTATTTCTGAAAAACTGTTGCCAAAGTAAAATATAAAAATAGATATAAAAAAATCTATCAAGAAATGTCTAAAATTATTATTATAAAGTGAATCTAAATTATTCGCGATGGGAACCACACTTTCTCATTCAAATTAAAGTTTGTTCGCGTCTTAAGTCTTTTGGTAATTTTTTCAACTTTAAACGCTAATGTCTGCTTAACGATACCACCCATCGAAAATCTTACAATTTTGTGCATACGAGGCTCAAGGCTTTTATTATGATATAACAAGTGTTTCTGTTGCGTTTGTAGATTTGCTGGAATAAGGGGGCCCTTGCAGGAATAAATATATAGATAATAGGCCGGGTCGAATTGTGAATTACCCATTGCTCAGTGAAAATCGTATTCTAGAGATCACTAACTTTGGAGGGCCGATCCACCCATGCCGGTGGCACACCCCCTGGAACCCCCTGGCTGATTTTTTCATGTAAAGTGCCAATAATTGTGATTTTTTTAAATGTTTGTATGGGGAACCCCCATTGGGGTTCCAGGGGGTGTGCCACTGGCATGGGTGGATCGGCCCTTCAAAGTTAGTGGCGGTCGGTCCTGGAGTTGGACTCGATTGGGGCACTTTAAATAGGTCAAAGAGGGATTTTTCAAAATTTGACCCTACGGGACAAAAGTCAAAAGTTGGGGCATTAGAATTCGTTTTAGAGGCATAGTTCCTCAGGCAAAGTTTCTTATTTTGATCCCTAGAATACGAATTTCACTAAGCAATGAATTAGCGATTTTTAAATCGAACCGTCCTAATAGATAATCAAAAATAATTTAAAAAAAATATTTATTTTACTTTTTTTAAAGACAGCTTCAGCACATCT
Source organism: Dichetophora obliterata (assembly GCA_963920525.1). Lineage (NCBI taxonomy): Eukaryota > Metazoa > Arthropoda > Insecta > Diptera > Sciomyzidae > Dichetophora > Dichetophora obliterata. Next base: position 19,197,027 of record OY986438.1, on the reverse strand, counting down.
CTTCCTATATTAGATCATATCCTTCCTATCCTGGGTTAATAAAATTTTATTCCGAAAATTAAGATAATCTTAAAAGCAAATTTTGTTCACAAAGCTCTAAGTTTTTTAAGCTTTTTTAAAAATGCCAGTGGCTCGCAACAGAGCCTAAATTTAAAAAATTCAAATTTAAAAAGGAATTTCAACCAAGCTTAAAACTATAGTCTAATTATTTTGTTGAAAGTGAAACAAAGTTAAGTAAAACTCACTGCTTTCTAGCTGCTTGCTGGGCATGATCCCTTTTAAATCCTTGCGCAACTTTTTGCAGCAACTCAAAATGCATTATTTTCTTTTAAATTCTTAATAATTTTTGGTTTTTCTTCTGGCCACAGCAAAAACTTTTACACACAAATCCACTCGAACCACGTCAGTGCGCACATAAGTGCGAAGATGGGGAAGGTCCACCATCATGAGCTGAAGCTTAAAATTGCCGGCTGATGTTGTGAGTTTAAAACAAAGGCAGCAATATTAACTCTGAGTGAGTGTGTTGTGTTCTGTGTGTTTGTATGCTTGTTGTTGCTCTGTGAGTATGAATATATAGCAAATATATTTTGTCTTAAAAACTGAGCAAGTGCTTGTTTGCTCAGCTAGCAAAAGTTTTTAATCGCATAAGCTTATTGTTGGTAAATTTTTATCAATCTGCCAAGTTTTTGCGTTTATGTAGCTCCACAAGCCACCATCACCACCACCTTCGCCCTTATATTCCTCTTACGGCTCAAAACTTTAGCTCATACTTATACTCAAGTTGAAGTAGTTAGTTCGAAAGTCGCAACAACAAGGATAATGAAATTGGTCAATGTGGTAACAGCAAAGTAAAGCAAGATAATTGATATGACGCGTCATGACGGTTTAAATTAGAGACATGCAAAGCTTGCATATTGTTGTTTTTTTTTTATCAAATTGGCATTTTTACACAATTTAAACCATTGCTTTTTTTATATTTGGCTGAAGAGGTATCGTCAAAGTGTTCATTTTCTAGCGTCTCATAAAGGTGAAGTGGATTAAATGTATGCATGAAAGTCATTCATTTTAACGCTTAAAGCATTTTGCTTACCTTCCTGCGCTTAGCAAGCTAATACTTCCGGTTTCCGTCAAAACATGAAACAAGTCTCCAGCGGAAGTCATGCTATATTTTTGTTTTGTTTTTTCGTCTCTCTGCATTACGTCTGCTAACTCGTTTACGATTTTTCTATTTATGAGCATTATTTTAATACGGTTTTTTGCTGTAGTTTCATTCTGTGTGTGTGTGTGTTTGCGTGTGTGTTTGTGTTTTACTGCATGCATGTGACCAATATAATAAAGCTTGTGGTTTTAAAAGCGACAGCAACAAATACACAAAAACAAACACCAACAACAACTGAAATAATAATTACGAAAAATAGGTGTTAAAGTTTTTAATGAACGGAAACACAAAATTGCACACCGGGACGTATGCGTGACATTTAATTTAATGAGCTGGTTTAGGAGCAGCCTAGCGACAAGCGTTATCTACGCATCGCAAAACGTTGTTTATTAAAGCTTTTATCTAAATTTTCCAAAAATTATTCATCAGAATTCATCGGAAATAAAATTAAGTCCTTGGTACTAGTTTAATTTTGATGATTAGTTTTTTTGTTTTAATGTTTTTGCCAAAAAATTCTAACTAAAACTCTAATCCACACAAGTATTATTTTTGAAAATTTTTTCTAACTTGAAAAATAAACAAAACTTGTGTATACAAAGCTACAAAGATGTTAAAAGATAATATTAAAAAAAAAAAACAAAACGCTGATGTTTTACTTCATTATAGCTTTTTTTCTCTCTCTTTCGAAATATCCGAGTACTCGATTTCATTCTTTGGGATAATTGAAATTCTTTGTTGCATTCAATTACCAAAATTTTTGTGCGATATGAGACCATTTTAAACTCCTTCGCTAAGAATTATTAACACTTTGGTACTCTGGTTGCTTCCTGTTGCCAACTAGCTAGCTCTGAGTACATTAACCGAAACGCGATGCATACCGTGCATTGTAGATGAGATACGCTAATTTATAAAAGAAAAATACGAAAACACAAAACAAAGCAGCAGCAGCAACAGCTGAACGGGGCATAAGTCCTTCGCTTTGAGTCCTTTAGCATTTACTAAGTGTAAAACGCAATAAAAACACAAAGGATGCAAAAGCAGTTGGCACAAAAAAACGGCGCAACGAAAAACGTCTTTTATGTCCTTGATGTGCTGATGTAGCAGCATTGTTGGGGTTGTTGCAAGAATGTGCAAAAAGTAACGGGTATTATGTGTGTGTGTATGTTTGTAGTTTAGGGTTAAAGGGTGATGATATCTACGTGTCTATGAGTGCGCGTAAATTTTAACGCCACGCGATAATTAAGCTAAAAAGCAGCGAGCAAAGCAAGAAAACAACAAACGAATGAGTTGCAATAAAAAACTCTAAAAGTACAACAAAGCATTTAGCCGCCGCTAAGGAATGCAGAAGTAGAATTCAGCAGCAGCAGCAGCAGCAATGTTGTTTCAGTTCTTAGATGATGGTTTTGTGCTGACGGAAATTAATATTAAAAGCCTGGAATGCGCGAATGACAGACTGAAGTGCGAAATCGTTTAAGTGGCTGCAGCTGAAGTGGGACAAATTTCAAAATTCTTTCTCTATACAGGGTTGCCCATATTCGACGGACCCATCTGGCAACGCCATAACTTTCGACAGAGATGTCAGATCGCTTAATGACATACCGCGTTTGAAGCGTCAGTCCAAGCAGATTTTTACCATGGAACAATACACGCCACGCGAGCGCTCTGAAAGAGTCTTCGAAATGGCCGAAGATGACGAGGAATTTTGGAACAAAATTATCATGTCCGATGAAGCCCATTTCACATTGAATGGGACCGTAAATAAGCAAAATTGCCGTATTTACGCCACTGAAAATCCTCAGGAGATTCAAGAAGTGCCTCTTCATGACGAAAAAGTCACAGTTTGGTGCGGCGTTAGTGCGAAAACGGTCATTGAGCCGTTTTTCTTCCAAAATGAAAATGGCCATGCTGTTACCATCAACCAGGAGCGTTATCGCGACATGATGACCAATTTTGTGATGCCAATTATTCGTCGAAAGCGTATGAGGCAGTTTTGGTTTCAACAACACGGCGCTGCACCGCACACAAGTCGCATAACAATCGATTTTCTGAAGAATTTGTTTCCGGGCCGTTTAATGTCGAAAAGTGGTGATTTGGACTGGCCACCACGTTCGCCCGATTTGACGCCGCCTGACTTCTTCTTGTGGGGATATTTGAAGTCAAAGGTTTACGTTAACAAGCCAAGGACCGTAGAAGAGCTCAAGGACAACATTCGTGAAGAAATAGCCGCTATTCCGGCCGAAATGTTGGCGAAAACGATGGAAAATGCTGCAAAAAGGGCACAATACGCCATCAACGCCAGAGGCGGCCATTTGAGAGATATCATATTCAAAAATTGATGTAAACAAATCTACTTGGAACAAATTAAATGATTAAGATTGCCAACCGCCAAATTTTTATTTTTTTCTTTGATTTTTTTAAAAAAAACATGGGTCCGTCGAATATGGGCAACCCTGTATTCATTAAAAAAGTATTATTAAATATATTGCATATATTACATATATTTAAATATGAAATATAAATATATTCGTTAAAAGAGTTGTATATGGACAGTTCAAAGTTGGAGTGGACCAAGTCAAAAAAATATTTTCCGTTCTCTAATGCTATTCTATGTAAAGTTATGTGCAAAATTCAGTGCTGTATAAAACTAAGTCGCCACAATTTTCCATTACGTAATAACTGTAAAAAGTTTAAGTCAATGACAATACTTTTGCACAGGATTCGATATATGCCATGGACTTTTTGTTGTTCTTTCTCGAAACACAGATTTTATGACTTGGTTCACTTCTACTCTAAACCGTCCATACAAAGTTATCTATATATTAATACGCAAACAAAAATTTTGTGGTACACTTTCACCAGTGTACTCGGATAGAAAAATATACTCATATTCAGTAGGAGTTAAGAAAATCGCTCAGTGGATATAAGCTTCTTTCAAGTAAATTATTTTCTGAAATATCAAAGTAAATATTCCAGTCAAAATCTACTTAAATCGAACGGATATTTGCTGAACTATCAAAATTCCCACTCCAAAAAATATCGCCTCAAATCAAGACAATATTTCTGCGATATTAAAATCAATATTCCAGTCGAAATTTTCTTGATTACAAGCTTATATTTCCTGCAATATCAAAATTAATATTCCATTCATTTCAAGTCAAATCATGCCGCAATATGCTTGGTATTCAGGATCAATTGTTTAGCTGAAATATAGCGTAATTTTGAAGTGGCTGAGAAATAAGCGCAAGTCTTATATTTGTAATATTAACATTAAATTAAATTAATGTTATTCCATACTTAAAATGGGTGCATCTCTCTAGATTTCGTCCAGATACTAATCCAAGCTTTATAATTGACCATATCTCGGAAAAATTAAACATTCCAGCAATTCAATTTAAATGCTTTACACTTATCAAAAAAGATGCCGATATGAGTAACCTTTCATATGTCAATTTTAAACTTGGGTTTCCTAATCATTTGCTTGACCGAATTATGGATACCTCAACTTGGCCCTATTATGTTAGAGTGAAAAAGTTCATAAATGGACAGCAGCCAAATAAGTCAAAAAAGTTACAGGGTTCCCCAAATCTAATGATGGCGCCATGATGATTTCTCCAGTTCTATCACATTTTCTCATTTTTTACCACAATATTGGAGGATTGCGAACGAAAGCCCGAAATTGTTTATTGTTTTCTTCCTCACTTCAACACGACGTGATAGCACTTACTGAAACGTGGCTCACATATAAATATAATAACGCTGAGTTTTTTGATTCTAGGCAATACAATGTCTTTAGGAAAGATCGATGTCCACTCTTATCCGAGCTAAGTAGAGGTGGTGGAGTCTTAATAGCTGTTCGATCAGTGCTTTCCTGTATGCAAATTGCACTGCCTTTTTCGGAAACGCATCTAAACTTGAACCAGTTAATTATAAAAATAAATGTTAACTCTTTTCAAGAAATTTTCGTTATACTAAGTTATATACCACCAAATAGTTCTATTGATTTATATAAATTACATATGGATAATTGTATAAGCATATTGAATAATCTCAAAGATAATAAGAATGTTGTAGTTATGGGTGATTTCAATCTCCCCAACATAGATTGGAGTTTTGATGAGGATATGCATTATTGGTTACCATATAATGTTGCTAATAATAGTGAATGCGAGGTTGTTGATAGGCTGGCAGAGTTTGATCTCCACCAAATTAATGGTATATATAACAACTCCAATCGCTTACTTGATTTAATTTTTGTGGATAGTGAAATCAATGCCTATGTAAATAGCTTTAGCTCCGCATCGTTACTTAATTCAAATCATCACACAGCATTATGTCTTAGTGTTAAATTCAATAAATATTTAAAACCTGTAAACGGAAATAGTTTAAATTTTGATTTTGCCAAAGGTGATTATACCAACATTTCGCTTTTCTTAAGAAATGTTAATTGGTTGTCAGTTTTAAATAATGATAACTTAGTAACAAATTACAATATTTTTTCAAAGAAGCTTAAAGAAGCTATAAACCTTTACATTCCTAGAGCTTCTTTAAAAAATATATCAAAACCAATATGGTTCAATAAAGAGCTTATTAATTTAAATAATAAAAAAAATAAAGCATATAAACTTTACAGAAAATCAAATAATAATCAAATTCTTTTAAATAATTATCGCTTTCTTCAAAGGAAATGTGATCAATTGAACAAATTTTTATATAAAAATTATATTTTCCAGATAGAATGTCAACTGAAGACCAATAGCAAAAGTTTTTGGCATTTTATTAATAGCAAAAAGAAGTCTACAGGCATTCCAAATACTATTCAATACATGGGCAATACAACATCTGACCCTCTATCAATTTGCAATATTTTCGCGGAATTCTTTCGATCAGTATATGTTTCTTCAAACAACATCACAAATACAAATACCTACACAGACTCATCCTGTTGTTTACTAAATTTTGGTGACCTAGAACTTAGCTCAATAGAAGTTTGGGAAGGATTAAAGCAACTAAACCTAGATAAACAACCCGGATGGGATGGTTTTCCACCCATTCTATTAAAAAATTGCGCAGACGCGTTATGTTTACCATTAACGACAATTTTTAATCAATCATTAAGTAAAGGCGAATTTCTAACGGATTGAAAATTACTTACATTACCACGATCCATAAATCCAGTTCTAAAAACGAGGTCTCTAATTATCGTCCAATATGTAAAATATCCACGATCCCTAAACTTTTTGAAAAATTAGTATATAACAGACTCACTTTTTTAATAAAAGAGGTTATATCACCGTATCAACACGGTTTTATCACGGGAAGGTCAACAACTACAAATTTGGCAATATTTTCTAAATATATTTTGAATTGTTTTGAAGAAGGACATCAATGTGATGTTATATTTACAGATTTTTCTAAAGCCTTTGATAGAGTTCATCATGAGTTACTCATAAAAAAAATCGAATTAATTGGCTTTCACTCTAACTTTTTAAAATGGTTCGAGTCATACCTTACAGGACGGACACAATTTGTTCGTATTAACACTATACTGTCAGACGCTATATCGGTTTCTTCAGGAGTTCCGCAGGGCAGTCACTAGGGGCCACTTCTGTTTCTTTTATTCGTAAATGACATTCCTAAAAAAATAAAATTTTCTCAGTGTTTAATGTATGCTGATGACATAAAGATTTTTTCTATTATAAAAAACACTAACGATTGTTTGAATCTTGAAAGAGATTTGCTCCAATTATCTGTTGGTGCAGCGACAATTTATTGCCGCTGAATATATCTAAATGCCAAAGTTTGACTTTTAATCGAATTTTATCGCCCGTAGTTTACACATATAAACTCGGAATTATGACATTGTCTAGAATAACTGAAAAGAAAGATCTTGGAGTTATACTTGATAATAAACTAAGGTTCTCAAAGCATATAGACTATATTGTAGCAAAAGCTAATGCTATGTTAGGTTTTATAAACAGAAACACTAAAGACCTTTGTGATCCATTTTCTTTAAAATCGTTATATTTTGCATTTGTAAGATCTATCTTAGAATACTGCTGCATAATCTGGGACCCTTTCTATAGATGCGCTTCTAATAGAATCGAAAGAATTCAGCGACGCTTTACGAGAATTGCAATCAGTCGCTTAAATTGGAATATCGAAATGCCAGAATATTATGTGAGAAGGCTTCTTCTTGGTATTCTATCCTTAGAAAATCGCCGTAAATATTTTGCCATTATGTTCGTACGGGATTTAATATGTTTTGAAATAAACTGTTCCACTTTGCTTTTTCAAGTAAGCTTTCACGTACCTTCACGTGATCTGAGATCTTGAAGATTATTTCATGAGCCATTTCAAAGAGTAAACTACAATATGAACGAACCAATCACTCGTTGCTTAAGACTGGCAAATTCAGTATGTCGAGATATAGACTTTAATCTAGGTTTAAGTAGGAGTGTCTTTAAGAATTCTCTGCTTTTATATTTAATAGTGTAAGTAATAATTCCAGTAACTTAACGTAACCTGTATCAAATTGTTATAATATACTGTATTTTCAATTTTTAAGTAGTCATTAAGAGAATAAACCTCTGTTTGATGAATAATAATAATAAATAAATAAATAAATAAATAAATAAATAAATAAATAAATTAAATTGAAATGAAAAATAACCATTATCCGGAGACTTGAACCTCGGCCGCGTGAGTGCTAGTGCAAGGGCTTATCCATTCGACCATCGCAGTTGTTAACCAATCGTCGCCTAATTTTCTTTATTAAGAATGTAATGAAAATTTAAATAAAATAAACATTTAAATAAATGTTTGGCGTGAGTTCGATTTTTAATTTATAAGAATGAGTTTTAAGTACATGCAGCTTGAGCTGGAGTTTGAGATTAAGTTTTGGCTTGAGTTTGAGTTAAAGCTAGAGATTTTGTTTGTTTTTCAGTTGAATTTTGAATACAATATTGAGAATCAATTCATATTCAAAACATTTGAATTCAGAAGCAATTGAGATATATTTAGCATAAGTTCCCGTAAATGTTGGTTTCTTAGAATTCTATGGATCTAATGTAAATTTTGTTCCACCGTTTATTAAAACTCGCTGGCCACTTTTGTGCCTTAACGCCTCAGCACACACCAAAAGCAATTAAATTAATATTATTTCGCTTGCTGCCGCCACAGTTCCAACCCGTGCTTCAACCATGCTCTCAAACTGCTCACAGTGACACTCACTGGCTGCACAATTTTGTCACTTTTCTGCGCTTTATTAAAAAGGATAAAAAGGACATTGTTCGCAGTGTTTAGCCGCAGGTTTGTAGCTTTAGTCGCTTTGTTTTATTTACTTGCTTAAATAATGGCAGTGCATAAAGCAGTCCCGGTGGAGCATATAAAAATAAAATAAAAAAATTTGCAAAAACAACAACTACAACAATTACGAATAAATGTCAAGTGTAAAACTTGGCTTTGAGAAGTGTAGCTGGATGTTGAGATGGTTGCTATTTAAAGGACATACCAAGCAGTGAGGTTTGCTTACTGTGACAGAAAAACCACCGACAACAAAAGCAAGAACAACAACAATCAGTTGCCCTTTTGAGTATCGTATCATACAGCGACTCCAAAGTGTACCTTTGCGTGTCACAGTTCATCACCGCAGGCAGTACCACTAGCAGCTGGTAGCAGCAGCAGCAGCGGCATGGCGCAGGAATAAGAAAGTGCACTGAAGTCATAAAGAATTCTTACCACTGTTGGTAGGGGATGAACATGACACGCTTTCGACTCGCAATATGTTTGTTACGTATTTTTTATAACTCTTTTATAACTTTTATAACAAGAATTACTTGGAAAATCCAGTGTTTACTTCAACAAAAACTACTAAAAAATCTTGAAAATCCTATTCAACTGTGTTTGAGCAATACTCAATAATAAAATTTGATTTACACAATGTTTAGCAGAATAAAGAATTTCCATTTTTAACTTTAAGATCTGCGCTGATTTTTTTTACAGCAATTTATTTAAATTGCCACTAATGCCCAAAACAGCCTGTATAAATTTTGCCACTCAGCCAGCCTGTATAAATTTACGTAAGCCTTTAGTCACAACATCAATTTTAAAAATCCTCTCTGTTTGTATTAACAACTTCTGTTCTCTTAAATTATTTACAAATCTTGTAATTTTTCAAAATGTTTTTCATTTTATACGCTTTTATATGTAAACCGAATCGTTTGTTAGACTTTTTTCGCCCTACAGCTTGACTACACTCTTCTCTTGGCTTTGCCACAGCAGCTCAAACTTGCCAAGTTTAGCAAACACAAAATGAATTGTTCTTTTTGGCCTGCGAAAGTGTTTTTGTCTGCTTTGCAAAAATATTCTTGTTGCCATTCGTTGTTCACAAGGATTTCAGCCGCCGGGAATTTACATAATTCATTACGACTTCAGTGTGTTCAGCTAAGCGCAGCGCCGAGCCATATTAACGCCTGCCTGACTAACTGCCCCCCCCCCCCCCGCTGCCTGGCTGTCTTCCCGAACTTCTGAATGAGTCTAATAAATGCACTTTGAAATGTATTCGAGTTGAATGAGGGTTAAATGTTGTCTCATTGTTGTAAAAGCCAGTTTCCGGCGGATGTGGTTGAGAACAGAGAGCGTTGGTGGAAATAACAGCGAAATAAATTTCCGTCTTTCGTGATGTAGCCAAGATTGAAGCAACAATTGAAAGTTGCTTTAGAGTAACTAGTTGGAGTAAGTCCAAAACGTTTAAGGTTCATATTGGGTTTGAGAAAGAGCCGAAATTGTAGTTTGACCTAAAGTTTTGAATTTGAAATAAAGCTAAAAATTAAATTAAGAGTTCGAACTGATTTCAATTTTGATTAAAATTTGAATTTCAGTTTTGATATTTGTTATCATTTTGATCTTAATATTGTACTTGTTCATGATATTTTTTTTATATTTTTTATTACAATTATATTTACTCATAATATACAATATTAGAAGTTTATTAGCTTTGTCCCTCCGTTTGAAATGCCATAAGGAGGCGTGACAGGTGAAAAAAGTATGTACATTTTTTTTTTTAAAATTACCTGCTTCGTCAGTTTGACTACATCCATCTGTCTGTCTGTGGTCATGACTAAAGCCGCAATATTGAAATTTTTATATTAAAATGCAAGCTTATATTTAAAAATAAGGATAAATATTAGCTAATAAAAAAATAGGTTTGAAAAAGAGTAAAATCGGATGAAAACTACTCCTATCTCCCATACAAAAAGACTTTTTCAAAGCGGAGAAATCTTTCAAAGCCCAAAACAAATTGCATTACGAACTTTAATTTTTTCGTATTCATTTTCTCACAACGGTGAGATCTGGGGAACGTAGGTGTGGCATATGTTTCGCTGTATCTGCCATCTGTTACTGGTTGGTACAGCGTGGCCTTTCGCTCTGAGAGACCTTTATTCTATTGTGAAGAATACAAGGTTCTTGAAGCATTGTTATGTCAATTCTATACTCCTCCATGCAACGCATCATCATTGCTAATGCTGCCCCACTATGTTCTAGATTGAGCTGACACACTACGAGGTTTTCCTGATACGGGCCCACCGCCCGCCCTGGTGGTTCCTCCCTTGCAGAATTCCCCACCAGCCCCGTACTAGGGGTTCCATCGCACTCACCTTTAATCCTTTTCGAATTTGATGAGAGCTTGATCAAGACCGCAGTTGAGTTTCCCCCCCCCCCCCCCCGCCAGCCTGATCGCTCTCACCTCATCCGTCAGGCACCACACGGTGAACTTGACGCCTCCTTCCTTTGCATCTCTGAACTTCGTTACGTTTCTAACTCTCCATTTAGAAGTGTCTGCAACGCACCGGTTCTGGGTTCGGAACCTCCTAAGGATGACCTCCTTGCTTTCAGAAGTACCGTAAACAAAGATGAACATCCTTCTAACGTCCTTCAATGCAGTCGGTCGACCCGCACCTCAGCCCCTTCCCATAAGTTCGTGATCTTTGGCACGGTTCGGCGCAGCCATACCTTGGATGATGGGTTCTTGCACTTGAGTGCAATAATTCCATCCTCCAAGTTTGCATTGCCAACAAATCCTCCATCGACATCACTCTCATTGACGGCGTCGAGAGACTCCAAGAGGGCGGATGTAAAGACCGCTAACTGGGATTCACCCAACTGACCATCTATGGAGCAATCGACGATGCCCATTAAGAGGTCTTTTTCTGCTACCGTAGCATAGGATGCACGGCCGCTTCCAATAACCCCTACCTAAAATAAAATAAAAGAAAGTGAATAAGATTTTATTTCATTGCAAAAAGAAGAAATATAAATGTAATTTATTTTTATATTGCATGGTATTTTGGATAGATTTAAGTTCAGTGGGTAACTAGTTCCAAAGATGTTTAGCATAGATAAAGAATTGTCTTTCCAATCCTTTAAGCCTTTCACGTATATAGGATAGACAGGCTCACCAGTTGTGCAGCAGCAGCAGTGCGGAATTTAAGAACATTTACAAAGGACATATTACATATGGCAAAAGAATAATGTGAAACACTGTCCCTAGGTTTCAACCCAAAAACGTATCTTGCGATATTGTTGAAAAGCACTTTTAGTTTTGCTGTGCAAGCAGCATCGCAATTAGCAAACAACTTACACCCGTAGAGGAGAGTAGGGAGAAGATAAGTCTTAGCTAGAAGTCACCTAATTCGCAATGGAGTGAAGAACTGAGTGATCCACAGTACACGCAACATGCCATATATTCTTCCAACAGTACTCAAAATGTGTGCGTTCCAAGTTAAGGTTCGATTAAAAATAATACCAAGATATTAGCAGAATTTACAAACTGTATTGGGCAGTTGTTTAGTAGTATATTTGGAAAGTTTGCAATGTCTATTATTCGTTTTGTAATAACTAAACACTTCGACTTATTTGGGTTAAGGCTCAAACTATTCTCCCCGGCCCATCTGGTAATGAAACTGAGATTGGTATTAATGTTAGATACACAATTTGATAAAGAATCGCGACAATAGCTTGCATACAACTGCACATCGTCTGCATACAAATGAGTCTTACAGTTTTGTATAATCCTAGGTAAATTATTTATGTACGATTGAGGAACACTACGTGAGACAGGTAGAAGTGTGGACGTTAGAGAATTTACACTTACGGCTTGCGATTTGTTAGATAAATAAGACCGCATGAGGTTAGCTGCAGTAGATGTAAAATTAAATAAATTTGTGAGTTTAGTATAAAGAATATTATGATCAACGGTATCAAAAGCTTTCGTATGGTCTAATAGGATTAAAAAGCTAGCCTTTTTGTCATTCATGGCTGAATGAATATCTTTAATAACATCTATTAGTGCTGTTACACAACCTCGTTGAGCTCTAAAGTCTGAGTGTCTATTACTTAGCAGTTTATTATCAAGAATAAATTGATTAATTTGTTGGTAAAGTAGGAGCTCGAGAGCCTTGGAGAGGTATGGTCATATAGCAATGTTGCGTGTAAAAACTGGAAAAAATTTCCAAGGATTTTGGTAAAAGGCATGAAGAACTACATTAAAAACCGATTAAAGAAACAAAATTAAAATCGATCGATTAGTTTGTTTGCAGTGCTGTGGCTTAGTTAAAAAATTGCAAAAACAAGAAAATGCATACGCAAAAAATATGCAAATTAATAATTCTCTAAATTGAAAGAAAACGACACCATTTTAATCAATACCTCCAAAATTAAGAAAACCAGACAATAATCAAAAGTTTTGTGCTCTCTCGAGAGTACCTTTAGACTCGAATATCCTTCCCACAGAACAATGTGGGTAAAAATCACGAGTAGCATCGTGTTTGTCAAAATTTTGTTAGTAATAGCCTGCATTTATTTTTACTTGAAAGCATATCGTCGCCCTAATTCTAATAGGACGTATGTCAAAATTGGTCAAAGTAACGTTTGTTAGCGGTTTAGCTAAATTTGTCAAAACTATTCATGCCGAGAAGAGAGAAGAGAAACTTATGCAAGTAGACTATAAATATATGTGTCAGTATTTTTAGTTTTTAATGTTTGTATGAAAAAAAGGGCCGTAGCCTAGTGGGTGGAGTGCGTGGCCCCTAAGCTAAAGAACCGCGGTAGCCCAGGTTCAATTCCAGCTAAGACAGAAAGTTTTTTCAATTGAATTAATTTTTCTGTTCGGTCGTCACCTCTCTGCAGACAATGGCAAACCTCAGAGAGTAAAAATTTGCTATGTAAAGCTTCTTGAGAACATAAGCCGTTCGGAGTCGGCATAAAACACTTAGGTCCAGTTCTCGGTCAATTGTGATCAAACATTTAATAACACGCACAACACAATTGATCAATATAAGCTAGGTCAAAGTCCTTCCAAGGGCTGAAATGGCCAGTGTATATTATTTATTATATATGAAAAAAAGGGAGGTAGAACGTTTGAAACAATACATTATCGTATGAACTGCATACAAATAATAAACAGTTTTCTTTGCCTCCTAAACAATAGATAATTTTGACTTACGTCTTATTAGAAGAAGGCCGACGATATGTAGTTTTTCTAACAAAAATCTTAGCATTTTGAGATTGTTATTTTTACCGTTTTTCAAAAAACAACTCTGTCCTTGCGGGAGAGGAAGACATATTTTTTTCCTAAAATTTTCGTTGGAAAATGCTGACAACAAGATACTATACAACTTTTGAGACCTCTTAGAATGTGAAATTCGAAAAAACAATTGTAACTCGATATGCTTTATTGTCCCTATCTCAACAGTTTACGTCATATAAGTGAAAAAAAAATAATTTTGCATTTTGGGAGCCTATTGTTAGGATGTGGTGAATCTAGGGTAATTTTTTATCAGAAAACCCTATATGATTTTTGTGGGTATGATTTTTTGCCAATACATAATATTACATTTGTCAATTGTTTGCAGAATATAGCTATGCTAAAATAAAGTATTTTTAAATAACGTAAAAATAATGGCGAAAAAGAGGCGTTGGGAGGATTGAAGTATGAAAGAAAATTTTTTATCAACTTATAACAAACATGTTTTCAACAGACACAAATCGTGTACTATTTTTAGTTTCGACGCTTTAAGTTGATATCTCTTATGCTTGGTTTTCACTATGTCATTTTTATGACGACACAAAATTTTATCACCTGAAATATCACCTTAATAAAACTCTAGAACATTTTTGCATTTATGTTATAAATGCTACATACTTAGTTTTTGCCACGCCCCCTCTGAAATTTTTCAACTAACGGTAATTTTTTTATTATAAAACTTTTTACCATCGGAGATTTTTGTATATTTATTTTTAAAATTTTTTTGTTATTTTGACATCAAAAACACTCACATATCTTTAAAATTGGAGACATTTTCAGTACAACGACTTTTTCATAAAACATCGTTACCTAAGAATGAGAAAAAAACGACATGAAAATCAAAGTTTGGTCTTTCGATGCAAATATCTCCGCTGTCCATTAATATATTTCATTCAAATTTTTTTTTGTTCAAAATTTCAATAAAATCACTTCACAAAAATAGGTTGAACTGTACCGTTAAGTCAGTGTATATATGTTTTATGAGTATGCCAAAAAAAGTCCAAAATATTGACTTTTTACTCAAAAAATTACTCAAAAATTGTTTTTGTTGTAAAAATCAAATCAATTAAAAATTGCACATCTGGCTACCTTTCATATGACATAGCATTTATTTGCAAAAATTCTTCCAGTTAAGCGCAAAAATTATTTTACTGCTTTTGTCATCAAAACAACGAGGGTACACCCTTTGATTTTTTCGCGAAAATTATTTTTTCCAAAATGTTGTTTTTATATTTTTTACAAAAAAATCAAGTCTCAAAAATAATTTCTGTGAAAAAATTACCCCAATATCTCTTTCCAATCAAAAGTTATGGCTAAAAATCTATTTTTTCATACCAGACTATTAATAAATAACTTAGTTTTGTGTTAGAATTCTCTATACAGTTTGAACGTCCCCATTTATCTCTGAGAATGCAGTTGTGTGTCTAAAGTAGTTACGATTATTTTGGATTATATAAAATCTTCTTTATAGTGATCTACTTATTTTAATGCATAGCTCCATTTAACTAATTTATTTTTTTTTAATCTTTCAAGATTGCCAATTGTAAAATAAATGTCAACATGTTGTCATTTTCAATTTGATCGACAACCACTGGCCACTGAAAATGGCATAGTGAAAACTAAGCCATAGGATAATTGTTTGACCTTGAATCACGGTTTTCTCAAAATGCTGACTTTATGGACAAATTTGGGTGCGAGAATCGTGATAAGGACCCCGGAAATATTTGAAAACTTTTTTCCGTTTGTTACTTACAAAAAAAGTCTTTTTGGTGTTTTGACCAACAATATTCAATGAAAAAAAAAGGTTTTCAAAAAATTATTTACCTAAAACTTCCATTACATAAAATTTTATTTTTAATGCGATTTGATGCGACTTGATATGAGGTCATTTTTTTTAATAACGATATAATATATATTATTATGATATATTACGATGAGTTGAGTTCAGTTTTATTTTTTTTTTTATTTTAAAAATCTTAACTCCATTCACTCCATTTGTATTTGCACCATTTAAGCTTATAGCCCTGCAAGCTTCTCAACCATTAAGCTTTCGTCCTCCTTCTTTCCTATTCCTCAAACATAAATTTTGAACCAACTACTTAAGTTCAACACGAGGCTTAAATGGAATCCCTAACACCAACACACTTGCATGCAACACATCGAATAAGCAACACACTCACAGGAACACACAGCAACACACGCATTCATATAACATGTATGTAACAGCGGATTTTATGGCAAGACGGGCAACAGACCAACGCCTTTGAAGAACGGGTTGAACATATAGAACGTGACAGGAATACAAATTTGCTCAATTATTCGAAAAGAATTGCATGAAGGCGTCAGAAAAACAAACCCAAGAAATACTATTTAAGACGCTGCAAGGACATGGTGTCGACAGAACAAATCCTCTTCATGCCGAGAAGAGAGAAGTGAAACTTATGCAAGTAGACTATAAATATGTGTGTCAGTGTTTTATGAGTGGGAGTGTGGATGTGGGTGTGGGTGTGGGTGTGTTAGTGCAAGCGTTAGTGATGTAGTGTTGCGCTTTTGTTGCTCATTGCAACATTGAGGAAAATAATAGTAGTTGAATTACTGTTGAAGCAAGTACTCGTAACAGCAACGAGTTTATACTAAGATAAAGAAGCCAAAGATAAATTCTTAGTTTTTAGCCTAATAGTATGAAGTTTATGTATTAAAATTCTATCAAAAACTTGTTGGCAGCTGCACATTTATTTTCAACTTAATTTAATTTCACTTAATGTCCATCATTTAACTGCTGGAATTAATTAGGTTTTCTTTCTTCATCCACAATTTTTGGTGTTAGCTTAAATCCAAGCTTATTTAAAAAAATTATTCACAAGCAATATACATAAAATTCTTTAAGACTTATTCGTTACTTATCATCAGAACAAATCCTTAAACAAACAGCACTAAACATCAAGAAGATTATGCAAAATATTTCAATTGCCTGTCGAGGACCTCTTCTAATTCATTTGAGCCATAAAATCGCAAATGTAAACAGTACCACGAAACAACACGAAGGACAAAGACAAAGTTTATAAACAAACGTTCTTGCACTCTTTAATGTGTATGTGTGTGTGTCTGATGTACATTATATGTATGTATTTTGGCAAAAAGTTCTGCACTCAATGTCGGAAAATATCGCCCCACTACCCTAGGCAATAAATCCCTTCTCTGAAGCCACGATCTAGCATTAGAGCGTGTTGCTGCAGCTGGACAAAAGAATAAAGCGCAGGCAAAACAAGAATGAAATTTATGCGAAAGTTGACAAAATTGACACAAAGTTGAAGATTTCCCGAAGATTTGCGCAAAATTTGAAAGACTTTGTTTTGTTGCTACCACTAGCAATATTTTTCTTGTTGTTGTTGTTGTTCTGTGGGTGGTGCAAGTGGCCTTGCTGTGAGTGTGAGTCAGAGTGTTTTTGTGCTCCTTCGGTTTTGGCAAATTAGTTGAAGCTGCAGAGGCCATAAAAATAAGTTGAGAAGGTTTTTGGCAACGACGAACAATAAGCTCAAGATTAAATTGAAAGACATTAAAGACAG
This sequence comes from Dichetophora obliterata, assembly GCA_963920525.1. Lineage (NCBI taxonomy): Eukaryota > Metazoa > Arthropoda > Insecta > Diptera > Sciomyzidae > Dichetophora > Dichetophora obliterata. Next base: position 19,179,719 of record OY986438.1, on the reverse strand, counting down.
TGTGAGGCTGCAGACAAGAGGCGTCGCAGATATGGTGATGCGGTCAGAAGGCTAGAAATGAGCAAGTCTCCTACGTGCCGCTTCTGCAAGAGTTTTAATCTGCCGGATTGTCGACGGCTGCACTTAATTGTGTGCAGTGCAACAAAGTTAGAAGGTGGACTTAGTTGGGCGAACTGAATGGATTCAATGGAGTGAATGACTTGGCTTGGCATTAATTACAATGTCGCCGAACAAGCGGCTTTACAAAGATATGATATTAAGTCTTAGATTGAATGAGAACGTAGTTGAAGGCAGAAAATACTTGCACTAAAATTCAACAAAATGTTTAGGAGTGAATGAAAACTGTGAAGAAAAGAAAACTCGAAATTAAATTTCAAATTGTAAAAAAGTTTCGAATTTAAATTTGGAAAAAACAAATACAGTATAAAATCGATAAGACGATGGATGGACGATACACTCAAAAATATTTGTGGGTAAATATTACTAATAATTGCGTTCATTCTACGAATTTTTTTCGTAGGTTTCAGCTACGAAAAGGATTCGTAGAATCGACCCACAGTGGTGACATCTGGCATTTCTCTTTGCAAAAAGCATAACTTCTGAATGAATTGAGATACCTCTATGATTTTCTTTGCTATGGACAGAAAAATATTACAGCAATTTTATTTACAATTTACAATTTTATTTGATTTGACCATAGAGATGCTATGGTATTTATGGTCAAAGTTTCTTTCTAATAGATGCACAAATTATGAATACGAATTTCTCGATATGAGTGTTTTTTTAGAAAGAAATAACTAAAAATATGAATTATGATTAATTGATATTTGCTGAGAACAAATCCATAGTTAATTAAAATTTTTAAATTTCAAAGTGTTTTCTACTCAAAAGGAAAATTGTCGCAAAACTTTACAAACACCGATAATGCACATCTTTTGATCTTCTAAACGAATTGAGGTATCTCAATATTTTTTTTCTATGTGAAAATTTTTTTTTTTTCTAATTTTTTCTAATGAAATTTACTATAAGATGCAGTTTTATATGAGCACCTATACTTCTGTTATTTCACAAATTTCCTGGAACAGTTGCTTTCTTCGCTGATGTAATGTTCTTATATTCTGCAAGTACAGTGGTGGTCACGAATTTAGCACACACTGTGTTAGTAAATCTAATTTGAAATTTTTTACATCTTAGTTTGAGAATTGTAATCAAATATTTTTTGTTGAGTATTGTTTATGAAGTTAATTCTATGTACCATTAGTTGGTTTCTTAGTTATTCTTAAATTTTCTGACATATTTAAAGTAGTTTGAATCAATGTGGTTTAAATGCTGGACACGAATTTAGCACAGGTTAGAATTACTGTTCCATATCGTATTTTATTTTCGTTAATTAAACTTTACTAGTAAGATATACTAAATTTATTAAGTTTCTATTTGAGTTCTAACAAAAAATTGCAGAATGATATAGCGAAAGGCTACTGATGTTCAGAGGCTCAGCGGCATTTGATTCAGCAAATGAAAAATGGTGGAAGCACAGTTTCAGAGATTGCTCTGCTGTTTAGATGCATTACAACATGTAGTGTAGTATTAGAGCATTAAAAATGTAAAATAGCGACCAAGAGCGTGAAAAACAATAGCAAGAGAGGGCCATTTGATTTATAGAGCTTCACTTAGTGATCCTTTTAAGACCTCAAATAAAATTAAAAATGAAATTTCATCAAAATATGGCATAAATGTATCCTCAAAAGGCATAAGAAGACGCTTGAATGAAAACAATTTCCGTAGCTTTATAGCCCAACATACACCACATGTGTCGCAAAAAAATATTAAATGCAGTCTTGCGTTTGCAAGAGAATATTTAAAAAGTCAACGAATTCTTGGAAAAATGTGCTTTGGAGGGATGAATCAAAGTATTGCCGGTTCGGATCTGACATCAAACAATATGTGTGGCGTCCTCAAAACATGCAACACAATCCAAAGTACACGCTCAAGACTATGAAACAGGGTGGCTGAAATGTTATGGTATAGGCTGCGTTTTCTTGGCACGGAGTTGGTCCGATTGTTAAAATTTACCAAAAAATGGATCAACATGTTTACCAAAACGTACTTGTCAATACCATGATACTGTTTCAAGAGGATAATTTCCCGCTTTAATGGCGTTTTACGCAGGATAATGATCCAAGACACAGTGCTCACATACTTAAGAGTTGTTTGGAAGACAACCATGTTGATATTTTGAAGTGGCCATCGCAATCACCAGAACTAAACCCGATTGAGAATCTGTGGAGGGATATCGAGTAGCAAATAAAGGGTGTTTTTTTTAGAGGTACAGAACTTCGAATTGAAATAAAACACAAGAAAATCATTTTAATGTCCATCAATTTGGCTTTATTGGAAGGATAATTTTATGCCATTAATGTTTAAATATGATTTCGGGCATGTGGCCACCACGGCTGGCTCGAATAAAGCCAATTCTACAGGTTAAATTTTCAACCACTTTTTCGAGCATATGGGGCCGTATGTCGGCAATAACGCCACGAATGTTGGCTTCCAAGTCCCCTAACGTTTCTGGTTTGTTGGCGTAGACGAGCGACTTCACATATCCCCAAAGAAATTATCCAATGGTGTCAAATCACACGATCTTGGTGGCCAATTGACAGGTCCATTCCGCGAAATTATGCGCTCATCGAATGTTTCCTTCAATAAATCGATTGTGACGTGCGCTGTGTGGCATGTAGCGCCGTCTTGTTGGAACCACAACGCATCCACATTCATGCCATCCAATTCGGGAACATAATAGTTGGTTATCATGGCTCTATACTGGTCTCCATTAACGGTAACTGACTCTCCAGCATTATTTCGGAAGAAGTATGGCCCAATGATTTCACCAGCCCATAGAGCACACCAAACAGTCAGTTTTTGTGGATGTAATGGCGTCTCAAGGGTCTCATGTGGATTCTCTTCACTCCAAATGCGACAATTTTGCTTGTTGACGTAGCCATTCAACCAAAAATGAGCCTCATCACTGAACAAAATTTTGCGATGAAAATCAGCATCGAGATCAATCTCATTTTCGGCCCATACACCAAAATCACGACGCATTGCATGGTCTCGCGGCTTTAATTCTTGCACAAGCTGGATCTTGTAAGGTCGCAAGCCAAGATCTTTGCGCAAAATCTTCCATAAAGTTGATGGACAAAGCTCCAATTGCTGTGCACGGTGGCGAATCGATTCATTCGGGTCCTCTTCAACATTTTGGTCTACAACGGCAATTGTTTCTTCGGTGCGCACTGTTCGACGTCTCTGCGGATGCGTATTATCACATAGAGTAAACGTAGTGTGAAAACGACCCATGATTAACCGAATTAATTGCTCTGATGGACGATTATGTCGACCATAAAATGGACGGAGCTTGCGGTAAACTTCGCGAACTGAACCATTATTTTCGAAATAAATTTGCACGATTTGCAAGCGTTGTTCTTTTGTCAACCTGTTCATGATGAAATGGCAAACCAAACTGAACATCAATGACATTAGAGTTGCCAGATTTGACCACGAAATGCCAGTTTTATCTCTATTCGAAAAACAAACCTCTAAAAAAAACACCCTTTACTAACAGTAAAACCCAAAAATTTGCCAGATTTGTGGAGGGAAATCTAAAGGATTCGGTATAGTATTCCAAAGTACCGTTGCGAGGCTTTGGTCGAAAGTTTACCAAGGATATGAGATGCAGTAATTAATAATAGGGGATTTCTTACGAAATATTGAGTTTTATGCAATAAATTTTGATTATATTTTTCATCCTAGACATTTTTTCGTTAGTGTGCTAAATTCATGACCAAGTCGAAATGCTGATTTCTAATTTTTATTTGATTTTAAGTTCTATGAAAAAAAAAGTTTTGAAATAAAAAAATGTATATAAGAAATAAAGAAGATATAATATATACACTAAAAGAAAGTTCATTAAAAATTTACAACAAATAAATGGAAAATTTAGGTATTCACTTTACTTTTTTAATTGTGCTAAGTTCGTGACCACTACTGTATATCCACTAGGGTGGGTAAAAAAAAATCAATTATTTTTTTTTTAAATTGATACGGAAAATTAGGTACCTAGACATCTTAAAAAATTCTCACTAAATATGAGCTCTTAATTTTAATAGTAAGATGCTCCGGATCGCAGTTTTTTTTCTCAGTCCAATAAAAAAAAGTCATATCGCATCCATTAATTGATTTTACAGAAAAATGTTTTCCAAAAATTTTGTAGAAAAATTAATGCTCTACAAAAAAGGTATCCCATATTTTTTCCGTAAACCTCACCACTTGAATGATATTGAAGATTGAAGTTTGATTATTTTAAGACATATTTCATTTTTGTTTTTGAATTTAATAGTTCGACAATAAATGATTATTATAAAATGCGCAATACAAAATTTTGTAGGAAATTAACTGCTCTATAAAAATGGTATCGTATGTTTTGGCGATTAAATTAAGCGTTCAAAAGATATCCCAGTTGTTCGAAAAGTAAGGCAAAAAAAATATTCTAATATATTAAAATAATTAAAATATCTAAAAATATTAAAATAACACATAGTAGATGACTAGTAATATTTTTCGATCTTCTCATGCAATTTTTCATAAATATTGCTAGAGACATCTTCCACTTTTCATATAGATTTATTGACTAGATTTATAGACTATAGAACTGACTATTTGAAGAAAGCTTTTAACAACAAAATTAATATAATTAATCACATAAAAACACAATGGAAAAAAAGAAAATGCATACGTGCAATTGCAAAAAATAATAGGATATCCTTTAATTTCAACTATTTATGTTTTAAATGCAACTTTTCACAAATCAAACTCTATTATTTACACCTATAATTTGAAAGTAAATAGTAAAAATTTTGATTCATAATGATAAGATTATGAATTTAGAACGTGGAAAATCCGCACTCGGCAGAAGCGAAGCTTTTTCGCTGTTTCATAATTTTTTCATTTTATTTACAAATTTTGATTTAAATAAAGAAAAGTGTATTAAGAGCTATGCTCTTTTATAGTACAATAAAAGTAGATTGCCTAAAAGATACTCTCCAACTGATCTCCCTAAGCCATCGTGGCAGACTATTCCACAACCTAATGGCGCTGATGAAAAACATATGGAGTTTAACGAATAATGCCTCGGAACTATCATGATTTTAGAACTTCTTCTAGACATGCCAAACTGAAGTTTTTCCAACAATTAGCCTGTTGTTTTTTCTTAAATTAGCTTATGAAGGTAGTTTTGATAATTTAATTTTACTGCATTATTCTGTGTCACGAAGAAGCACACCAACGATGAGAAAGACACGAGAAGCAATACTTTCTTCCAAACAAAGTTGTATTGCTTCTCGTGTCTTTCTCATCGTTGGTGTGCTTCTTCGTGATACAGAATAATGCAGTTAATAACTTACAACACATAGTAAATCAAATAATAGATCTTTTAAGATTCATACGGATGAATTTTACGCCCACCTCTCATATAACCAAAATCAACAATCTGGTATATTTTTAAAAATCATTATGCCAGAGCATATGTCTATAGCTTTGACTTGAATGACCTAGAAATCTACAAGCATTTGTTTCTGGATTTTGAAAATTGCTCAGCTACCTTATATCAAAATTATTTAGACAGTACTAAGCTGAGAATATTGTCTGATCCGAAGAAATTCTGGGGTTTCATAAACACCAAAAAAAAATCTGATGGATTCCCTTCATCATTTAAAACCTCTGACGGATTTACTGACGATCCTGTCGTAATTTGTGGTCTATTTGCCAATCTCTTTAAAGAGTCATTTTGTTCAGACTCTTTTAATCCTGATGAAGAGTACTTTGAATGTATGAACTCTACACTCAGGGTTTCGTTGGATTCTATATCCTTTACTTCAGAGGATATTTTAAAGTATATTGGATTGATCGATGAGGATTTTAATGCTGGACCTGACGGAATTCCTGCCGCAGTGTTAACACGATGTGGTTCCGTTCTAAGTCAACCACTGTCCATGTTATTCAATAAATCAATTAGCGAAAGTATTTTTCCACTTTTTTGGAAAAAATCTTTTATAGGTCCTATCTATAAAAAAGGTTGTAAGAACGATATAAACAACTACAGGCCTATCGCGAAACTCTCGTCGATTCCAAAACTTTTTGAGCGCCTCGTGTATGATCGTGTGAAAATTCACTGTGGGAAGGTCATGACAACTCGTCAGCATGGATTTGTTACTGGCAGATCTACTGTGTCTAATCTCCTCGATTTTACAACGTTTTGCTTAAATTCATTTTATTCAGGTAACCAGGTCGACTGTATTTACACTGATTTTAGTAAAGCATTTGATAAACTGCCACACAACTTAATTCTATTTAAACTAAAGTTAATGGGTTTTCCACAATTTTTTGTAAGCTGGATTCAATCGTATCTGACAGAGCGATCTTATCAAATACGATTTCGAGGCGTATTGTCAGCTGAATTTATTGCTGAATCAGGTGTTCCTCAAGGTAACCACCTTGGTCCACTTCTGTTTATTTTAGCCATTAATGATGTAACCCACATCATCAAACACTCTCATCTACTTATCTATGCAGATGACATGAAAATATACAGAACAATAGATGCTAAAGACAATTCAGATCTGCTCCAGTCTGATTTGAAATCCTTTGAAATTTGGTGTTCTAAGAACAATATGTTTCTAAATCCAGATAAATGCCAAACTATGACCTTTTCGCGAAAAAGGAATAATTTAATTTTTGATTATAAGATAAAAGATACTGCATTAAGTCGTGTAGATGCTGTCAAAAATCTGGGTATATGCATGGATTCTAAGCTATCGTTTAACGTTCATATTGATTACATTTGTAAAAAAGCATCTTCTATGCTCGGGTTTATGAAACGCTGGGCCAAAGAATTTAATAGTATGATTATTAATACACCGCTGTATTATTCAATTGTCCGTCCTCACTTGGAGTATGCAAGTCAAGTTTGGTCGCCAAGTTACAATATACATGTTGAACGAATATATAATTCAAAAACGTTTTGTTCGGTTTGCTCTAAGGGGCTTAAGTGCAACTGACACTTTAAACCTTCCTCCTTATGAGGATCGTTTAAAACTATTAAAAATGCAATCTTTGAATGAGAGAAGGAAGTCTGCAGATATCGTCTATTTACACCAACTCATAACTGGTGTTTTCGATTCACCAGAACTCCTAACTCTTATAAATTTTAACACTAACCGTAGAAGCAGTAGAAATGCTAACAATTTAATTTACTTACCTTTTAGTAGAATAAATTATATGGCTACTGCTCCTTTACATCGCATGAGTACCTTTGTTAACAACTGTAGCTTTTTTGATGTTAACTTATCGAAAGGTCAACTCAAAAGTAGATGTATGATTAGATCTATGTAAACGCATGGTTAGTTGTTATGTCTTGTGTTGTCCCTGAGCCCAACCCATATTATGGTGGGTAAATTTTTCTCACTTTGGATTGTTTTGGACCACTCTTATCGATATCATTAAGGCTATTCACGGTTTGAGCGTACTTTTAACAAATCGTATTTATAGCATTTGTTATTGTTCAAACTGTGAGCACCTCGCCATGTGACTGTCGTATAAAAAGATTGTGCAACCCTGTGATGTATGTGATTATGCGGCTGTAGACAGAGCATAAAAATACGAGGTACAAAAAACACGTCCAAGGGCTGCTTTTATTTACGCGTGCCTGCGTATTTGCATTTGTATGCAAAACAACAACAAAGCAAAATACGCTTTCGTAAATTGGCGTACAAATAGCAAATCGAACAAATGGCAGACCAGCGTATTCGAACTGTGAATGGCCTTATTCCTGTTATCAATATTCGAAAACAAAAATCTATTACGATTCCGTTAACTTCTGTTAGGAAACAGCTGATTGCTGTCAATAAATTGAAGAAAACAACGCAAGTTGAAATTGTCGCTTTTAACGTGTGAATTGCAAATATTTTTGCAAAATTAGCATTAAAGAACTGTCGTGCATTAGCATTACAAACTGGCATGTCCTTTTTGATTAAATTGCCTGTTTTAAAACAATACTAAGAGGGCGACCCAGAGCCCGTTTACAATGATTGCAGAAGCTCAAGTTTAAAATAAAAGTCGTGACGGACGTAGTTATGGTGAAGGTGGTAGCGAAAGGCACAGAGGTCCCCGTGCAAGTTTCAAACGTAAGGAACAACGGGGAGACGATCATGATGATCGCGATCGCCGTGGTCAAAGAAATGGTGGTGGTGGACGCAATTATGACATTACCGAACAACTAGATATGCTTTCTGATTGTGTATGTATAATTATTGGATGCGCAGGATCTAATATTCAGACAATACAAATTGATTATAATGTAAGCGTTGATTTAGATAAGGATACAAAGATGGTAACCATATCTGGAAATTCCAGAGGAAACATCAAAGATGCTGCACGGTGGCGATAAAAGTAGCTCATCCTACCAAACGACTTCCACAATAGTACGGTAGAATAAATCCAAAGGGATCTTTCGTAGTGGACGCCGAGATTGTTATTAAAAACCAAAGCTGCAGCAAAATCTAGAATTCCAGAAAGTAGAATATATTCCTTTCTAGATATAAGTCAGCTTGACATTTATATAATTTTTATGCTGCATTTTTTACACATACATTTATAATTTTTTATTTAGAAACCGCAATTATAAAAATTATAAATTATTGTACAAAAATAGAAAATACCCCACCGGGAAAATGAGAATTAATTCTTAAAAAATCGGGAATTGAATGGATTCTTGTGCTTGCATTTTAGAATGTATTCCAAAGAATATATAAATTTAAAGCAAAACCTATGAATTAGAATCAATAAACAAAAATTTTACTGATTCGTTTTTATTGCTGCAGGAATCGATTATGATGTCTATAATAATATATAATAAAGTAAATGTTGTTAGTGAAAAACGAATTAATTCTGAAACAAATTGTGCTATAAGCGAAAAAAGAATCAATCTGTTATGATTTATATAGTAAGTTATAGTAAGTGAAAAACGAATTAATTCTGAAACAAATTCTGCTATAAGCGAAAAAAGAATGAATCTGTTATGATTTATATTTTCTGTTTGTTGTTGTTATTTTTGTTTTTTCAGATATTTTTGAAAAACGGTTATTCTATTGCTTTCCTTTCACGTGTTTCTTAAAAATTTTACTTTCTGTTTCATTTGTCAGCGTTGAAGGAACAAACTGCTTCAGAAGACCCGAAAATTTTAATAATGTATTGTTTGGTATGTTATGAAAAACCATCGCTCTGTACTTGTTTAAATAATTTTTTAATGTTTTTTTTTTTTAAATGCAGAGTGCCTTTGCACGGAAGGGTAAACTAGGAACAGTCCCAAAAAGATATCAAGGAAGCTATACGCAAGTCAAAATCTATATACTATAAGGAAATTTGAAGCAAAACGGAAGGAACAGCCTACATCATAAACATCAATATTTTTGCATTAAATTTGGTAATATTATAATTGTTTGGTCGTCTATCTTATATTATTTATTCTTTCTAATTACATAATAATTATCTGTATTAATATGAATTATTCTAATGTAATTTTTTATTAATTATTTAAAAAAGAATAAAAAAATTTCAATTCTGCCAAACAAACCTATGCATTATGGAATTCATTCACGTATATCTATTCTAAAAGGGCTTCTTAGCGATTCATACTTTTCTCATAATCGAAAAATGCATACTTTTTTCATATAAAAGTATCCATGATATGAGCGAATAATAGAATCGATTTCAGCAGTGATTCAAGTGGAAGGCAGAAAAGAATGTACAACTTTTTGTAGGACATCACAATGTTAAAAATAATCAATTCTAGAATCAATAATTGGAAAAGTGAATTGATTCTTTTTTCATACACAATTGATTCTTTTTTCCCGGTGGGACATTTTATATACAATTTAAAAAAAAACTACACTACATTAAAGTTATTTTTTTAGTCTTCCAAGTTTTTGTTTCATAAATGAAACATAACGAAACACAAAACAACCTGATTTAGCTTGACTTATTAAATTTATTGAAATTCGTTATGATAAAAGGCAGAAAAATTTATCTGGTATTCTGTTGTGTTTCATAACAGATTTCATAGCAGATTTTGTCCTGCAGAATACCAAATAAAAGATTTTGTAAAAAATTTGTTGACAGTTCGAAAAATGTGCTATGATTTATAACAGATTTCATAAAAGATTGTCGTGCAAAATACCAATTCTGGTCTCGTAACAGATTTTTTGACAGCTCAAAAATTTGTATGGGAAATCATAACAGAAGAACAGAATTTTTTCATAAAAGATTCCGCAGAATAGGCCCAAATAATAATTTTTTAATTAAAATACAGCATTCTTTCTTTTTTAAAAATGATTAAAATTTAGTTTTTGACTTATTTTATGAACTATTTATTAATTAATTTTACTTTGGCATTCTTATATTTTTTAAAATTCCTAAAAAAATTAATTTTTTTAAAAGTCATTAATATTTCATTAATTTTAAGCATATAACTCTCCTAAATAAATAGAACAATTTGTTGCTTATTTTTTATAAATAAAATTATGTCATTTCTCAAAAGCAACAAGAAAATACTGAAATTTTGAAAAAATAATTCCTTGAATTTTTAATTAAAATAAATTATTCTATTTTGGATAAGGAAAGTTGTAGACATTTTAATACCTTAGAAATGCAAAGACATTACCATAAAACATTTATCTCTAAAGTGAAGTCAAATTGAAAATTATCTGTATAAATGAAAATATTTCTGGTTGTTATTTCACCTTTAACTATGATATTGTTCCGAAAGTATCAACTAACTAAAAATGCATTGCTTTATAAATAAATAAATAAATAAATAAATAAATCATAATTTAATTTTTGAAAATTTAACCAGCAATGCATAACATAAAATATTGCATTACATAAAATATTAATACAAAATATTACAATATAATTATTTTATAATCTGTGGCGACCGTAGCCTAGTGGGTAGATTGCATGGCCCCTAAGCTAAACAACTGTGGTAGCCGGGGTTCAATTCCAGCTCAGACAGAAAGTTTTTTCAATTGAAATTATTTTTCTGTTCGGTCGTCACCTCTCTGCAGACAATGGCAAACCTCAGAGAGTAAAAATTGCCATGTAGAGCTTCTTGAGAACATAAGCCGTTCAGAGTCGGCATAAAACACGTAGGTCCAGTTCTCGGTCATTTGTGATCAATCATTTAACAACACGCACAACACAATTGGAATGGCCAGTTTATTTTTTTATATTTTTATAATCTGTTGTTATATCTTAATATATAAAAGGTAAGCACGCTGCTCCGTGTCCAATATCTCTCAAACTGTTCAGCCTGAAAGTATGCACATCTTAATACTGAAAATGCAAGCATGCTGCTCCGCACACAGTATTCTTCAAATTGTAATTATTTTTGACAGTAAAGTAATTTTACAAGGTACTCTGTTCTGAAAAATTTTCAGCCTGAAAGTATGCAGAGTACATATATTTAATACTTATCAGCGAAAAGTTTTTAAAATAGTACGTAAGTGTTATTTAAAGTGGTACATTTGCATTTTTCAAAAATCAATTGAGCTTTGTGCTTTCGGCAAATGGCTCCAAAAAGGAAGTGTGTGGAGGACCTGTCGTAGGACAGGCTTTTATACTAGTATGTATATAAAACTTCCGAATTCTGAACCGATTTTGATAAAACTCTTTGTGTGTGTTTGAGTGAGTCCGTGGATTGCTAAGTGGCGCTGCGATCGTGTAAACAGCCATAAACTCCTAAATTACTCATACGATGATCAGAAAATTTTGTAAATAGATAATTCTAGGTACGATGAGTATTTTGGTGCTATCTATTTTGATATGTATTTAACACCAGAAGGCGTTGTAGTTAAAATATTTTACAAAACCCTCAAAATCTCCTAAGCCGCTCATATGATTAGCAGGTAACATCCTAGAACTTCAATGCTATGTTGAGCAGGTAAACAATGCAGTATATAATGCCTACGAATCCAGCTGTCCAACAGGGCACAAGGCAAGAACAAAACATACTCCTTGGTGGAGCGCTGAGCTGACCAGACTCCGGAAGAAGGTGCGATGCAGCTTTAATGCCGCAAAGCGCAACGGAGAATGGCACAACTACACGGCGACTCTGACGGAGTATAATAAAGAAATCAGAAAAGCCCAAAGACAGAGCTTTAGAACTTTCTGTATATATTCAAAATACTGGTTAACAATTTGTTAATTTGCCAGAATTGGGCTGTAAAAATGGATTTTCTAATTTTATAAAATAAATAAATCTTCATTATGTTCTTACAAATTTTTAATAAGTTTGACATTTTGTTAACAATTTCCATTAAGCCTTTTTTTTTAAATAAATTGTGTATTTTGTATACATTTTATCGATAAATCTGGAAAATTAACAACTAACTTGAAAGCTCAGCCAAGCGCATTCAATCACATTCATAACTAGCTTTCAATAACTTTTGATCATCAAAAAACTCGCCAAGAAGTTGCATTAAAATTTGATGTTGAACTTTTTTAAAGCTCCGCCGGGCACAACATAAAGAAGTCATTTGCTTTTTCCATTTTAACTTTCCCTTCTATGCAGAATTTTCTGCTGCAAAGTTTTGAATTTGAAACGCAGAAATCTTACTTGAAAAATTGTAAGAAGCTGATCGAACTTTAAAGTTGCATCATTTTCTAAGACCTTCGATATTAGCGCGAGAAAGTTTTAATACGTTTTTCAGCATTGCTTTTACAGGGTGTTTTGTCTTTTTTTTTTTTTTGTCACGAATTGTTCAGAGATTTACGAGAGCCTGTGTGTGGAGAAAAGAAAGACAGAAAAAAGGAAAGAAAGAAAAATGAATTAAAGCAACAGTGAGCGACAAAGTTTTTTGTCATCCTGCAAAAGCATAAACATCATATTTTGTTCATTCTTTTTATGCTGTTTTTTTATTATAACTGCTACTCAGTTTTCGCTCTCGTAACAGTTTTTGCATAAAAAGTTAACAAATATTTTTGTATATCTAGGCGGTGGGAAGGAGTAAAGTGGGCGTGATCAAGAAAGCTATATTTTCAGCCTCACAAATAATGAAATCCGATATTTTGTACTTATTTTACATGAGTGTTTTTTTATAGCATCTAGAGCTTATTTTACTGCAGCATAAAACAAACACGCAAGCTTTGTGTTTGTTTTTTTTTTGTTTTGATAATTTTTATGTTTTCAATTTATGAGATAAAAATTTTGTAATGTTTAAGACATGCGTTTAATAACTTTTTTATTTTTATCTTTGCAGGTAAGTTTCGCAATAAACGGTGCTAATCAGGAATTATGGGGTGGTAAGTTAATCGTGGGTTAAGAATGATTTGATTGGATTTTTTTTAAGCATGGTGTCATTACATAAAAGCTTTTATCAAAGCATTCCGTGCTATGAACGAAAGTGATTTGTGCTTCTATTGATCTATTTTCTGTAGAATCGGCACCCAAAACAAATAAAACTAATTACAAAACTAATCTGATTAAATAGAGGCGGCTTCTAGGACTTCTCTTAACACCCTGCTTGGCTTTCATTCTGTTATATTCAATACAATGCTTGCTATTCAATCAAATACATTTGATTTGCTATTGTTTTGAAGCAGCTCAAAAGCGGCTTTATAATAAGCGCACTCTATTGACGTATAACAACGCATCGCCGTCGACAACTACAACAAAAGACGGCCAATCCAACCTCACTCACACATACATACACCCACTATGCACACATACATATATGTATATACATCTCTATATTCACATTGATAGATAAACATAAAGGCACCCAATTATTGCATGAAATTCAATGGATTACGCTGAAATCACGTATTCGGGATTGTGTATCAATGCCGGCTATAATAACGAAAACAACAATAATAAGCGAACTAAAAGCTTTACCAATAAAAAAAAAGTCGAAGAAAGACAACACCAGCAATCGTTGCTACAGCAACAATTGTTAAATCAACAAAAGTGAACATAGCATAAAAATGTAAATAAAATCTCGGCCGGTGATGCGCTACGAAAAAAATTATAAATACATTTTTCATAATTGATTTAATTTTTTGTTTTTATTGTTTATTCTTTTTATATTTACTTCCGTTTAACCACTTATATAAGCAAATAAGCAAAATTTCCATCAACACACATACACTTAAAAAAAAATAAATAAAAATGAACTAGGTATTATTATCATAGTAGTTTTTTGTTGAAATTCCATTTAAGGTGTAATTTTCAGGGACCGTAACGGTTATGGTTTCTTTTTTCAAAAATGTCAACAAATAATCGTTATTTTTTGACTGATTTCATTTCGATCAAAAATAAAAGTAAAAATTTTACTAATATATGTTATTTTTATCAAAAATAAAAGTTAATATAAGACTTTTATTTTTTCTATCAAAAATATAAGTTAATAAAATAACTTACAATGATATAAAAAAAAATAATAATAAAATAATAAAAGTTGAAATTTGACTTTTTCGATCAGTTTAAATTTTTTTGATCAAAAATAAAAGTTAAAATTTGGACTTTTAGTTTTTTGTTCAAAAATATAAGTTAAAATTTAAACGTTATGTTGATTTTATATGATTTTAATACAAATTCTAAATGTTTGATAGTTTAAATCATACTTGATTTTAAATACAAATTCTAGTTGTTCGATAGCTTTAAATCGTTTATTGAGCTTAAAGTCAAAGTCAGAACAATTAATTCTTCTAACGAATCTTTCCAAAGAAACAACAACAATAACAACAACAACAACAACAACAACAACAATAACAACAACAACGTTTTTTCAATATGAAAAGGGAAAAAAACACTAGCTGATTTTATTGCAAGTTTGGCAGTTTAAAATTTAAACTTTTATTTTTGATCGAAAAAGTTTTAACTGTTATTTTTGATCGAAAATTAAAAGTCAAATTTTAACTTTTATATTTGATCAAAAAAATTAAAATAAAATTTGAACTTATATTTTATATCAAAAAAATAAAAGTCATATTTTAAACTAAAAAGAAATTATATTAAAATAACATATATTTGATCGAAAAACTAAGTCAAATTTTAACTTTTATTTTTAATCGAAGTGAAATCAGTCAAAAAATATCGATTATTTTTTGACATTTTCGAAAAAAACCATAACCGTTACGGTCCCTGAAAATTACTCATTAAATGGAATTCCAAATAAAAGTTAAAATTTGACTTTTAGTTTTTTGATCAAAAATATAATTTAAAATTTTACTTTTATTTTTTTATCAAAAATATAAGTTAAAATATGACTTTTTTCGATCAGATATATAAGTTTAAATTTGATTTTTATTTTTTTTATTTTTTTTTTATTTTTTTGATCACAAATAAAAGTTAAAATTTGACTTTTTTTTCAATCAAAAATTGAGATTAAACTTTTGACAGATCTATTTCTTATTAACTATTGTAACAGTTCAAATTTTCAAAACAATTAATAGAGTTCTTTTTTTACACCTATATTCGTAACATTTTCGCACAGAGATAAAAACATTGCTATAGATCTTCATATCATTGCATTCAATCGCTTAGTTGCTTATCATTGCACATTCTGTTTGAATTTATTTCGCAAACGACTGGAACAGCGACTGCAAGCAGATGATATATGCAGATGTTATATACATATATATATGTCAATCGCGTCGGAAGTGAATTTCATCTGGGGGGGCAGTACAAATGGGGGGGCAGTACAAATGGTGGTGCAAAAAAAGTTCACCAAAATTTCTTCACATGAAACATGAAGAAGAGAGAAAGAAGAGGAAAATATATAATACAAAAATATTATCGTTGTAAAAAAAATTGATATTTTGAATAACTTTTCCTTTTAAATTGTTTATCTAGCTAAAAAAGTGGGGGGGCAACTGCCCACCTTTCCCCCCCGCTTCCGACGCCAATGATATATGTGTATGTATAGTGAGTGTATATATGTGAGTGAAGTTGGATTGGCCGTCGTTCTGGGTATTTCTGAACTCTAAACTTAAAAGTGTAGGTTTTCCTAAATCAATGAAATAAACGGAAAGCGAAGCAAACAACGCAAAAAATATTTGCGAATTGCTTGCAACATTTTTCGGATCTGTTTATGACAGTTTCGATAAGCCAAAACTAAATATCAATTCACTTGTGGAACAAATTATTACATTGGTAACTTATTCATATCTGAAGAGGAAGTGTATGACGCTCTCCTGTCACTTGACTCAAATAAAGGAGCTGGGATCGATGTGATCCCTCCCTTATTTGTAAAAAAATGTGCTCATTCGCTTAATGTTGCTTTATCTTTCATTTTAATAAATCTCTATTAAATGGAGTTTTTCTGTAGGAGCGGAAAACCGCTTATATCTTGCCGATTTTCAAATCTGGTCAAAAACATCTAATTGTGAACTACAGGCTTATTGTTAAGCTATCAGTTACACCGAAGGTGCTAGATAAAATTGTAAATAAACACTTCTTTAACGCTGTTCAAAAACATATTGGAATCCAGCTGCGAAAACATGGTTTCTATGCTGGCAGATCCACAAGCACTAATTTAGCATTATTTTCAAATCTTTGCATAAACGCCATTGAAAATAGAGCGTCAAATTTTAACTTTTATTTTTGATCGAAATAGAATTGGTCGAAAAAAAACGATTATTTATAGACTTTTTTATAAAAATCAGAAAAACTAAGATCATTAACGATAGAACTACTCCACGGAATTCCAAAAATGTTCTGATTTGAAAGTTAATTTAGATGTAAATTGGGACTCTTACTTCTGTAGCTTTAAAAATTATTCTCTAACACCGTTTTTAACCCATTTCACGCCGAGTTTTGATGCGGTCGTACCAACAGTTGAAATTAACTTTTCTATGTTAATTAGGGCCCATTAAACTCGAATCCGTGGTCAAAATTTTTGTACCTGTTATAGTTTCGCCAGGGGAGGGTGTTCGAGTAGTCGAACAATGGCGGTTGGCCGACATATTTTTTATGGTAATCGTCTGCAGTTTTCGACAGATACATTTCGAAATATAAAAACAATACGACTGTTTTGTTATAAATATTATATACTATTATTTATTAGACTATTAATTAATTATAATGTTAATTACAGGTAATAAATATTAAATAATTTCACCATTTGTGGTAGGCGTAAAAGCACATTGCTAAGTGCAAATGTACTTGGCATTTACAGCACATTCTCTTTGTTGGTTTGTGGCAAATTTTGCAGCACCTGGCTTTGTTATCAGGCTGCACAGTAACTTTGTGTTGGCCAGAGATACAAGGGATCGATCGGGTCGTAAAAACTTCTGTCTGTGGTAGTGCCATTCTCCTCAGATTCAGATACATTGCGACGTCTTCATCCTCTATCTCAACAGGGGTAAGCAAAAAGCTTGTGGCCAAGTCGACCCGAAAGGACAGCTGCGAAATTGTTGGCCCAACTCCATTCACCAGGCATTTCAGCTTCCAAGCATTCACCACGGATGACTCAAGAATGGCCAACCAAAGTGGCCACCACCACTTCTTTGAACGAATCGAGACACGGTAATTCGAAACAGCATTATCATGAAGATCGACACCGCCCATGAAACAATTATAGTTTCGAATTAGTTTAGGTTGCTGCACTATGACTTGACCAGGCTGCCCTTCCCATGTTCGTTGTCTTCGTGATGTCGATGTGAGCAGGTAAACTCCGGTGAAGTTCGAAAGTAAAGTCACCTCTCGTTTGTCTTGCCAACGACAACAGACAATATTATTAACTTTATCGAACTTTGCATCAATTTCACCTAAAAATAAAAAGGAAAAAATATAAATTATATTGGGGTTGGAATTAATTTTAAAGGTTTTTTTCAGGTTTTGAGCATTTATTTAGAAACAACGGTACAATGTATATTATTCAAAGTATTTTCCATCGTTAGCTACAACATTTTCCCATCTTTCTGGCAGCATATGGATTCCGCGCCGGAAGAACGATTCGTCTTTTGAGGCAATCCACGAATCGACCCATTTTTTGGTATCCTCGTAAGAAGTGAAGCGCTGCTCAGCCAAGCCATGCGTCATCGATCTGAATAGGTGGTAGTCGGAAGGGGCTATGTCTGGGCTATAAGGCGGGTGGGGTAGCACATCCCAATTCAGCGCCTCCAACGTTTCCCTGACGGTTCTTGCAACATGTGGCCGTGCGTTGTCATGTTGAAAACCCACTTTGTCGTGTCTTTTGGCATATTCCGGCCGTTTAACCTTTAATGCTCGGCTCAATTGCATCAATTGTTGTTGGTAGCGTTCCCCAGTGATGGTTTCGTTAGGTTTTAGCAGCTCATAGTACACGACACCCTTCTGATCCCACCAAATACACAGCATAAGCTTGGCGCCATGAATATTCGGCTTGGCCTTCGATGTTGATGCAGGGCCGGGTGGTCCCCACGATTTTTTTCGCTTAGGATTATCGTAATGGATCCACTTTTCATCGCCAGTGACAATACGATGCAAAAAACTCTTCCTTTTATGCCGTTGAAGCAGTTGTTCGCACATGCAAAATCGCCGTTCAACGTCTCTCGGCTTCAACTGGTACGGCACCCAATTTCCTTGCTTTTGAATCATTCCCATGGCCTTCAAGCGTTTGCCGACCGTTGATAAGTCGACTCCCAATGATTCTGACAATTCTTGAAGGGTTTGACACGGGTCTTCTTCGAGCAAAGCCTCCAATTCCTCATTTTCAAACTTTTTCGGCTGGCCCGGACGCTCTTTGTCTTCCGTATCAAAATCACCACTTTTAAACCGACGGAACCAGTACTCACAAGTAGAAATCGATGGAGCATAGTCCCCGTAAGCCTCAGTAAGCGTGCGTTGTGCTTCAACCGCTTTTTTCTTCAAATGGAAGCACAAAAGTAAACCTTCCCGCAAATTGCGTTTTGTTGCAACAAAAGTCGACATGTTCACAGAGAAAAAAATATATGTTGTTTACACTTCAGTGGAATGACACATACTGAAAAATGAAGCTTAGACAATGTGCTTTGAAATGAATATAGTCACAGGTGTGCCCGATGCGATCTATTGATAGTTACGCCATCTCTTAGAAAACCTTTAAAACTAATTCCAACCCCCAATAATAAAGATAACAAAATCTATTGCGTATGTTATTCTGCTTCTTCTCATTCTTAAACCCCTTGTAGGGCATAGGTCGTATAATACCTTTTGGCAATGCTTTTCCAGTCTTCAAACCTGGTGCAGGCCATCCCAACCGATGGCCGCGCACAGTTCCGGTGGCGCATATACGCTTATCAGTCAATAAACACATCAAATAATGTGATGTAAAGAAGTTGTCGATGTATAGTTGATGCCGGGCAGGAAACTCCAATTGGTTTATCATATCCATTACCACAGAAGCGCCCAGTCTAAGAGTCTTATCGTATTTGTCGATGGCTCCACCATACGGCACCATACGAAACACATAGCCAGAGGACCCTGCCATGCACCAAGTCTTGTATCCAAATTTTATGGGATTGCTTTTTATATACATTTTGCAGCTATGACGCCCAACGTAGGGTAACATTTGCTCGTCTATGGACAAATGCTCTTCAAAGAATCCAAATTGCATAAACTTTTTGTTTATTGTATTAAAAATTGCACGCATTTTGTAATGACGTAATGACGTACTTGTCATTACGATCTAGATTATTATTGTCATGGAAATGCAGATATGTCTTTATTTTCCTGAACAAGCTGCGTGGCATCGTCTGCTGCACAATTTTCGACCCAAGAGTTGGATTCTTTGACCAATAGCATTCTAGTTGAGGCATCTTGTTGTAGCCCGACAATACCAAAATTCCGATGAATCTTTTCAACAAGACCTTGTTGAATGTTGGGCACACTGTATGTCGTTCTGTTACATGGCGTATTTTTTTTGTTTCGGCGACAATCAGGTCGTACACCTTAGCATCGAAAAAATAAGAGAAAATATCTGAGGGCAATTTTTGATTGAGCTGACGTTGAACTGCGAGTTTCAGCTCTTTTAATGGCTCTGGAACATTTACAATTTCAAAAGGTAAGTCACCCACTTCAGGCACTTTCCCCCATTGTGCTGCTGAGAACGCTGAAGGCAATTTGTGGTTACGTGGAAGCTCAACAGTGCATTCAGTGTTTTCTATATAACTAGACCCTCCAATATTTGTCGCTAAAATGTTCACCGATGTTGATGGCTGCTCTTCGCTACGAACAAAGTATTCGCCTTTGAGAAAAGTATCAGCAATGCGAGCTGACTTTCGGACTATCATTTTAACGACAGGTTCATCATCTGCAAGACTAGGCACATCTTCGCTTTCATTATGACGAACAATCTCAAATGTTCCAGCAATATCCTTCTCAAGCAATTCGTCGGGCTCCAACAAATCGTCGTCAATATCTTCTTCATCAGTTATTCCATCAAAAGCTTCAGGTGGAATAGCGATCACTGTCTCTATTTCATCGTCGGTATCGCTCTGTAGCAACTCATCAATAATATCCTCCACACAAAGTGCTTTGCGACGACGGATTACAGAAGACACGCTAGGATTCGATTCGTCCATTACTGGTCAATTGGTAAATAATTAAAATACAATCGCAAAATTTTCAGCGCCATAATTTTATTTAAAACTTACTTTAGTCAAACAGTCATTATTGCGCGTTTTATGTGGCGAACTGCCATTGTTTGACTAGTCGAACAGTTATTTTTGCGCGTATGGTGGGGTACCTGGCGGTGCTAAATGCACGTGTAAAACTCATTTACTACATATTTTGGATATTTGTTTACAATATTATAGTGCATTCGTGGAAAAATTATTTTTAATTATGTTACTTTTTACCCAGAGAAAATAGGTCTGCAAAAAAGGTATTTTTCTACCCCCCCCCCCCGTGGAACAAACGAAGGGGGTGGAGGATAACTGCTTTTATTTTTTTCAGAAAGCCAATAAAATTTACTATAATATCGTATCACTTTATGCAGTGTCACCAGTACTTTGTCATAGAAAAAAATTAAGATGAAAAAAGGCAACCTTACTGTTCGAGTAGTCGAACAGCGGCGTAAAATGGGTTAAGTTGTCGATAGGTTATTATTTTTAGTGGATTTAGAAAAAGTATTCCTACATTATTGCAAACAAGACAGTTTTTTTCACTGGTTTAAATAAGTAGCATATTTGATTAAAGGTAATTAAAATACCTTTCATTTGTTACTACATAATATTCCAATTGGATAAACATCTTATGCTCTATTAATTAAAACATCTGAATTTTTTTCATTTTCTTTCTAAAAATTTTCATAAAATGGAACATAAAATTGTCAAAGAAGCTATCAAAATTAAAGAAATTATATGGGTTCATAATTTTATTTTAAAGTTTTTTTTATTAGGAAAAAAATTACATACAATAAGCAATCTGCCACGAAATTCAAATGTACTAACTTCCAAAGTGAAAAGTGAAAATTTTTTTTAAATTTATGTTTAAGCAGCTTAAGCATAATCTTTAATATCAACTGCTTCTATTTTAAATCTATTTTAATGAAAATGTTTAAATCTGCATATACAAAATTTTAAACGATTGTATTTAATTTTTTTTTATAAAAAAAATTACGAAAGAAACCTCAAAAATTAGGCCGCGGCAACAGACAACATCCTTAAATAAGCTCAAAATAAAAAATAACACTCAGATAACATTAAAAGAAATTACTGTATCTACTTGTCTCTTGTTTTCACTTTGATCTGTTTCTCTTATGAGAAAGCATGCGTAGTCGCCACTCATGGACTTGTTCCAGTGTATCGGCGCTCAATATTTTTAATTTCCTGGTGAAATCTTTCTCCATGCTCATCGCTTTCATAACCAAGATTCGGAGGGAAAAATATTGTTTATTTGAAGACAAATACTTTATAGGTACTTACCTTGTAGAGCGCAATGCGTTTCCAGAAAGTCAAGATTTCAGTGGTTTTGTATTAATCGATTTTGTAATCGATTTTTTTCTATTTTCACTCAGGTAGTTTTTACACTTGTATTTAGTGACAGATTTTTTAGAGTTGTATGTTATTTTCTTCGTAATAGAACATACTTTAAAATAAAATTATGAAACTATAAAATTTATTTTTTTTTAAAACTTTGTAAGCAAATTTATTTTCCATTTTATGTAAATTTGAAAAAAAATGAAAAATTCAAATGTTTTAAATAATAGAGCCTAAGATGTTTATCCAATTGGAATATAATGTAGTAATAAATAAAAGGTATTTTAGTTACCTTTAATTTAAAATACTATTAATTTAAATCAACTCATAAAAACGTGTTTTATTTACAATAACATGGGATCACCTTTTCGAAATTCGCTAAAAATAACAAACTATCGATTACTTAAATACAGTATTACAGATCAGAGTGGCTGTCGCATAGTGTTATTATTCCTTAGCTAACAAGCATCACATTGCTATGCTCAAATATCGAATAGACTTGGTCTTTCCATTTGACTTTTCGAATAAAATTTTCGAAAATAACTGTTATTTTCGGTCCCAGGTAATTTTGCAATAACTTTTATATTGATATTGATGTATCTATTATAAAAAACAATCCGCTACAAAATCGCACAATACCTTTACTCTCTACCTTTACACGGAGAGAGTACCTTTACTCTCTCCATTCCGTGTGTAGCTCTTAGATTTAAACTAGAGGTTTCAAACTATCGATAGTCTACTATAGTCTCACTATCGATAGTTTCGATAGTTTTGAAAAAAAAAACTCAATACTCACGATAGTCTCCAAAACAAAAAGAAAAGATAGATAGCGTAATCGATGGCACTATCAGAGTTTTTTTAGTATAAGAAAGAAAACAATTATAAATAACAAAAAGTAAAAACCAACTAAATTATTGACAGCATATGTTTTTTAATGGTTAATACTTTCGATATAATAAACTTCTTTTAGATTTCCTTCTTGCCAGAAAGTTTAAAAACTTTCATACGTGCCACTTTTCTGAAAATATTGCGTCACCGTGGTTTAAAGTTTTGTGGGCTCATCAAGGAAAGGTGAGTACGCTTCAAATGGTCCAAAAGATTGGACGTGTTTTCACTTGTTTTGAATTACATTTGACATTTTAAACATTTGGCAAACTTCTTGCTTAGACTCATCCAACTGAAAATTTTCCAAACTTCCGAATTAGATTTTAATAGTTTCTTAATAGTTGGCGTTTTAGAATTGTATTCATCCATCATTTAACATCTCACAACAAAGGGGGAACCGTCATATAAATCAGTCGTAATGTATCTGTGAAATTATAAAAAAAACTTCAGAATTCATTGTTATTCCTGCTAAAAATAATTTATCCGCGCTTTGGCTATATCGCAATATAAAGATATTCAATAGTCCTTATGAACTATCGTTAGTTTTTATACAACTAAGAAAACCATCAATGAGTATTGATAGTCTTAAAAATATTAAATGATCGATACTATCGATAGTGCCATCGATAGTTTGATACCTCTAATTCAAAAATGTAGAAAAGAAATATCGAAGCAGAATGGTAACGTTGTGCTTAACGAGCACAAAACATAATTTGCTTTGTTGTGGTTTTTGTTCTCGAGCGTAAAACAAAACCGTACCAAATGTTCGTTTTTGCAGGTTATTGTTATTCTTTTGTTGCACAAAATTATTTCTTTTGCATTTTGGGAGGACAAAACTGACGCCAAGTAATAGAGCATTTTCCTGAGAAATGTTTTTGAATAAATGTTGCTCGCTAAAAGTCGCTGAAGAATGTTATCAAATATCAGAGCTGTAAAAGAATGCATTCAATTTGATTTTTTCACAAAAAAGCTAATCAGTGAATAATAAAATAAAAATGCATTCTATGTATGCAAAATTGATTTAAAAATAAAATTTTTAATTCACATTAATTTTTAAAAAAATTTGTAATCATTTATTTTAATTATTCATTTTCGTTATTCAGAATAATAAATAATTTTTTTATTTATTTGAATGATATTCACAAAAAATGCAATTCACAAAGAGTTTCTGAATTTTCAATTATTCCTTTTTATTCATTATTAATTTTTTAGTCGTTGTTCATTTTGTATTCATTATTCTTTAGTTATTCATTATTAATTTTTTATTCATAATTCATTTGTTATTCATTATTCATATTTTATTCATTGTACATTTTTTATTTATTATTTACTTTTTATTCATTATAAATTTTTTATTCATTATTTATTTTTTATTCATTATTCATTTTTTATTCTTTATTCAATTGATATTCATTTTTTTATTTATGGCTTGGGACTAAAATTAATTAAAAATGAGTAAAGAATAACAAATGAATAATGAATACAAGATATATAATGAATAAAAAATGAATAAAGAATAAAAAAATAATAATTAATAACAAATAAAAAATGAATAAAGAATTAATAATGAATAAAAAAATTAATAATGAATAACAAAAGAATAATAAATAATGCATAAAAAAGAATAATCGAAAATTCTGAAATTCTTTTTGAATTGTATTCTTTGTGAATTGTATTCTTTGTGAATCGCATTCAAATAAAGAAAAAAAAAAATATTTATTATTCTGAATAACAAAAATGAATAGAAAAATTAGTAATTTTTTTAAAAATGAATGTGAATTAAAAATGTTATTATAAGTCCCTTTTTTATTCATTGAATGCATTCAGATGAAGTTATTCATTTGAACTTAAAATTCTGAATATTAATGCCGATTTGACAGCTCTGTCAAATATTCAACGCTGAAGAATTTTAATAAAAAAAAAATTAGTTTTGTTACTATTAATAGTCAATGGTATGAAAAAATTGGAATTTTCACATAAACTATTTTTGAGACTTGGCAAAAAGCCAAACTAAAACTAGAACTAAAACTAGTAAAAACTAAAAAACATTTTGGAAAAAATAAATTTTATTATTTTAAATAAATTTTTATAAATTTTTTTAAATAAATTTTTTAACCTTGTTTTTTTTTTTAAACAATTTATGCGCAATTTATTGCAAATGAATGCTTTGTCATATGAAAAGTAGTCAGAAATGTCATTTATACTTGATATTAATATTACAACAACAAAAAATTTGAGTAATTTTTTGAGTAAAAATCCATTACTTTTGAACCTTTTTTTAAAAAAAAAAAGATAAAAAATATATTCACTAACTAACGGTACACTTCATAATATTTTTGTTAAGTGCTTTTATCGAAATTTTAAATCAGTGTCGGCGAAGAAAACACTTGCACCGTTCTTTCTAATGTGTGCTAGTGCGCGCATATCTGAGAGCGAAAGAGAAAGACAGGGTTCAAGATGCGCGCGTGCGTAGTCGCTGGCCCACAGTGTTTTAAATAAATAAAATTTGAGTGAAATATATTGAAAAACAGCGGAGGAATTTGCATCGTAAGGCTGCGCGCATAGTAAGCGCCGAAGCAGGCATGCTGGCAGGCAGGCCCTGCTAAGAAACGAGATAGAAATAACTTTTTTCTCGCTTGTTCGCATAGTTTTCTTGCGCCTGTCTGCCTGCCTGCCTGCTTCGGCGCTTACTCAGCGGGCAGCCTAAGTCAAAACTTTGATTTTCATGTCGCATTTTTCTGATATTAAGAACAAGAGTTTTTATAAAAAAGTCGTTGTACTAAAAACTTTTACAATTTTGATGATTATGTGAAAAATTGTTAAGATATGTAAGAGTTTTTAGTGTCAAAATAAAAAACCTTTTTAAAATTAAATTGACAAAAAACTTCGATGTTAAAAAATATTAAAATAATAAAATTAACGAAAGTTCAAAAGGGGTGGAAGGGGCGTAGCAAAAAACAAAGTGTGTAACAATTTATTCTAGAATTAAATCAATATGTAGTTCAATTTGCAAAATTCGCTTAGCCGATTAAATTTGTATAAAGTTCAAACAAACATATAAACGAACAGAAAATGAGTTTTGTTACTATAGATGTTACTTTTAAAACAAGATGTTGTAATGGTTTCTCGTACGTTATATAAATGTACTACTGTTTTTTAAACAAAACTTTTATTCGGCTTATCAGATATTTTATGCATTCGAATATCGGTTATCTATGACCGGATGATACTCCCGGAAAATTTGGGGTAGCTGAAAATCTTATTTGTTGATTTTCCTTCATTTATCGAATTATAAAAAAAAAATATTATATGGTCGAACCTCTTCTCTTTTATTAATTTTATTTATTGTTCCCAATAATATTGAATTATTCATGCTGATAAATGCTAATGTCCCATTCAATTTAATTTCAATTTTCCACATTGAAGAAAAAACCACTTCACAGTTATTATTAACCACAAAATCAGCGATACAACAACAACAACAGCAACCACTTGCATTTCCGTTTGCTAGTTGCTTTTGTATATACATATTTATATAAACATAAATGTATATTACCACTTGGTTGTGTTTGTGTACATGGCTGAGTATTAAGCGGGATGTGTGTGTTGCTGAGGTTTTATTAATGTAAAATGGTGAAATAATAATAATATTAATAATAGAAAGAACATTCAATAGCATTCAAATTAAAAAGTAGAAAAAGAAAACACGCGCACGAGCATCAATGAAAACAAAAACAAACAGATAAACATTACACCAAAACATGGGTCTTTCTTTTATTAATTGAATACCTTCCAGATTGTATAAGAAAATATAAGAAAGTATAAGTTTTTAAATGCAATAATTTTCAGTTTATTTGTAAATTTTTTTCAAGTGTTTTAATTGTTACGATAACAAGCGTGGGTGTGAGTATATGTCGGCTTTTGTAGTCTAGTGGAGAGTGCGCTAGGCTATCAACCTAGAGGTCCCTGGTTCAAATCCGGGTTCCAAGCTAAATTGTGGAAAATGTTTAATGAAAAGGACGGTGGTGTTCCTACAACTAAGGGCTGAAAATGCTTGTCGAGATTATTCATAACACTCGTCTCGGTTAAAAGCAATTCAAATTGTCTTTCACAGTTGTTTCACCTAGTCAATAATTCACGTATGGTTCCAATCAATTCCTCTAAATACATCTATCCCTTTCCGTTCAGGTCATAGACCAAACCTTGTTTGTATAAGGCGCCTGCCTTGGTTATTTGATCTTTTAAAAAATTAAAACAAAAAATATGTGGGTAATTTCTTTACAAATGGAATTTTGCAAAAAACAAAAGTTTATATTTTCAATCGCTTGAATTTTTTTTTTAAATTTTCCTTACTTAAAATACTTATATGTGTATCGGGATTTTTCTCGGAAAAATTTGGTTATGGAATATCGTTAGACCAAGTTTGTGAAAAATGGCAACATTTTGTCAATGTCTGAGTTACTAAAATCACAATATCTCAGATTGTGATATTCCTATTTAGTTCGTTTAGAGCCCCTTAGATAGATAATTTATTGCTCCTTAACCTTCATCGGTCCCTTATTTGTATAAACGAATAGGTGCCTTGTGTGTAAATTTTACGCACCCTCTATAAGCAATATTTTCATCGATAAATGAACTGCATGCGATATTCTTGTTGAAAGTAATTACCTGTTCATTATTTTATTAAATTTAAAGAAAAAAAATGATTTTGAAATCGATTTATCAAGTAAAAAATCTGTGCATATAAAAGTGGATGTATGTATGTCGGTATGTATTTGTGCCACGTATAGACTCAAAATCCGCTGAACCTATGTTTATGAAATTTTCAACAAAATTTATATATTAAATGCTTTATACATATTATAAGTGCCATCACCAGCTCCACAAGCAAGTGGAGCGCAAATTTCCTGATTCTTTTGCTTGCCAACTTTCACCGAGATACGCCACGAGCAGCACCAGCAAGTGCAGCACAATTCAATTGACTGGTCAGCTCTCCAATATTTCAGAAGCACCATTTCAGCATGTCTCAAGCGCAGAGGCAAATTTCTTACATTATACTCCGGCGTGAATTAAATAAATTGAAAGCGGAGAATTTGCACTTCATTTGTGCTGCTGGTAATGGCACTTGGAGGATGTTGGCTAGCAAAAAATTTTGCACTGCTTTTGCTTGTGCTGCTGATGGTGGCACTTGGAGGATGTTGGCTAGCAAGAAATTTTGCACTGCAATTGCTTGTGCTGCTGGTGGTGGCACTTGGAGGACGTTCGTCAGCAAAGAAAGCCAATTTAACTTTGCTGGACTTGCTGATGTACCCTGAGATCGTTGGCCCACACACACGCAAACACAAACTCAAGCACTTTAGTTTTTTTAATTTTTATTATTTTGTTATTTCTTAGGTTTTTTATGTTTATAATATTACAACTTTACGAAATAAGTTGTAAGTACAAGCACTCGAATTAAATACGTAGCTGAAATTGATGTGTTGTTTTTTTTTTCTTTATTTTTGAGTGTGTCAAAAATTCGCTTTCGATTGTCAAAATTTGTAGTAGCCCCTGGAGCTAGCACTAATTTTGACAATTATATTCACCTCACAAATGCCAACAATTGCTCTACCAACTTTCAAAATTTGATCATCCGACTGAAAAGATTCCGATTAACACACAGCCTAAGTAAAGAATAAAATCATGTTAAAATTGAT
Source organism: Dichetophora obliterata (assembly GCA_963920525.1). Classification (NCBI taxonomy): domain Eukaryota; kingdom Metazoa; phylum Arthropoda; class Insecta; order Diptera; family Sciomyzidae; genus Dichetophora; species Dichetophora obliterata. Next base: position 19,151,091 of record OY986438.1, on the reverse strand, counting down.
CATGTTAAAATTAGTTGTCCTTAACCCTTGTGTTGACTCTTTGTCCAAAAAAAAAACACTTAGTGACGGAAGGGTCGCGCTAGACCATATCTTATTAAACTGAGATTAAAAAGGTGTGAATGTAGAGAATATCCAGGTGTAGGTGTTGTAGAATATAGTCTATTTAAATCTGTGTTTACATTTATATAAGAATTGTGCGTGTGTGCATGTGTGTTTTTTAAGCGTTTGTAAGGGCGCGTTCTTAGAGGGAACTTGTTGCTTTACCGAGCCGATCCGAGAGGGATAGTTGAAAAACGCTCCACATACAATTATATGAAATAAGCTCAAAGTGTGTATAGTGCCAGCAGAACAATCAACTTAAAGTGACTTGTGGACTGGTATTCAGCGTGCCGATTGTTGCTTTCTCGCTCACTCGCACGGTTTGCATGTGTTAAGTTTTATTTTACACGATGCTTACTTGTCATTTTAATTAAACAACATAAAAAAGTCAGACCAACAAAGAAAACTCCAATAAAATACATACATCTATTTTTGCTGTTGCGTTTTTTTTTTTGTTTTTTTTTTGTCTTGGAATCAAAAGTATGTGGGTGAAAAAATTAAAATCAGCAATTTTTGTTTTCTTCTAAATTTTCTGATTTGTTGTGCAAAAATCAATTATTTGACACAAATCTGTTACATGTGCAGTGGCGGCCGTGGCCTAGTGGGTAGAGTGCGTGGCCCCTAAGCTTAAGAACCGCGGTAGCCCGGGTTCAATTCCAGCTCAGACAGATAGTTTTTTCAAAATGCAAAATATCAAAATAATTAAATGTTGGTCAATGAAGCCCACAACGAGTGTGTGTAACGCATACAAAAAAATATTTACTAACACATATAAATAATTGATATCCAGTGATTGAACGTGTAAGCCACGAATTCAGTCAAATTTTTGGGAAGTTTTTTGATTAGTCGCTTATTCAACCCATTGACTTTTTTCCACTATTTCTTATGTTGTTATTTTTTCTGTTCTGCATAAAAAATATTTTGAAATAAGAACGCAGCAATAAGGCAACAAGAAAAAAGAACAAAACAATTGAAGACGTGAGTGGATGAAGGGTGATACGTCGCAATTATCTAGTTTCGAGAAAATTGCGTTCAAACTTTCACATTTCACATAAAATAGCCACAAGCATGGCTGTTTTAAGTTTTTAAATGGTTTGTATGCACAAGCATAGAACACCGAAAATCCATAAATACGACATATCACCTTCATCCACTCATGTGTTCAATTGCAAATAAGTCGAAACAAGCTAAAACAGCAAGTATCTTAAAGTGACTTAAAGCGACTTACAGTGGCTTAGAGTGCGTTTCATAAAAAAGAAAATATATATACAAACTCAAAATAGTCATTAAACAGCTGCAACAAGTCAGCGACTTAAAGTGACTTAAAGCGATTTACAGTGGTTTAAAGTGCGCTTCAGATTATTTTTTTGCATTTTTGTATCTTAGCTTGTTGTCCGCTGGTTTAAGGAGAGCAAGAAGCACACTCGAAATCACGTGACTTGTTTGATGATTAAAGATTATTGAATAAAGATGAATATAAAGATGATTAAATTATTGAAAAACCAGCTGCAACAAATCAGCGACTTAAAGTGACTGAAAGCGACTTACAGTGACTTAAAGTGGGTTTCATCATCGTTTTTAGGCATTTTAGTCTCTTCACTTGTTGTGTGCTGGTTTGAAGAAAGCAAAAAGCACACACGAAACCAAGTGACTTTTTTGATGCTTCGATAGCAAAAATAATCAAAAAAGAAACAAACAGACCCAAAGTAGTAAAAAACCATCTGCAACAAGTTAGCGGCGGTAAGCGCGTACTATACGCACTAACTGCTTCTTTTAGCTTGACGCGCTTTCAGCTCGGCTCGGCAAAGCAACAAGTCGCCACTATGAACGCGCCCTACTACTATTTAAGTAGTAATTAAAAAATATAGAATATAAAAACTGGTGTAAATGTGATTTATGTTCTCTTATATTTAATGATTTCTCTCAAGTAAAAAAATACAGAGGCCGAATTACAGCATCCGTGATCGAACAAAATTGTACAAGATTGATAGGCACTTGTCTCGTCGTGCCCTTCGTAATTTTGCTCTATCCCGGATGCTGTAATTCGGCCACAGGTTAAGTAATCGTTAAATATGTGTATGAAGTTGGAAATTTTATCTGAAAGAGAAACATAGTAAGTTATAAAAAAATGAATAAATTAATTCTTAAGAGGTTTGTTTAGCTGTTGTTGCTAAACATTTATGGTATTTGTAAAAAGTTTTTCATTGGAGCTTTTTTTATATTTTCCACAAACAAAGCAGCATTGCTTCGCTGAAGCTGTTACCAAGATTTTTTGGCTTAGTGATGGAAATGCAAATGATGTTGATGATGGGTCCATCCATCACGCATAGCTGGTTTCTAAAAATATATTATTTATAGTTTTCGATCGTGAACACATCAGTTGTGGATATATAAAATAACTGATTTCTGGAATTAGTACTTTATTCTGTTTTTTGTTTTGATTTCAGATTGGTTTGCGCAGACCATTCAGTCAACATAAGGGCTTATAATTATGCCAAAATGAAATTTATTTCCAATCATGCATGTTGTTCATGTCGCAATAAAATTTGCATTGCATACTTTCAGGCATATGCTAAATATAATATGACAACGTGTCATAAAAACGCTCATTTCGTATTCCTAGAATTAATTAATATTATATCAATAACACACAAAAATGCATCTTTAATAAATATGCACGATACAAACACATATCAAAGCACTTTCACATGCACACATTGACACAGAACATACATACACTCACAAAAGCTTATACGCACAAATACACCTGCAGCGATAATAAACTGTAATTAAGACGCAAACACAAAACAAAGCAAACAGGAGACTGTTAAAAACGCCTTCGGGGCCGCTTTGGCAAAGGCTGACACGTTGTGCAATTAGGACAGGATTTTATGATAAATTTTAATTAAAATTTAAAATTAACAAACACAATCACACACAGCCAAGCACACTCAAACACTCAGTCACATATACAACAAGCATGTACAAACAAAATCAATTGCAGCACCTCGAGGCAAAAATCACACAATGAACTGCGATTGGAAGAGGATGATGCCTTTGTATGTAGTTCTGTATGAATGTATGTGAATGTGTAAAGGAAATAGTTACAGCTACGAACAAATGAAAGAGATAGCACTCTGTTGTTGGCGATGAGGCACAGAGAGAGAGAGAGAGAGAGAGAGAGAGAGGGAATGAGATGTATAGAGAAAAAGATTATTTGTCAGTTAGAGCAAACTAAACGATTGAACACGTAATTCACTTTATTCACAATAAATACAAAAAACCCAGAAAAAAAAGCGCAGTCGTAATTAACAAAACAAGCGAAGACACAGCAAAGTTTGGAAAATCCTAAGAATGATAGAAAACAGATTGCTTAATCCAAAGTAGTATTACTATTTTACTGCATAACAAGCAAATGTGAATTTGACTGCATGACGTCACGCAGCGCATATTTTCACCAAAAAGCGGTTAAAATTGTGGGATTGCATAGGGATTGCAATTGAAGGGATTTAATTAAAGGATATGTTAAAAATTTACACGTACAAATTTACGAACGAGGTGCAATCAGACAAAACAAATAAAGATATACAATTTTTCCCCAAATTTTAAATTATATTATTTTATAATATCTTGTATGTATATTATTTTATAAAAAAATTAAATATAACATAGGGTATGCGATATAAACTTTGACTGTAACCGAAAGCCCTGGCAGCTAGTGTTCTTGTACTTTTCTTAATTATAATAATTAATTATTGTAATTACTATAATAAATAAAAAAAAAAAACTTTGACACCTTCAATTTTCCACATAGCTATTGACCCATATCATTACCCAAATTTTTTAAAAATTTCACTTCAACCATTGAAAATATTATTTGTCTCCCAAATACACATATTTTTTAATAGCTTGCCAACCTCATTTCCTTAACCCATTTCAGTTCCTTGTACTCTCTTCGTACAGAAAAATTACTTAGTTATTTGCGTTAAAGTTTTCCGTTTACGCATTTTTCCTTAGAATTTTTCTGTGTATGCTTTGATAAAATAATTATATACTTATTGCTATTTCCTGGAGAAAAAAATGCATAACGATAGTTTGTTATATATTTTTGCGTAACTTATTTGCATTTTATTAGTTTTTTGGTAATCATTCTGCGTTTGATTATTATACATTCATTTATTGTAGTATATTTTAAATTTTTGCAAGATTGTAAGAAAATTGTGTGCATAAAATAACTAAAAAAGCGAAAATTAAAAATCAATTACATTTGTAAAGGTTAAAGGTATGTAATTGCTTTTAGAATGTGGTGTACTTTTTATAATTAAAAAATCCTTTTCTTTTTTGTTTGCGAACATGAGCTTCTGCAGTTGTGCTTCCAGCCGCAGAACACCTCTAGTTTAAAGGCTCTACCACCCAAATTTAAAAATTTTCATAAACAAAGAACAAAGAATACATTTTAAATTATAAAATACATATAAAATGACATAAGGAGTTTTTTGAAAAACATTAAAGTCTTATCAAGCAATGCCTAAAAGTATCTATATATTATTACGCAAAGAAAAAAAATTCTGATTCCATTTTACCTGTGTTAACGTCAGCATATTCACATAAATCTTGCATCGTTGGAAAGGTATTTTCGAGTACATTTGCAGAATATAATTTTTATTCGAATAAGTTGTCATTAAGATAGTCAAAACTGAGCAAATTTAAAAACTTTTTTTCCCAATGGGACAATGCAAACCAATAACAGCTCTGCTGAAATTCGTTGCTGTAGCATACACGAAAGAGAAGAGAGTGACTTAGAACCAGTGTGACCAGAAGATTTTTAAAAAAATATGCTTTTTGTTAAAAAAAATATGCTAAATATTCCACTTTCAATTTTAATATTCCACAAAAATATTCCACTTTCAATTTCAAAGATATATATCTAAATAAGACTAAATATGCTTATAAAAGAAACACAGAAGCAAGTTTAAAAGCATTTATTTATTTAGTTACTATCGCACTTTAATTTATAAAACATTAAATAATATTAAATAAATTATATTAATAAGGCATAAACAAAGCATATATCAGTTAATTTGTACTTTACAAAAGTCTTTTCAAGAATTATATTCTCTTAAAAATAGTCAAATACTTTCCTCACAGAGAAAACTTCATTTTTAAATTGGAAACATATAGGTGTATAACATACTGTCACCTAAAATATAAAAACCCCAACAAAGTTTTTAATTTTTTGTAGGAGCAGCCAAAAACGTTTTAAAATGGGACTAATGCCTAAAAATAGCTACTTAATAAACGAAACTATGACTTTAAAATCTGCTAAATGTGCTATTTTGAAACGTTTTTGGCTTCTCCTATAAAAAATTATAAACGTTGTTATGGTCTTTTGAATTTTAAGCAAGGATATACAATATACAAAATTAAAATTCAGGCACATTTTCGAGATCAGTACTTAAATTGTTGCTTGTATTATTATCATAGAAATTTGCATTTCTAAATTTTTTTATTAAGCTCTCTGGTATTTGATAGGTATTACAACACTTTTTTGGAACATGCAGCCATGTTTTTACATTCAACAAATTATTTAAGAGTTTTTCTTGCATTCTGTTTCGAATTTTCGTTTAAATAAGAAAGATTAATATAACTAAAAATTTTCTCAACCTCAGCATTGCTAAATGGTAAACTAAGCGAGAAAAGCACAAATTGTGATAAATCTTCAGATTCCGAACTTTGATCTATAACTTTGCTTTTCTGCTTTATTGCTTTGAATCCACCTTATAAAATAGTTAAAAGAAATAGTTATTGTTTGCAATAATAGGGGTATTCACGATGTGGTGCACTTGTGATAAATTTTTACAAAATTTACAATACTTACAACTTATTGTGAACAAACCTTCAGTAAAGTACATATTGTATATTTAAAATCAGCTGATTTTTGTATGTACTTTTGCTTGGAAATATTAATTTAAATCTTCATTTAAAAGAAATCACATAAAAATTGAAATGAAAGAATAAATTTTATTAATTTTTATTAAATAAACTAACAGCGTAGCCGGTAGCTTCCTTCATGCTGAGTAGAAATGCTTGTACAATCAGCTGATCTAATACACAACGAAATTTGCACTGAATACAATAGCGTTCCATCGTTGTATATTTTCCATAGGGTTGTATTTTGAAAACTGTGCATTTTGTTTTTGTTATATTACAAAATTTACTACAAATATCAAATTTATCAAAAATACACAATACAAGGGAAAATACAACACATCGTGAATACCCCTAATGTTTTCTTAAGTAAATTACTTACCGCTGTAATATAATTCATAAAAAATCCAACCAAACAAACATATAAGCAAATTTACTTCACTTTTCAAGCTGCATGAAGTTATTAAATTAATTGCAATAAAATTGACAACGAAGAAGTTTACCACAAAACAAATTCCTTATATTGCATTTTACAAGGTGGTTCAGAGATGAAAAAATATAAAATGTCTATAGCTGAAAGATAACCATTTAGATAACCAAATAAACATTTTTTATTGCAGATTTTGTGAATTTTGGAAAATATAGGATTATGAGAAATATTCCACTTTTTATGCTGCATATTTTTATAAAAAAAAATATGCTTCCCGAAGGTAAAATATGCCAAAGTGAAGTATAATTTTCCACTCTGGTCACACTGCTTAGAACACTACAACAGAGATGTGTGGCATTGTTACTGCTGCTATTTCTTAATTACTCTCTCGAACTGATAACCTGAACAGAATGAAGTAATTTTATTCAATGAACCCAGTGGTAAATAGATACATGACATAATCAATAATTTCTTTTATACCTGTAGAGTTAATAATTGAGTTTTTGAATTTGTGTAGAGGAAAATCTTTACTCTAACGAAACCCTTACTCATGACACAACATCCACAAATTAAGAGAAATGTCATATTGACAGTTTTAATCGTATTAGCCAAAAATGTATTAAATGTAATAAATTTGGTATGTTAGTGCTAGTTAAAAAAAGTTGCCATAACTACTTTCAACGGCTGTTCAACGACAACACTGTTTGTTTGTTTGTTGGTTCGTCCTTTATCCCTTTTAGACCTGACGCTAAGCTACTGAGAATTTTTTTATGATTTTTAGAGTAAATGGCAAAATGAATTTTTTTTGCACCAATGACCTCAAATATATTAAGATATAAAATATATTATTTTATTTTTTAAAATGTGTCCACTTCACTAAAATTGCGCTATTCGTATTTTAGTAAATGAAAAAACAACAAACTTCCTCTGCTTATTTTTTAAAAAAATAAGTGTGACGCGAAAATTCCGTGAAAATTTAAGAAACGGCAAAATGAACATTGAAATAATATAAGAAGCAAACAAACAATAATCAGCGAAATCTATACATGAAAATTTGTTTTACATTCTGATTCTGATAACAGCGAGTGCAGAGTACGTAAAATGATTTGTGAATATGAATTAGCCAAAAGTATTTATCAATGTATGGTTTTTTAACTTGGATAAACGTTTTTCAATAAATATTTTAAAAAAAACAAAAGACAAATCGATTTTAATATGGTCGAACTTCGACCAAAAACGATACTAGTACTAAATAAAATTGCTAACGTAGTAAGTCTTACGACTGAAAAAATACTTTAAAAGCATTCAGTTTTTGTCATATGTTGTGAAAAATGCAAAAATGCATTCACTTTTGAAACTTGAAAAATTTAAGTTAAAGACCAATAAAAACAATTCCATAAATGAAAACGAAAGGCTGCGATGTGCTGATATAGTTGTATTCTGCTAAAAATTCAATTTTATTTTTTTTTTATACAGACTTGCATAAGAAATTTAATATGAAAGTTACAACTAAAAATAATTTTTGAGTATGCAGAAATATTTTCCAATAATTATTTAAGTAGTTAAAACAATCCAGAGTGCAATGCTTTTCCTCGTTTGTCTGTAATGGCTCTTGAAAATTATCAATTTTATTCGACAATACTCAAGCTTTGTTACATAAATCGACTTTATAGGCGTCTGCACAAAAAACCTGAGAATATTTCACCAAAATGTTTTGGAATCATGATAATTAAGCTATTTTTAAATAATGTTAAAAAAAAATTCCATCAAAAGAGCTCATGAATTTTGGTATTTATTTCCACTTTTTAACCATTGTGCGCCCCCTTTTCTAACGCTCATAAAATGTTATCAATGAAACTGCATGTGTAAATTGAGGTCGAATACTGAATTCCGAGGCCTATAACTCTAAAGCAATTCGATATCGCAAACTTGGGTTGTATTGAAGGTGCCACATCCACTGTTCCAACGCTCATAAAAATTTATCAGTGAAACTGCATGCTTAAATTGAGGTCAAATACTGAATTCCGAGGCTGTGCGCCTATAATTCAAAAGCTATTCGATATCGCATGTATGAATTGTATGGAAGGTGGCACGCCCCCTTATCTAATCGACACCAATCTCCACAGTTTTTCAAGATGTTGTAATAGTTTTCCTTAAAATTTCATAAAGATCGGATTAGCGGTTTTGGCGTCTATACGTAATATACGTACATACCCACATACCCGCAATATACAAACAAACAGAGGATACCCAGTGGGCAATTGCAGGAGTCCGAAGGCCTTCTAGCAGGCCTGCGTTAGGTTTTAAAAGGCCTTCCACAGTCCTTGCAAACACCGTTTTAGTGCTTGTATGAAATGGGAAAATTTGTCAGGCCTTCCGCTCTCCTTGCTGAAAAGCGACCTGCCAGAAGCGCTCTTTCGATAAGTCACGTTAGGAGGAAAAGCAATATAAATATCAATTTGAAATAAAAAACGACTAACAATTTCAGATTTGAACCATGGTCCTCTCATGTGACGGTCCGACATCTTACCCACTCGTCTATCGTGGTTGCTAAGAATCAATAGCTTATTTTGCATCAACACAAATGAAACTAATCTTTCGGGAGCCCGGGCTCGAGACCCAACTCGGGAATAAAAAATTTTTTGTTGTCTTTTCTTAAATCCACATTTTCTTACAAACTGTTCAGTGCATTTAAAATTTTTTTGGATTAAAGTTTTTTCTAAATGACCTCTATATTAATTATGTTGACTTTATATGATTTAAATACAAATTCTAAATGTTTGATAGTTTAAATCATACTTGATTTTAAATACAAATTCTAGTTGTTTGATAGTTTAAAATCGTTTATTGAGCTTAAGGTCAAAGTTAGAACAATTAATTGTTCTAACGAATTTTTCCAAAGAAACAACAACAACAACAAAGTTTTTTCAATATGAAAAGGAAAAAATCACTAGCTGATCTGATTGAAATGAAGCATAGAAACTAAAGTAAAACAGAAATACAACAACAAATGTGACATTATGAAATGGAGGAAAAACTGAGAAATTGACGCTTCAAATCTCATCGCCCCGATGGTGCAGTGCGTTAACGCGCGCTTGCACGGGTATCACAAAGATTTCTGATGACGCTTTTAGCAGAGTAGAAATTGCAATCAGATCAGCTAGTGATTTTTTCCTTTTCATATTGAAAAAACTTTGTTGTTGTTGTTGTTTCTTTGGAAAAATTCGTTAGAACAATTAATTGTTCTAACTTTGACCTTAAGCTCAATAAACGATTTTAAACTATCAAACAACTAGAATTTGTATTTAAAATCAAGTATGATTTAAACTATCAAACATTTAGAATTTGTATTTAAATCATATAAAGTCAACATAATTTTTTTGGATTTTTAAATAAATTTCCTTCATACAAAATTATAAGAAAAGACTAAGTTTTTCCATATAAATATTTTCATATAATATAATATGTAATGTGTTAGTTTTCGGGAGCCCGGATTCGAGACCCAACTCGGACAAAAAAAATTATTTTTGTTGTTTTTTTTTTAATCTTTTACATTTACATTTTTTACAAACTGTTCTGTGCATTAAAATTTATTTTTGGAATTTTTTTTTTTTAAATTTTTTCATATAAAATAATATGAAAAGAATCAGAACCTTCAACAGGTGGGCCTTATAGAAGTACTCATCAATGCAGTGATCACGGAAGGTGTATTGACGCCAATAATAGCAGTGCTACCATGCCTTCCTTTGCAAAGCACTCGCTAAAATGCCCACTGGGTATGTTCACTAAAAGACCTAAAACTCATGAACAATAACATACAAACACCTTATATACAATTAGGGTAATCACAAAGTGTGCTATCATGTCATAATGTCATATTGTCCTAAGATTTTACACTAATTTAAACATTTTATTGTTGCCTTTCATATAAAAAAGTACTAATATATTACAACTCTGAAAGCTATGTTTATTGAAGTGTCGTAATCAATTAGCTGTTTCTTATTTGCATTTATTTATCTTGTAAATTTTAGTTGTAAAATTTTAGGACAATATGACAATATGATATGATAGCACACTTGTGAATACCCTAAATTTATATTATACATAAAAACCTTGGTATTGATGTAACCTCTCATGGAAATTTTTAGAAATAAATCGATTCACGCATTACAGAGAACATTGGTTTCAAACACAATCCAACTTATTTTTAAATATATTGCTATCATAACGCCTTAATTGATTTAACTAACATTTTTCCTAGTGCATTTTACATAACAAAAGCAATAATCCTAAAATCATGCAACAGTGTTGAGCTATAAACTCATTTATGTTTAGAAGCTTAAAATTGCATGCAAAGGATGCATGAGCTTTTAATTGAATCAAGAATTAAAAGGAAAAACAATGCAATGAATTGCAGGCAATTCTGTGATGATCAGAACTAAACAAATCTTCACATAATAAGCAGCTTAAAGTTCATGGAAATGCAAGTGTGTGTGTGAGCGTGCGTGTGTGTGTGTTAGATAGCTACACTCCAGATGAAAAATAAAGCAGGCCTGCCGATGGAAGGAAATGGGTAAGTTTATTATTTTAATGCTACGTTTTGAAGTCTACTTTTTGAAATTTTAAAAGCTTCCTCTTTAATTTTTAGTGAGTTGCATTAGCATAAGTATCATGTTTGCTAATGCAAAATTCCGGTTAATTTTAAGGGGCAAACACTTCAATATTTTCATGATTGTTGTAATTCGCCGACACTGTGTGTTTTCGCCGAAGCACTTTTGGTGATAGCAACAATGTTGTTATGTATATTATTTCAACAACATCACTACAGTTCGAATAGCTCAGTTGGCTGAGGCTTTAGTTTTTATGTTTGTTCTTTGAAATCTTGTGTAGTGGGTTCAAATCCCTGCAGAGTTATAATTTTTTTTTTCTTAATGACTTTTAGTTTTGTTTTGGTTTTTTTTTTAGATTGTTCCGCTTATTTTTAGTGATTTCATTCTGTTTTTTGCATTAATTTGTTATAATAACAAAGCGAACGCGTTAATTTTCTTACTCTGTGCTCGTACGTTTATTCTTAATGAAGCAAATTTAGCGAAGATTACTTAACACTGCGATGGTCGAATGCATAATCTGATGCACTTACACTCACGTGGCCGGGGTTCAAGTCTCCGGATAATGGTAATTTTTCAATTGAAGGCAACATGGTTTGGAACTTCAGCAGACATGCTCGCTTCCATACCCGCTTATATCTTTTGTCTATAATCATGTCCTAGGACGGCATGTCTGTCAAATGAACTGCCGTAGCAGCAATTCAGCATGCACCTCATAGTAAAAATGCAGAATTAATACCGTGTGATGAATGTAGCATTAATGTCGTGAGATGCATGCAATATTGCTGCTACGGCAGTTCATTTAGCAGACCTTCCGGCCCAGGACATGCCTAAAGAAAAAAGATATACGCGGGTATGGAGTCGAGCATGTCTCCTGAACTTTCGAGGCATGTTGCCGGCAGACATACCGCAGGTCTCCTTTTCCAACTGGGTCATTACAAGCTCAAGTCAAGCATGCAACCATACGCACACAAAACAGCTCTGATCACAAAATTCACTTGAATTTTTTAATTGAAATTTCAAGGCTGCTTAACCACATCATTAACACCATGTTTTAAATAAATTTTATCAATTACAGCAACACAAATTTTAATTAACACCAACACACGTAGGCATACGTAAACACACACATACACACACACACACACACACACACGCATAAAAACATCTTTCAATTTAATTTTAATTTCCTTTACACAACAGTTTTTGTGGTTATTGTTTATTTCATGTTTGATTCTCTTGATTCTTGGAAGTGTTTCGTCTTAAAACCGCAAAATGCTATTTTAATGCATGAAGAGATTTTGAATATACGGAATTAAGTTAAAATTGTTTCAATTTAGCTATAAAATACTAATTGATTGAACTTTATAAGAAACTAAAAAAACTAACTTCATTATGGAAGTCTTTTGAAGCAGCTGAAAGGACAATAAATAAACAGTGGCGGACCGAGAAACTGCTCGTAAGGGTGAGATGGGGGCGGTTAATTGATCAGCCTTGCATTCATCAACTTCATACAAGCTCATTCAAAAATTTGCGAAAAAAACATTAAATCATTTAAGACGAAATTCGAAATGAGTTTGAGATTAGAAGTTTTTGGCAAAAATCTGAAAAACGATTTTCTTTCTTAAAACGTGACTATATCAACTTTACGCGTTGGCTGATTATGAGAGCCATCATTTTTTTTTAACATATTAAATATTTAATATTTTTTACATTGGCCCGCAGCCAGGTTTTTCTATGGCTGGAGGAGAAGAAGGTGGTTTTGGTAGCCAAAATAAATTGGTATCAATATGATATATAAAATGATATAAGACGTTTTTCTAAAATATTGTTATTGTTATCATTATTTTTTTATGCGACTTTTTTTCCATATGAGAGTAAAAGTGGTCACCATGGCTACATAATTTCTTATTATAAAGTTGAGTGGATTTTAATTTAAGAATGAGGTTTTCTGTCTTTTAACCCTCCGTTTGGCACATGGGTCTGGGTCAATTTTAATTTAAGTATATTTTCAACTAAGCTAGCGACTTGAAATTTCATGTAGCTTCCCAAAATTTTTATTGGCTGTCGTTCCCTTTAACAATCAGGATGAAAAAAACCAATGCAAGGATAATTATAAGGACTTTATGGTGTACACATCGTATTCGTACCACATGGGTCTGGGTAGACCCACATATATTTTGTGTGAAAAATAATGCAATTTAAATAAGTTTCTTTGCTTTTGATCTTTCTTTTGGAAATTTTCCATTCCACCTGCCATTAATTCTCTTATTCTGCCATTTATAAGTCGATGCAAGTGGATGCAAGAAGCTATCAAATTTATTGGCTCTCCCACACATCGATCAGCGAATGTACAACCCTCACATCAACAAACAATTCAGAACTCGTTTCGGAAGGCAAATAAATGTAAGTGTTCAAGTAAAAAACATTTACAAAAACATAAAAAGAACATAAAATTACAATTACCGCCAGGTTTAATTTTGACTTGACTTCATCTCATTTGACTCGTTTTCGATTTTTGTTTTACTTCAGATTCACCAGAAGTAGTAAGTAACATTAGCGGTGCTAGTACATTCGAAAAGAAGAAAAGTTGCAAAATTTGCGCACAAGGAAATGATAAAATAAGCCAAAAATTCGTTTCTTTTGTTCAAAATGTTCAAACGCAGTACGCCAACAATACTCAAAAATTTATTATATATGTTTTTCTTGCCATAAAGATAACAAGTGAAAATGTGTGTAGTATATTCCATCAGAAAATAAGCTGAATGAAAGCTTACAACTGCATTCTCAAAAATAAAACATACAATATAAAACAATACATTTTTTTAACATTCCAAAAAAAAACTTTTTTTAACAATCTTCAGTATTTTTACCTGCGCAGGTAGTTCCACACATGCAAAAACTACAGATAATAAACAAAAATTCAAAATATATATCTACATTATAAATATATAAGTCTCAATTCATCACCAAAAACTCAATATTTACATGTAAATGCTTGAAAATTAATGTGGGTCTGGCCAGACCCATGAGGTACGAATGTGACTCGCCGAACATGTGCTAAATGGAGGGTTAGTTTCCTGCCAAATTGTCCAATTTCAGAATTTTTTGTCTTTAAAAAAGCGTATTTATAAATAAATATTTCAAAGTAATTTCAGTCAATTTTTTCGACTTATTAACTTAGTAACATATATATTAAGCCTATTTCTCAAACTTTATTTTTTGAGTGGATACCTTAAAAATATCTCCATCAAATCTTTTAATTTTGGTATATTTGAGTGAGCCATACAATTGTACTATTATTCTTCACCTCTAAAAACCCGTACTAATTTCGAACATTTTGATCAACATCATTTTACTGAATAAATTTTTTGATTTATCCTCACAAGTTTGTGAGATGGCTAACTCGAGGTCAGTAAGTTGGCTCACATTTTTTTCCTAAAAAGTTCGATATTGTTTTTTTTTTGCATTTTATTAATTTCATCCGCTGTACATTAAATAGAAATTATAAAATAATAAAATTAAATGAAAATTTTGAAAAAAATTGAACTAATAAAAGAAAATGATTTTCTTGTTATTATTTTCATTTTATTAAGAACCAAATATCTTTATTTAAAAAATATATATTATTTAAAAATACTTAAGTTTATCAGTGGTCGAAATTCGACATTTTCGCATACATTCTCTGTTGATTAGATACAAAATTAATGTTAGAAATATATGTTTTTAATCAAAGTTTGACATTAATTTTACTTTCCTAATGAATTAGCTACCAGTTCTCTTGATCTAAAGAGAAAATACTGAACGTTTTTCTCTTGTTTTTGTGAGTATCTTCTATAGTACTTCTATATAGTAAAATGCGTGAAATACATCATGTATCATTTCACCTGTTTAGGTAAGGTTAGGTTAAGGTGGCGATCGGTCAAAGACCGGCCCACATAGAACAGATATTTGGTCCGTTGCGATTCCACAAGAGATCTACTCCTCCTCTTTTATGCACTGTGGTGAATTCACCCCGAACTAATAATAAAATCAGTGGACGCTTAACGTTTACCTCCTCAAGATCCCTGAGATCATTAAAAAAGAGTCTACCTAGATATTTCTGTCTTCTGCGGGCTAAAGCGGGGTATGAACAGAGGATATGCGAAACCAACTCCTCCACTTCCTCTTTCTCATCCCTGCAGCTCCTGCAGAAGTCAATCGCATTAACCCCCATTCTAAGGGCATGCCTTCCTATAAGACAGTGTCCTGTTACAACGCCTATCAGTATGGAGAGATCTTACTTCGCCATTTGAATGAGCTTCATCGTTCGTTTTTCAGTAAAACTAGGTCACATCTTCCTGGCTGTGTTAGAGGTGGTGCTATGCTTCCACCTGAAATTATCCAATTCTGTGGCATGTTGCCTTAGAGCCAGCTTGCAAGTCGCAAGTGTCATGCCTAATGTTTCCATATCCAGCAACAGCGTTGCCGCTGTACCTTCCCAAGAGAGCTCATCCGCTCTACAATTTTCAGGAATTTCCCTATGCCCTGGTACCCAGACCAGATGAATGTCGAACTTATCGGCTATCTCATTAAAAGACGAGCGACATTTAAGGGCTGTTGGTGATGTTAGGAGCACACCTACAATTGATTTAATCACTGATTGGCTGTCCGTAAAAATGTAGATATCTTTAGTTGATGTCTCACTATATCCCAGCCATTCCACGGCTCTATTAATAGCCATTATTTCAGCCTGGAAGACGCTGCAATGATCTGGCAGTCTAAATGAGGTTCTGATGTCCAGATCCGTTGAAAAGACGCCTACCCCAACTTTGCTGTCAAGTTTTGAGCCGTCAGTAAAAATATGCGCGCCAACCTGGTTTAGCGGCAGTAACCCGTCCCATTCTACTCTGGTTGGGATAACTGTGTGAAAGCCGTTCTCGAATGAGGGAGTGGCAATAGTGTAATCGATGTTGCTGGGAACTGCACCTGCAAGATCGATAATGGAGGTATGACCTGTACGAGTATAAGTCCACTGTGAGGTTGCTCTTAAGCGGATGGCTGTTTCCTGCGCCATCCTTTTTCCCATAATATCAAGAGGTATTAAGCAAAGAACCGCATTTAGCGCTTCCGATGAAGTGGACCGTTTCACCTGCTTAAAGCAGGCAAATTTCAATAAAAAATATTCGGTTCACTCTTTCTCCCTACTCTTATTCAATTAAAAAATAATTACAAAAATTGGTTGAGAGACACGGGAGAAAATGGTTTTTAAACAAGAATAATATATAATAGATTCCGCCATGCGCATTAGAGTGACACCAAAATGTGCGGGAAAAAAGAAAAGTTTGAAATGTTGTAGTTTCAATGAGAATAACTGTTTCATTTGACCTCAGAGCCAATGTCTAGAATTTTTGATGTCGATTGTAAAAACCATTTTTTGAAATTTTCATTAATTTCTTGTTATTTAGGAAAAAATCGAAAACATCCAAATATGAGAGTACTCCAATGAAAACTAACTGATAATTTTCTAACACTATGAAAGAAAAAATTAAAAGAACCTAGTCGCCATACAATTTTAAGCTTGAAGTACAATTTTTCGGGTCTTTCTAATACAGTAGAGTTCAATACAAGTAAGACCCAGTGCTGCCTGTTAACCCACAAGCGGATGGATTGCCCCTTAGCGCCCCTCATTATGAATGGTTCGGATCTTGTGGAATCAGCCGCTCTTGACGTTCTGGGCATATCGATCCAATCTGATATACGGTGAAATGATCATACCGTCGATGCGTCAAAAGAAGAGGGCAAGTGCCTAGGTTTTTTAAAACGGCATAAAATATTTCACTCCAGCTGACCTTCGTACTATCTGCACCTCATATATCAGACCGAAAATGGAGTACAATTTGGACATTTGGGCAGGGACTTCAAGATATTATTTGTAGCTTCTGGATCGAATTCAACGACGTGCGATATATCTCAACTCTCTCGGGCATCGACGTAATATTGCTTTGGGAATATAATGGGAAGTGTTCAAGGGAGATACAAGGCCTGACGCTACCAGCTCGTGTGTTTCCCAGGTCCACTCGGTAAGGTTGTGCTCGCCCTGCGAGCGTGTTTCCCGGCAGTTTTAAGCTGTGCAATTTAAGAACAAATCTTCATCGACACTACTCCATCCATCCACCCTCAAGCTAACTGTCACCCACCATCAGAATCAACACAATGCTTTCTTATTTATAGGGGGTATCCCCTGAGCGTACAGTCTAGAAAAAATTAAAAAAAGAATTTGTGCAAAAAATCAAAAAAACCAAAATTATGCAGCGAAAGTTATAGGATGTTCAAACTTTACTTTTTTAAAAATCCTTCAGAGAGCCCTTTGCTGGCCTATCGAACTTGTGCGAAAAGATTTTTTAATTCTAGAATTGCCAAGACCCTGGTTTTAGGGTAATAACAAATAAAAAAAAAGTCAACAAATTCTAATTTCAATATTTGCAAATTCGCACTGCAAATATTGTTGTAGCGCGGTTTCGACATATTTTGTGAATAACAACATTGATTTTAATTGATCCGATCTGATGGATACAATAGCCGTTGACAGTACTAACAAACAACACTGTAAAAAATAAGCATGATGATATTCACCAAACACACAAGACATAACGGTTTCGATTTTTGTGTCACTACGATTTTTTATCAATCTCCATAAGAAAAAACATGTCAAACGAAATAAAAAATTTCTTCTCTTGTTTTATATCGCCGCTTGAGAAAATAATTGTTGTCGTATGTGAAAATTTTAACTTTTGAGATTGTTGAGAACAAAGGGCTATAAATTCTAAAAAAATAGCGGTAAGTCCACAAAAATTTCGTAATCTATTGTAAAATGTGTCTGCAAAAAGGCCTGAAATTCTGAAGAAAATTGCTTCGCTAGATTTTTAATTATAGCCCCTTCTCAATAATCTCAAAAGTGAAATTTTCACATACTACATTTATTTTCTCAAGCGACGATATGTATCTCACTTTTCGCCTTTCTCGAGGCTTATCTGTTTTGTTTTTTGTTGCGCTGAAAATTGAAAATTCGAAAGAAAATACCCTAATACAATACTAAAGCACAAATATGATATTTTAAAACTTTTTTATGAAAATCGAACCAGTACTTTTGGAGTGAAATGGTAACAGTAAATTTATAGAATATGGAATATGAAAACAATTTTAGCACTGAAGCTATATGATGATATCAAGTTTTCAATTCTATATCGGTCATTCCATATCAAATCGGACGCTCTTGTTCAAAAATTAATTTTTACGATTCCGCTTTTTTTCAATTTTTTCTCGTCGATAGAACTTTAAAAAAAAATATTTGCATATTTTTTTTGTAATTTTCAATTTATTATTTTTTGCAGTTATACACAGTGAAAAATTATAAAGAAAAACAAAAATTGTCATTCGGACATGTACACAAACAACTATATCTTCTAAGCCGTTAGTCCTACAAAAAAATGTTAAAGACATATTTAAAGATCTTGAATTGGTCTTTATTGTGGTGTCCTTTTTTACAAACGCTTTCGTAGACAATTTTAAATTTTTTGACCACTAAAACATGCATTCACATTTTTCACAGTCAGCACCACTATTTTTTTTGGCACTTTGAAAATACTATCGTATTGAGGCATTCATTCTTAATGCATTCTCAGAATTTGATGTTGGAAAATCAATGTTTACTATTTTTCACGAAATTTTCAAAAACTGACTACACAATTTTTAAGTACAAAATACTTTAATTTTTAATTAAAAATGAAACTTTTAGAATTTTTTGCTAAGCTAGGTACATATCGTCGCTGCGCCAACAAAAACAGTTATAAGTATTTCAGTAACTTTTCAGGAAAGCAAAAAAAAAAAATTTTTTTAGAGGATTTCTAGTTGTTTGTGTACATGTCTGAATGACAATTTTTGTTTTTCTTTATAATTTTTCACTGTGTATAACTGCAAAAAAAATTGAAAATTACAACAAAAATATGCAAATATTTTTCTTTTTTAAAGTACTATCCACGTGCAAAGTACAAAATTTTTAAAGAAATGTGAGTTTCGAAAAGCGTCCGATTTGATTTTGAATGACCGATATTTACTTTATCAGCGTTGATTTTTGAGAAATTTGTAAAGAGTTTAATTTTTTTATGATGTCAATTTGTATAAAAGGTGGTTTTCATTCAATTTAGTTAATTTTTTAACTTTTATGATATCTTTTATGTTTTGTCTTAAACCTAAAATAGGCAATACTCGTAAATGTTTTTCTCTATCTCCCTACTGCTTTATGCTCGTTTCAAACGATGTGACGAAGTTTTTTTCAAATATTTGTTATTAAAATATTTCATGCTTTTGAAAGTTTCAGGAAACAGTTAAAAAAAATGAAGATAAGTCCTAACTTTTCGTCTAGATGAAGATAATTTAGGACCGAAGTTAAAATACCACCACAGCTGTATTTTAGTATATTCGAGGTTATCAGTGTTGTATTTTTTGATGACTTTACTTTTATATGGATTTGGTTAATATGAAAATATTTTGAATTTGAAACTCGAAGTACATTTTAATTATAAAAGTTTTGTGTGAATATCAAGTTTTAACATTATGCTTGGTTTTCACTATGTCATTTTTATGACAACACAAAAACTTATCACCTGAATTAAATTGCGAGCTTTAGATCAAGTAAGTTTAAGAAGGCAACAACAACAACAACAACTCTGTATAGAGTCAATCACTTAGCTGATTAGAAGACAGTCTGCTTCGGATATCGCTACATTTTCCTCTTCAGTAGTCTTTGAGTCATTAGGCTGTGATCAACTCACTGTTTAAATTATTATTTGACTTCGCAGATTCAGGAATTCATTCTTTTGAATTTTATGGCTGCTAATCATATGACATTTCAAAGCAGTAGGCTATTTATAGAACACCGCCATCAACTCTACCAAGGTTGCCATCTGTTCTAGTTGCTTCTTTATTTGTTCAATATTCATTGGATGCTTCAATATTCATTGGTGTTCGACAGTTTGTCGAAATGCACCATAGAAATTAAACTAGTTTTTTGCTTAGCCAGAAGCTAATTTTTTAACTGAAAGGTGGCTATTTTCACAACCAAAAATATAACCATAATAAAACTCTAGAATATTTTCCGCATCTCTCCATTTAATAATGTAATTGTTTTTAATTTTCCAAGATTTGCCAAAGTTAGAAAAAATATTTACATGTTGTTGTTTTCAATTTGATTGACAACAACTGACCACTGAAAAGGTCAGTTTATTATTTATTTAGTCAGTTTTTAAACCTTTTTATTTATGAAGGTTTTATTATTATGATGATGTTACTTTGTATGGAGGTGAGCGGAGCTTTCAAGTTTTTTATAGCCGAACTCCCAACATCGAGTGCATAAATAAGATAGCAACTTATTTGCAAAACTTGAAGCCATTGTACTAATTTTTGTGGAATTTTTGGAAATTTTACCGTTTTCATAAAAACACTTAGTATGGGACAGAGCTGTAAAAGAATGCATTCATTTGTGATTTAAAATAATTTAATTCCCAATCAATAATTTAAAAACTTTATTGCATTCTTTATTTCAAATCATTGTTTGTGATTTTAAATTTCAAGTCCCAATCAATGATTTGAAAAAAAGAATGCAATCATTTTTTATTGAGGCTTCAGTATTAAATTTTGAAGTCCTTAGATTAATTTGTGTGGCATTTAAAGAGATTGTAACGTATTGGCAAAGTCATTTTGTATGGAAGGTAGGCTTTTTTTCATACGATTTTGCTCATTTTCGAACGTGATCTTTATTGTTGAATATTGTAAATAGCAAACATATATTTAATTTAAGCACTAATAATACTCTAATAACACTTTATCTTGATCACAGACGGACAAACGGACACGTACGAACATGACGAAATGACCTCAGGAGGTGATGCTGATCAAGAATAAACCATATTTACTTTTCCATACATGCTACGCCTCCTTATCGAAGTTACAAACGGTGCCACAAAGTTAAAAATAATAATTAAATAAAATTTAACAAAATGTAAGTTTTACCATACAGATTAAATTTAACTCTTTAAAAAGTATGCTTATTTTTTATACCTTATGCTTACTTAGCAATTTGAAACAACATTTTATTTAATTTTGCTTACTTTATAATTCTTAAAAAAATATTTTGTTTAATAATAACTTTGTTTAAGAATAATAAAAAATACTAAACAAATTCAAATTTCTAAGTAAATATTAGAGATGATAAAAAAAGTATAAGGTTTTAAAAAATTCCATAAATGCAATATTTTAAGCTTTACAGGATGATATCATAAAAACGAAGATAGAATAGAACAAGTTTAAGTTAAAATGCCTTGAAGTTAAAATATTTCAAATCAGTCGATGCATTAAAACTATAGAATCGAGTCATTTAAAAAGAATCTTTTTAATATTTTTCCTATAACTCCAAAACTCGAGTTAACGGTGAAAAATTGAATTTTTCCATTTATATCTTTTAAAAAATAACAATATTTTGATTGTTTAAACATTTTCAGCGATATCGTATTTTTGCATATATATTTTTGAGCCTAAAAACCTGTGATGAAAACGACAGAAGCTACTTTTTTAACTATTTATTAAATAAAAAATCATAGCATTTACAAGAAACTTGTTGCAACAAATGCTGTTACAACAAAATTTTGAATATTTAGGTGGGTTTTTACAACCATAGCCCCTGTTTGGATCCGCACCTGCTAATAAGTATATGACATTTGAACTCCACACATAAAATTTAAAGCGAATTTTTAAAAAACTCAATGCTGTTCAATAGTTTTGGGAAATATGAGACTCATCCTTATTCACTGATGCCTCTTGTCAGTATTGGTCATTTTCTGTGCAATTTCTTTTTCAAAAAGTAAGTTTTTATGAACAAGAGATAAGTGTTTTCCTCCATTTTCTGTGCCGTCTATCGCCTTCTGGCATTCAAAAAAGCAAAAATATTTAATTGCTGTGCGATCTTCGAACTTGACCTTAAGCACGATTTCTTCGATTAATTATAAAGCATTTCAGTGTAGGATTTCAGCTTGAAATTTGCAAACACGATAGCTTCATTAAATATTAAAAAAAGACTGTAACAAATTGAATAAATAATTGCTGTGCTGGGGAAATCAGTGTAAATTCAATCAGCAACATTCGCCAAAATGAAACCCACAACTGGAATTAGAACAGAAACTTCTTAAGTTCTGCTCGCAATAAAGAAGATGAAACGGTAAAAGTTTTCCCCATTTGCACATTCCACCACAACCACGCATATACAGAAAGTTCAATATTCAAACTTAATTATGAATATAATATGCAGGACAACATTACCGAACTTTATAGGGAAACTAATGTCGTTTTTGTTGTTGCTTTATGGCCAAAGGGAAACCTTTTAGAGCACACAAATTATATTAGCAAAGCCAAATTAACGAACATCGTCAACTATGACGATGACGACGACGTCGACAACACCGACCACAAACGCCGCGTGCAAGGATATACACAAGCGAGATATGTACCAAGCGAAATATTCAATAACGTTTAATTAAACTAAAATGTTTAATGAAGGCTGCTAGGGTTGTATTAATATAGAGCTGCTTGCTATTCATACAACAGTAGAACAGGTATTTTGTTTTCTTTGACACCCAGGCTCAAAGGCCAGGAATGCTGAAGAGCAGCAACTTTCTTGCAATATGAGTGTGATATCAGGTTTACAAGAATTGAACACTATGTTGTTGCCCCACACTCACCTTAAAGAAGATAAATTGAAGTATTCAGAGTATAGTTTTATAAGATGCTTATATGTATCGTAGTCTACTACCAATGCTAAAGGTTGTCCGTTTGTCGTTTGGCTCTGTTGTGAAAGTTAATAATTTATGCATGACCTTTAATGTACCTATGCCCATTTTTCGTTTTATTTTTATTCTTTTTGATGTTGTAATTGCTTGAATAAAATTTCCGCTAAATAGATGAAGATAATTATTTTTATGACAAAATGGCAACCTCAGGAAAACAAAGCAATGCTACAAAAACAAGCCAATAAAAGCCAGGAGCTTACCGATAACATCTTGATAGGGGGGCTAGTTAGGTATTTTGGCCGACTGAATACTCTTAAGTGCCGACTTTTTTTAACACAACATAATTGCATTCATCAAAGTTACTCATCCGTTTGATCAATATAAATCAATAAGGCAGTTGCCATATTGTTCCCTTTTTTAATAAAAAGAAAATAATAGCATTTCAACAATATCGCATCAGCATTCAAAAATTTATTTTTGTTCTTATCTTAATAATTTTTTAATTATATTTCACTAAAAATAAACAGAATGTTACTATTTTATTAACTCTTTTTCTTATAAATGTTTTAACTACTAATAATACAAATAATAGTAGTCTGATTTGTAAAAAAAAAATATTTATAATTATAATAATATTTAAGTATTATTTCTTCTTTTATAAGGTTTCTTCGAAATTTAATATAAGTTAATGAGATAAAATTTATCCTTTTCTAATGATAGTATTAGCAAGTCATTTAGACGTCATTTAGACCAAATATTTTTTTAATAACAACTTAATTGATTCTAGAATTCAATTGTTATTTTAGTTAGTCGAAAATAGAACTAGAGAAAACAGTTAACAAAAAGTCTTAATTGTTTCCAAGCAAATGTTTAGATTCTCTCGAAACAGTGAGGTAATCTAATCCAATACAAGCTTAAATTCTCTTCTAGTTATAAAACCATTTCAGTTTACAGATTCTGAATAGGTAAAGGGCACATATTAAGAGTACTGTAATGTAAAAGTAATAATAGTAGTAGTGGATTAATATAAGAGAGCCGAGGTATAAGATCAAAATATTAAAATCTCAAAAAATGCAACAAAAATTGATGTAGTGACTTGAAATTTGCACATAAACTTTGAAGCAAAATATTCACCATGCAATTGAAATTTTTAAAAATCAAATGCAAACCACACCTACCTTTACACAAAGTTACTTTAACAAAATAGTAAAATCTCTTAAAATGCCACAAAAACTAATGTAATGTCTTGAAATTTGGCACATAAGCTTTGGTCTCAATACTCAATACAATATTAGCCATATATTTGAATTTTTCAAAATAGTATTAAACCACGCATTCCTTCCACATAAGAT
This sequence comes from Dichetophora obliterata, assembly GCA_963920525.1. Lineage (NCBI taxonomy): Eukaryota > Metazoa > Arthropoda > Insecta > Diptera > Sciomyzidae > Dichetophora > Dichetophora obliterata. The sequence goes on along the minus strand of OY986438.1, from coordinate 19,126,856 downwards.
AATTATATGAAAACGGTTAAGTCTCTCAAAATTCGACAAAAAAATAATTAATTGAATTAAAATGGAAGAACGCACATATGCTAATATTATTAAAATTCACTTTAAGCTTGGATTTTGGCAAAATCGTATAAAAACTCGACCAATATCCCATACAAAGTGACGTCATCAAAGTAGCATAAATTTTATAAATTTCATAAAAATGTGTATATTAACAGTAGTACACAGAAAAAACAAATTTAATGAACAGCATACGTTAAAATTAATTCATTGATTTTAATGAAAAAACCATTGAATTGCAATGAATTGCTCATAGTTTTTAACGTACTGTTCATTGAAATCAATGAAGTTATATTCGTTAAAAATGTCTAAATAAAAATCAATGATTTGTTTTCATTATTCTAATTAACTTTTCATTGATATCAATGAAAAGTACATTGATTCCAGTTGTAAATGAAATTTTAACGAACCATACATTGATTTTTAATGAACAGTTCATTGAATTCAATGTTTAGGTCATTGAATTTAGTGTATAGTTCATTGAATTTAATGTATAGTTCATTTAATTAAATGTACTGTTCATTGAATTCAATGTATAGTTCATTGAATTTAATGTATAGTTCATTGAATTTAATGTATAGTTCATTGAATTAAATGTATTGTTCATTGATTTCAATGTATATTTCATTAAATTCAATGTATAGTTCATTAAATTCAATGTATAATTCAATAAATTCAATGTAAAGTTCATTGAATTCAATGCATAGTTCATTAAATTCAATGCATAGTTCATTAAACTCAATGTATTCAGTAATTATTTATTCCCTTCCCAATTTTGTTTGAAGTGAAACGCGAAGTTCTAAAGACGTGTGGCAATTGTGTGTGTAAATTTTATAAATAGTTTTATAAAGTTAAAAACTATTCAAAATCTTCGAAAATTTGTATATTTATTGACTCTTTAAAATAAAAAAATATTGTTGAAATTGTAATTATTTCCTTATTTTAAAAAAGTTTAGAGAGGGATTAACAAATAATTCGTTGAATTCAATGTATAGATCATTCATTCCAATGAACTTAATACATTAAATTTAATGAAATATACACGGAATTCAATGAACTGAATACATCAAATTTAATGAACTGTACATTGAATCCAATAAACTAAATACATTAAATTCAATGAACTTAATAAATTAAATTCAATGAAATAAACATTAAATTCAATGAACTATACATTAAATTCAATGAACTATACATTGAATTCAATGAACTTTAATACATTGAATTCAATGTAAGGTTCATAGAACTATACATTAAATTCAATGAACTATACATTGAACTCAATGAACTATACATTGAAATCAATTAACCTTACATTGAATTCAATAAACTTAACATTGAAATCAATGAACTTATCATTAAATTCAATGACAAAATCATTAATTTTGACATTTTTTTAATGAACGTGTTCATTGAATTCAATGAAGTGTACATTGATATTCAAGGAACCATTCATTGAAAATCACTAAGTTTAATGAACTATTAATTAAAGTATGAAGAAAATTCATTGAAATCAATGACCACATTTCATTGGACCAAAATCAATGAATAATTCATTGAAATTAATGCACCTTTTCATTAATATAATGTACCTTTTTGGTTCAGTGTATTTTAACACATAATCATCCATATCTTAAACGTGTTCTGCATTTGAGATTGGCAAAATTGGATGATCTTCTTCTATGCGAAGTGACGTCATCAAACGTTCAAAACATGCCTAGTTTAGAATACATATTTGGTGTATTTTAACTCCAACCCACACAGAACCAAAAACGTACTTAATAACAAAGAAAAATTTCTTTGTCACAATGTATTATTCATTAAAATTGGTCCAAAGTATGAGTTCTTACGCTCAATGAATCTTTGTTCTTAACTTTTCTTAAAGTTCTTAAACTTAACGGTATTCATGAATTCTTACTTAAAATCCAATAACTTTTCATTGTGTGTAAGTACAAAGTTCTTTGTAAGTACAAAGTTCTGTAAGTACATTTTCTTACAGCCAAAGAATAGTTTCTTTAAATGTAGGAAATAGTTCTTACATATAAAGAACAGATTGCTTGGTTCAAAGTATGCAGTTCCTTGCTACAAAGAACTAATACATTGAATTTAGGTAAAAGTTCTTATATTTAAAGAAAAATCTACATTGACGTAATGTATGCAGTTCAGTGAATTAAGGGTTTTATTGTCCAAAAGACTACATATTATGATTTTACTTACCTTTAAAAAAAGAAATCTTCTTACATATTGCACTGGTGGAAGCTGATTTCAGACATGAACCCTAGAGCAATATTTAAAAATATATAAGTACCCTGAGTGTAGCCCTGTACTCAGTTTTTTCATTGCTTAGAACCTACATCAATAAAGAATATCAGAATGATGATGGGTGGTGAGAAAAACTGAAACCAAAGTTAAACTCAGCATACAAATTGCATAAACAAATCATTCCAACTTATTATGTACCTGAAATAATTATAAACAAGACATATGATGTGAACAATTTTAAGTTATTGTGTATTTATTTTTAAAACATCCTTTATAAAAATAATCTTCAATAAATGACCAAAATTGAGAGCATGCTAAGGGGTATTCTAAATTAAACAAGTGGAAACTGTTAAAACATATATCAACTGCTCTTAAAAAAGATAATCTCCAAAGCTCCTCAGTTTCTTGAATATTGTTGCCAACGTAAATAATCGCTTCTTGTGAACTTTTTATAGTAAATCTAACGACTTGTTTTTTCCCACTATTAGTTTTCCTGATTAGTTTTTGTGTAGGTACCAGGTATGCATGAATAACAGCTTAACAGCAGCGCCATCTACATTACAAAATAAGAAAATTTTTATAATAAACATATATTTAAAATGGCAATAATTACTAATACAGATAAATAATAGAAAAAAAGTATTAGATTAATGTATAAAAAAATAAGTAAATATTCGAAATATTTTTAAATAACTCTTTTATTCAATTTATGCACTCGTTATATTACAACTTTTTTAAATAATTATTTCTTGAATAAAATATGAACGTATTTATAAGAAATTTAATGTAATTAAATAAACAATAGACAAACAACATTGACCAGGTGACGGATAAGAACAAAACATATGAAATTTTTAAAATAAACGATTTTTCATATAGGGATTTTTAAAACTCAATTTGAGAACAGTTTAATATATTATTAAGTTTGAACATAACACATTTGGTATATGGTGCAAATGAGATCTGTTACGGTGGCACATACCTAATAGTTCTTGGTCATGACTTAATAATTCTTTTTTAAGGAAAAAGCACCACTTTTACACAGTTTACCAACAGTACATCTAGTCATCCAAAACAGGCAGGTACAGTAGAGCAACACCAGGAGCATTAGAAATCAGTGCCAGGTTGTGAATAAAAATTTCCTCTACCAACAAAGCCAACGATTTGCAAGAGTACCAGCTACAAAGCTGCTCTCAGCAACAAAACCAGAAGCACCACCAGGCGCGAATAGTAACATTGTCAGCTTCATTTTTAAGGCTGCTGATGAACAGCTGGTGATTTTGCATGCTGTTGTTGGAAAGCTGCTGAGGAAGCCTGTCTTGCAAATTTTTCTTCTACTCATAAAAATCATTGCACTCTTTGTATCCTCAGCAGCTGCGCAGCATCACCCACTGTTAATAAAAAGCATCGCCACATGTTATTTAAGGCATTCTGGAGTAGCTTTGTGTTACGCAGCTAAAAGAGGCTTTATAGCTGGTGCTTTTCGAAACGTTATTGGCTTGGCGCCTTCCTTATGGGAGATGCTCATATGATGCATGCCCTTTCCTGGACATTGGAGTCTGCTTTTGAAAAGTTACTTACCTTCGACAATGTTTTCCAAATTATTTTGATCTTTCACACACGTTTTTAAATATTTAATTATTGATAATTAATTAAAGATAATTTGACAGTTATTAAAATGCTCCGTTCGTTTACTTTTTTTTTTAGTTTTATTGATTATATTTTTTACTTTATAATGGCGTTCTCGTGTTGCACTTCATTATATTGACGTTCTTACTCGCGTTGGATTAAAATTATATGAACCACTTTGCTTTCAATTCCGAAAATAACTTTACCGTTACTCCCTTAGTTTTTAAGAAATTAGGTCTTTGAATATAAGGACAAGTTCTTACGTTTAAGGAACGTTACATTGAAATCAATGCACTGTACATTAACTTAAGAAATTAGTGCCTTGTATGTAAGAACAAGTTCTTTGAGTGAAAGAACACGTTCTTGAATTGACTTTAAGAAAGCGTTCTTTAAAAATTGCTTAGTTATATGAAGAAAAAAATAAAATAATGATTCATTAAACTGTTAAAATAGGTTACTCTGTCTTTAGAAATTGTAAAAACCTATTATGATATATTTTCAAAAATCTGTTTGTTTTGTTATGCAACTTTTTAGTTGTTATTACAAAAATAATAACTGGACCAAAATTTTAATGAACACAGTTTCCTACGAACAAAGAACAGTTCCTTGAAATTAAGAAGAACGATTCATGTCAATTCGTGTCGATTCGTGTCAAAGAACTCGTTCTTTGAGCCAGTGAATAGTTCTTAAAAATCAATGAATTTCGCTTTATGAACGAAATTCCTTAATTTTAAGAACAATATTTGGTTCAGTGCAGTCAAAGAGAATTCCTTACTAGCTAGTTTTAAATTGACGTCAGGTTGAAATAAAGGCAAGCGCGTCGGAAGCGAATTTCATCTGGGGGGGAAGTACAAATGGTGGTGCAAAAAAAGTTCACCAAAATTTCTTCAAAAAAACATGAATGTGAATCACAAATTTTTTATTATAGTTTAAAATAAAAAAAAAATATAAAAATATATAAAAAATATTAAAATTTCATTATTTTTAAAAGTTCTTCCAATTTCGATATAAGAGATCATTCTTTAAAGGATCTTTCATATGGTAATATGAAAATATAAGAAATAATAGTTGCTTTTATAAAGCAACATATAAAGCATGGTTTAAATGCAATAAGGTACAAAAAGTTATATCAATTTAAATTATTCCAAAATGTTTCTTTCTTTCCTTGCGAGAAACAAATTCTTTCACCACCTCCATCGAATTCAATTCTTCGATTTTATCTTTGTGAATGTGTATAAGTGCCGCATGAGTGAGTCGTTTCTGTGTCATAGTTGCTCGAAGATACGTTTTAAGTCGTCTTAGTGCACTAAAAAACGCTCATATGAAGCTGCTGATGCAGGCACAGTCAAAAGCAAAGCAATAAGTTTTTCAACTTCATTTAATAGTTTTTTTTACAGTATCCGAATTTTTTGCAAATCGGGATACAATGCCACTACAATTTGAAGGTGTTTGGCCAGGCAATTGCTTCAGCAATTTAAGTTGCGCGTGGAGGTCGCTCACATCAAAGTCATCTGCATAAAGATCTAGTTTTGTTTTTAGATTTTGTTCAGAAGGCACTTTTCCGTTGAAGGCTTCGATTACAATATTACAGTATTAAGCTACATACTTAAGGGTGCTTTTAAGCTGAAGTGGTGGGTTTGCAGTAGAAACTCTACATTTTGTTCTATCTTTTTGCAAACACAGAGAAAGAAAATGGTTATCCGCAAGCATGCTTATGAAGAAGAGAGAAAGAAGAGGAAAATGTCTAATACAAAAATATTATCGTTGTAAAAAAAACTGACATTTTGAATAACTTTTGAAGTTTTCTTTTTAAATTGTTTATCTAGCTAAAAAAGTGGGGGGCAACTGACCCCCTTTTCCCCCCCGCTTCCGACGCCAATGAATAAAGGTGGCCAAAAACTTTGAGAAATAGATATAAAACTTGTTGGTATCTGTGTCACTGCTACATTAACGTAACAAAACTTTTTCGAAAACTAGTTTTTTTGAGTTTTGGTTATAGTGTACACATTTTTATCAGAAAGTAATATTAAACAAAACTACTTACAAATATTTTGCATGCTAAAAAAAGCTCCGTTATTTTTAGATGACTTCTTAAAAATGGAATTTCTGAAAGAATTCCTATTTTTTATATTAATTCACTAATATCTCGAAAATAAATTACCATAGCCAAAAAATAATGTAAGTTCTGAGTTAAAAAACTAATTTAACATGGAGAATGACCTTTAAAGGAAGTTATGGAATCAAAAATATATTAACATGCCGCTTTTAAAGTTGACAAAAAAAAAATGGTATGTGGAAATGTAGATAATGAGTTGGAGGTACCTCTAAACATTAACATTTTTCAGTAAAATGTTCAGGAACTTATTTTTAAAAGCTATCGAAGCTATTTCTCAAATACTTTCCTTAAAAAAAAAACTTCATTTTTTTCTGGTCACTCTAATGTCTTTTAGTACTGATTTCTTTTTTTAAATGAAAATCAGAAATATTTTTAAAATTATTGAAGTCATTTCAAATAATAAATATAATTTTTAAATTTCTGATTTTTTTTTTTTTGTGTTTGAAATGCCAGACACAGACACTTTGAGGATTTTAAAAAATCAAGTTTCAACAGCTATAACTTTTTGATCCGAATTCGGGTTTTGTAATTTTTTCACAAAATAGCTAAAGACTTTGCTATAGCACGCCGTTATGTCGTTTTGCATTTTTGTAGTTTTGGGGGATTTTAAAAGAGATTGAGTAAGCAAGGGAATCACACAATTTTTTGTATATGTATTAAGTATTGTTTCAGAAAATATTCCAACAACATTTCATTGCTTTTTTTTTCAAATTGGGATTTTTACGATTTTTTTTTTATCATGAAACAAGAAAGAAAATAACTTTACTTCGAAAAGTAAAATATCACAACTTTGGTATTTTTATAAGTGATTACTTATTTTAAAGAGCAATTGCATTAAAAACTAAATATATACCAGTTTTTTAATAAATTCATTTCAAGATATGTTTCAATTACTTCTTTGATCAAATATTAGGAAAATCTCTTGTAAAACGCTTCTGCATTAATTGGGCTCTTGAGCGAGTTCTAAAAGTTTATCAATCGGCTCGAAACTTTATATATTTTAGTTTAATATCGAATAGACTATTTTTAGTCTATGTCGTCAAAAATTTGATCAAACATTTAATAAACATTTAAAAATACCTTTTTTGATTTATCGATATCAAAAAATATCGATATTTTTTGTACCAAAAACCCCCTTGGGTTTTGTAACGAGGAAACTGTTATCGAGAAAATGGCTTCGTGCTCTACACAATTGGTTTCGTTTCTACAACTATGTGTAAATATTGTTATCTTTTTACTTGCTGAAACTTAACTAAATACTTGTCGTCCTGCTTAAAACCAAACTATTGAATCAATTTTGTATGCTTAGAATTAAAATAAATAAAACTCTTGTAGCTTCTTGTCAGTCATTTTGAAGATTTAATAAATTTATTTATTGTCAATTATAAATTAATTTAAAAAATTATATTATAAGAGTTTGAGCTCACAATTTTTTATCTCTGATTTTATTTGTAATGCCTTACCAATCTTTGCCCAGATTCTTGCTTGTACTGAGGCCATAGCTTAAAAATCTCGGCCATGCTTTGACATTCTTTATGAATTTGGGTAATTCTGTGCTAACTGCACAGAAAAAGTTTTCTTACATAAAAAACAATTCATTTTGCTTTCAAACACAAAACGACTCACTTAAATTTATTAAAACTTGTTTAAATTGTAATTGGCAATTCAGAACTGCAATTTAACTTCACTTAATAAATTCAGACACACGAATAAATAAAGACGCTTCTACAGTGACAAAATATTAAAATAACGGGATTTACAAAAGGTTAAAGTTTTCGTTTACATTAATCCAATGTATTTCTTTGTTAAATCAATGTGCTTTACATTATATTGGCGTGTAAATGTGAAGAATAATATAAACATACATTAATCAAATGTAACTTTACATTGTTAAAAAGTATTTTTACATTAAGCCAATGTAATTTATTCTTTTAAATTAATACAATGTACTTGAAAATCGCGTTTTGTTTTAATGTAGGAATCAAAACAAAATATGCATTGATTTAATGTATTTTTACATTGGGCTAATGTAATATTTAATGTGATTTTCTATGTGTTCGATAACATTAATCCAATGTACTACTACATAATTTACATTCATACAATGTATATTTACATTATATGAATGTATTTTTTTAATGTTTTATTTAATGTATGATGTACTTAAAATAAATGTACGAAAATTCGTTCAGTGTAGAAAAAACTTTTCGACATGCGGTAAATAACTTCTGTTTTTTGTACGGCCGAATCGCCCTACATTGTGTTATTTTATAAAAGTCATCTTTGACTTAAATTTAGACAAAATAAAGTACTCGTCTCGTGCTTCTCAAAAGCCAATATAAACTTTACATCATTCCATTTCTTTTTGTTTTTCGCCGTGTTTTGTGCGTAAGAACGTCGCGTCCGTGACCCAGAAAACTCTCACATATGTGTCAATAAATGTATGAAATTATACAGATGAATGATTGAAGCAAACTTGGGAACATGTAGGTTATTCTAAAATCAGTTCATTAGTATTATTTCGTAGATGATTTTTTCTTTTTAAATTAACTTATTTCTAATTTTCTACGCTTTTATATAATGAAATTACAATCTTTAGGCTTATTAACTACCCTGCTGGCAAGAACGAAGGATGTCACTTTTATACAGTATACCTACCACATAATATACCAACAAGCAAAGCATGCTCACAACTTGAAAGCAGAAAGTAAAGCTACCTACCATCTTTGGTGGTAAATCAGAAAATGATTGATGCTCGCAGTAATTTAAAAATTTTTCTTGAATGTGGTTATAAATACAAATTGTTTTGGCATAGCAGCTCGATTGACTCAGAGGGGGGGGGGGGAGTGGAGTTAGCATAACGACAACAACATCGACGAAAGCAACAATTTATAGACTAAAAAATTGCCGACTTCAAGGATATTAATGTCTCTTGACAAAATAAGGGTTCCTTCCACTGAATTATTTTCATTTTACTTTATATTTTATTTGCTTAAATTTGCATTGACAAGTAACAGTGACAACAACAACAACAATAACAACAACCAGCAAAAACATACATCAATAAGGATACACAAAAGTAGAGCGCTATCCTTTTTCTTGTTGTCGCTATCGTTACAGTCGTTGTTGTTGTTGTTGCTGTTTTCAACCTACAGAGCTGCACGCACTGAAGCTTTTAATTTCGTTTTAATCTCTTTAAATGGTGCTCTAAAGCTCTAGCAGTGAACATAATAAAAGAAAAAACAACTTCAGCACTAAGAAAAAAAGAGTAATTTCCTGTTTTTCCCCCCTTAGCTGCCGGATTCATTGAAGTTTTGATGTATTACTGCGATGCGATTTAAATTTTTTGGTAAAAAAATATAAAAGTTTTTCCACGGCTGGAGCTGGCCTGTGATGACAACAGGCAGCAGGAGTGACAGTGACTTGAGGAGCAGCTTCCTGTTTTAGCAATTAATTGGTATTCAATGGTATTTTTACCGCACACTAATGAAGGCTGCGCAGGACAGGGGCAAAACGGGCTAATTATTTTGTGGAAAGCAGTAAACGTGGGATGGCAGCCATCAATGAAGGGTTGACAAAGCTAGCTATTTGGTATGGAACTGCGTCGAGATTTGCTTTTGTTCTCGCTGTATTTTTCTTAGCTGGCTGGCTGGCTGCAAATGAAGCATTTCAGCATTAATTTTCCCCATTGCTTGCTTGGGTTGATGAAGGATTTCTTATTAATTGTGCTTAAAGCGAATTTGCTGTTATTTTGGTTTTTTGCTTATTTTTTTTTTGTGCTTTCATTATTTTTTCTTCCTTTTAATTATTTAAGCTTGTTGTAAATGTTGCGCGTGCTCAAGCAAATCGTGCCATTAATGAGTGCAAATTAAAGGAAAGCCTCTGAAATGTTGCATAAAAGGGTTGCCAACATTTTGTATAAAACGCGTAATTTCGTTGTTCTTTTTAATATTTTCTTTAATGATGAAAAGTTTATTTTGTTACACATCTTTCAAATTACTTTAAATTCTTAATTCAAATTAATGAGGTGTATTTTTTGGGTCACAAATTTAATATATGCTCACAATAAAGTGGCACAAATTAATTAATCGATAAAACGATGATAAAACTTTTATAGAAAGTAAAGTAAAATAATAGTGTTATGACGTTAAGCATAGTACTCTGTTCAGTTTCATGTGAAATTCCACTCAAATCTCTATACAAAATATGACAGCTGCGAAACAAGCTTGGAAATTTTCACAACATTTTCGTCAGAGCAGTATTCTGTACCGCAGCGTGAAATTATCGCAACATGTTTCTGAGTAACATTTTTTCACGACAATTTAATTGTATTGCCTATTTATTTTGAAGTGAAAAGAGAGAGATCATATGAAATCTCCCAACATATTCTCTGAATCTCTCTGAGAAACGTTGCCATAGGAATTCCTCGCAACAAACTTTAAGTCAGAAATTTCACGCAACAAATAAATAGATGTTGCCAGCGAAATTTCACGCAAACGAACAGAGTACTAGGCTTAAGAATTAAAATTATATGTAAAGTAATTCTGAAAGATATCGAATATGCTTGCCTCTGAAAAAGCTAACATTACTATAAGGACAAACCTTTCCGAAAATGGCTTCAATAACTTTTATCCGCTCCCTCCTTCCCAACTCAACTTCTTACTCATTTCTTGACCATTAAATATTCTCCTGGGATAGAATATCATATGATAAACCAAACAGCACACTTTACAAAATATCTACTATACGTATACAATATGAATGAATTTTATATGGAAAATATTTCTATGACATTTTCAAGCTACGTGACTGCGTGATTATGACAGTAAGCTATGCTCGAGGCCAGCACCCAAATGATATACTCACACTGAAGCAGCCAAGCAAGCGCAGGTGTTGACTTTGTCAAACGTTTGCAATTCGAAATTTAATGAAGAAACTACGCCACAGCAGTTCAAACATCAACTAGTTTAGCCAGACGTTTGGACATGTTAATTAAGTTTTCTACGCACACACAAACACACACACACACATACACATACGTGTATGCTCCAAAATACATACGCACTCCCTCACATACATTCACACTTCATATACACGCACGCCCTCGTATATTAGACAAAAATCAACATAGAAACACACAAACGCACGCATATCATCTGCTCGAGGCACAAACAATTTTAAAAATTTCCTTCACTTGCAACTGTACTCAAATTCAAAGTACGTACGTTCTACACGTACGGTCAGTCGTTTGGTCTTTCGGTCACAGACTCTCATTGAGACATCCAGCTGGCCAACTCGTCAGTCCACTCTGGTTGTCAAGGATGCGAAACAGTGGCTAACAAGGCTATTTAAGGCCAAAACCGCATGCAAGAAATGCCAAGCACAAAATGTACAGCGACAGAAACGTGTCAAATGTGAATATGTAAAAAGAGGGCGGAGTGGCACAACAAGGTAGCTGACCACGAGGTAATGTGGCTGCTGCTAGAGTTACCATGCTGACACAAAATAATATGATTTAGAATAAATATTGCTTTTTGAATCTGTTTGACTATCTTGTTCAAGCAATCGGTTAGAATGTAAAAAACCAGAAGCCAATGTGATTAGAACTCATTTAAAAGATTATCAAGCCTTACCTGAGTCGAATGGCTATAGAAGATAATACCGTAATCCCGAATTTCGAGAACTCAAACGATTTAAGTTTTGACTTCCGGAATTTTCGTTTCGGAATACCGGGATTAAAATAGAACAAAAGTCAATTAAAAAATTTTTTTTAAAGCGGATACTTTCGTATCTTATTGAATCTAAGAAATTCTGAATGTAATGAACCGTCCCACTTTTATAAATAGAATAAAAGAAGAAGTTCTTCACCTCAGTGCTTCAACCCCATTTATAAAAAATTCTTCGCATACTGGCAAGTCTCATTGGAAACGTCCACGTCTGACCACCAACAAATTCGTTTCGATATTGAGATAGGCACCAATTTTAAAAACACCTACAGGCATCCTGGATCCACAGACTGGGAGTTATGTAATAAAGTTATCATGGAAAACTTATATCGTCTTAAAAGGAAGGTAAGAAACATTGATGACCTTGAAATAGCAAGTGACAACCTCATCACAGTCATCCAAACTTCCTACCATCAAGTCTGCCCAGAGACCACAAAATCTGGAAAAAGGCACACTGCTTGGTGGCACAAGACATTGGCTTAACTAAGGACCGAAACTAGGAAACTATTTAATAGAGTCTAATCAACTGGTGGTTGGGATAGTTATAAAGAAGCCCTCGCTTACTATAATAATGAGCAGGGCTAGAATTTCGATGACATGTCATCTTTTTTCTGCTGCTTCTAAGACATTTCCTGGCTATCTATAATGTTCTTTTATGTTTCCTTAATTCCAAATATGAAAAGATTTTAGGTCATTTTTTATCGGTTTTAGTTTTTAGATAATTTTTACTAGATTAAGCGCATTTTTTGCTAATTTTTAGCAATTTTTGAGTTACTTTACTGTCATTTTTGGACATTTCTAATTTTTAGAGAATTTTTCGAGTTTTTAGGTCATTTTACCGAAATTGTAATAGATTTTTTTGTTTTTCTCGTATTAAAAAATTTAAATTATTAAACATATTCCTTTACCAATAGAGTCTTTTCAATCAAAAACATTACCTATCGAAAAAGGAGTAGCTTTGTTTACCTCGTTGAAAAAAAAATCTGCGCGTGGTGAAACTGATGAAAGGGTATGTAGAAAAATGAAACAAGTGTTAGATAAAAGCTCATTACTAGTTTTCAGCTCAGCTTGTTATCAAGGTTAATTCCAAGGTATTTAGCTTCCGTGGAAAGCTTCAGAGTTACTGCGTTCAGTTTCGGTAATGTGAAACTTTCTATTTTCCTTCTTCTTGTGAACAGAATGAGTTCGGTCTTTAATGAGCTTACACCCAGTCCATTCGATTCTGAACACCGCGATAGCTCACTCAATGCCCCAGTCATTAGTTCGCTGACTGTTTGCAGTTATTTCTCGCATATTAGGATGGCGACGTCATCGGCATAGGCTCCCACTTTTGTTCCACCAGTTCTGAGCGTAGTGAGAATTTTGTCAAACACAATCAGCCACAGCAGGGGGAATATGATCACCACAGCGGTGTGCCTCTTGTGACCTCTTTCCTCACCACACTCATTCCCATTTATGAGCTTATACGTCTGCCGTTTAGCATTTTATAAATCCATTGGGTTATTTTACTGTTGACTCTTTTGTCTACTAGAGCATTCTTTATGGAATTTGTATTCACACTGTTGAATGCGCGTTCGATGTTCAAAAAGTAGCTAAAGTATATTATTTGTGATGAAGGGTTCTTTCTATGACTGAAACCACCTCATGCAGTGCCGTTTCCACTGATTTACCTTTAAGGTAGGCGTGTTGCACACTGTAAAGATTGCTATCGTTCAAAGATTCTCTTATATGGAGATCTATTATTCTCTCTAGCGTTTTCATCCTGAACGATGCTCTCATCAGACTTATAGGCCTGTAATCCCTTGGCGCGGAGTGTATCGGTTTCCCAGCTTTAGGAATGAAGACAACTCGCATAGTAGCTAAGTGCTGCAAGGAAACGGGGCTCAATGTCAACCCTAAAAAAACCAACTTCACCGTTTTCAGGAAATGAGTCAAAAACAATCTAACTGTACCTACTCTTTTTTATGAAACCATAAACTTTTCTTATGACTTAAAAGAAGTTAAATACTAAGGTGTGACGCTTGAGTTACGGTTGCAAAAGAATTGCACAACATGAGCAATGCAAAAGTACTGAAGCAAGTGTTATGCCTTTACTTCAGCACAATTTAGCCCACTGTGCAACCCTACTTACAAACGTAACTAATGGGAGAGGATATCGGAGATGACGGAAACGAAGACAACAACAATAACTTATACTGCGAGGAGCATAGAAAAGCCCCTCACGTGGTCTTTTTTGACCACGGTATTAGTGTAAATTTAATAAGAGTGCAATAAGGGGTCGTCCATAAACTACGTTACTGATTTTCCGGTTTTTTTACCCCCCCTCCCCCCCTTCATAAAGTAACGTGACATATGAAATTAATTCATTCGAATGATTATATATTTTGACTAGCTCTGACAATTTTCACTAGTATTAGTGACTAGTATGACTAGATACATTAAAGGAACAATTGGAAAAAAATCAATAATTAACATCATCTGTAAAAGCTATTCCACTGCGATCCAAGATTCGATGCTCTCAATCACTGGGATAGAAGAAGCTGGTAGCTTTGTTGAGGATCTTCAAAATAGAATTTTTCTCGGATTCTATGTCGACCCATTCAGGTGAATCCTCATTTCTAATGCAAATAAATTCACCTGGTATTTGACAGAGTACCCTTAAAGGCTGCACCCGAGCCGCACCAAGTTCTGTGTTTTTGTATCAATGCTTTTTGAAAATTGATTTATTTAAATAGTATTTTTTATTCCGATTTATTGTAAATGATATAATACAAACTTATGGCAATTCATAGAAGTTTTAAAAACGAAATAAAAGCCGCAGGTAGGACACGACCTTGAACCGATTTCTTCTTTCTGAGAAGGACAGTACATGTCATACGGTATCTCCTTTGATCAAGAATATTCAGGCCTTAACGTCAAAGCCTGTCGCAAAAGCAAAGACCCAAATTTTTCAGACGTGTGCTGAGATGGTGAAGGAATACCAAAAGGTTCCTGTGTCGAGGGAAAAGGTGGTGGAAGAAATCGTTGAAACAAAAGTTAACCATCAATTTAGACGATCAAACATAAACATGTAAGGTTAAAAATTTTTGAAATGATTGTGTTATTAATTAGAGGTTTTTCGTCGATTTTTTTAATTTTTGGTAACGTTACAACATCTAAACACCTTCCCCCCCTACCGTTACTTATCGTAGTGCATTTCAAAACCGCTCCCCCCCCCTAAATTGGTAACGTAGTTTATGGACGACCACTAAGAGTGTTTGGTATTATCTGTATGAGCGAGTTCATCTGCTTTGCAGTTACCTAGAAAATCCTTATGTCCAGGAATCCAGCATAGAAGGACTCTGAGCTGCTTTGCCATCTCATTTAGACATCTGCGGCAGTTGAGAACTGTTTCAAATGTTATTTCAAAAGTTCCTAGGGCTTTCAAAGTGGCTTGATTGTCAGATAGTATGCAAATATCCTTGGAAGATATCTCATTAACCTGAAGCCAAGTTAACGCTTCATGTATAGCAGCGATTTCAGCTTGCAAGACATTGCAATTAGGAGCCTTTAAAGCAATATACAAAGCAAATTTATAGCTTTAACTAAAACTCTACTCTTTGTGTAGACATAGCAAAACGTTACAGTGGATATCATAAACCTTTAATTTCATTTATAAATATTTATGATAATAATTAAAATCACTTTAAATATATATAAAGGTATATTTATAAAAATTTTTGTTACAAATCAGTGTTATGAATCTTATTTTTTCTTTTATGTAATATCATATGTAATAAATATATATGATATTAAATAAAACGATATCATAAATATATACAAATACAAATATGTTATTTGTTTAAAACAATTATATCTAAATAAAATTTAAAATAAGAAGCTAATCATCACTTGTGTTGATTGTTCAAATGCACGAGCTCTTTTTTCCTCTCAAAATGAGTATATCCGCAATGACATAAAAATAAGTTATGAATAACTTAATATGCTTTGCTTAAAAGGTACTCAAACTTTTCTTCCACATCCTTTTTGGCGTTTGCAGCTCACACAAAAATGTTACTACCACCTTCTTTAGTGTAATCATCATTTAAGAGCCTCTTAATTGAACCCTCATCCCGTATTGTCTCTAGAGTTTATGCAGTAATTCAAAGAACTCTGAGTGCATGCTCATATTATATATTAAGTAAAAAAGAGGGTACTCAAGTTAATCATATGATATAATATTGCTTAATACAATAAAATTTATAGTATTTGTCTCTAGAGCGCATTTAATAAACACATGCTTGGCATGGGTCATTAAGTCCAATAAAAACGTGATTACCTGAAACTCCCAACTGATTGTCGCAACAACTGACAAACCAAGCAACAATCAACCCACAAGTGGGATTCATTCCACAAACTCATCTAGCATGAGTTCCCAATTCAGCTCGCCATGCATAAAGTCTTAATGGAGCAGAGCTTTTGGCTCTGACTACGTTGATAAACTGAATAATTGATGACATTTGCTGCATGTGGACCGCACG
This sequence comes from Dichetophora obliterata, assembly GCA_963920525.1. Lineage (NCBI taxonomy): Eukaryota > Metazoa > Arthropoda > Insecta > Diptera > Sciomyzidae > Dichetophora > Dichetophora obliterata. The sequence goes on along the minus strand of OY986438.1, from coordinate 19,110,546 downwards.
TGGACAAGCCAAAAACCAAGCGTGTGTGCGCGCTGAGTCCGTTTTGTTGGCGGCAAGTTTCGCGCAATTGCCAAAAACGTTTAGCAGAATAAAAATTCAAAGTTATGCGCTCAAATTGGGTGCACACAAAATGAAGCCTCCAACTGAAATCCATGCTTACGACAGCATCAGAACCGCCAAGGAAAGATAGAGCTAGTGAGCTGCTCATACTCACAAAATATAGAAAAATCTCGTATATATGTTATTGTGTTTGACTGTGTGTGTAGCGCAGGCTGCATGCAATCCAATTAAATTTGTGTTCAGCTGTGTTTATGTGTGGGCTCATACCTTGCGTTGTTCGGGACCCTGGTTAAAAGCGTTCCATTTCGACACAAATTGTTGAGACAAAATCTAATTATGCTCCATTTGGCGACACATTCACGAACGTTTCATTGGATTTTAGCAGCGTCCTATATATGAGGGAAGTTTTTTGCATCGTTGTTGTTATTGTTGTTGTTGTTGCTGTTACTATTATTTTCACTGATTTCACTGCTTGTAGCTAGTGGTGTGGTTATGTAAGGTGCATTGATTGGGTGGGGATAAAAAGTTTGAGAAATTTTTTTTTTCCGAGATAAACTTTGACTTTGAGTGCATAAAATTTGTCAATTAAATGTGTTAAAAAACTGAAAGCATTTTAATGGTGAATCATTTTTTTCGGTACCTCATTTCTAGTTAGATTATCGTGTTAATGGCAAAAATTAAGTTGTTAAAGGCAGAGTAATCCAATTATTAACGACATAGAATATGGTTGGAAGTTCAAAGAAGGTGAAAACGTGCTGCTGCCAACTTTTATCAGCAAATATTAATAACGTTCGAATAATTTTTAATGAAGGTACCTGAATCTGTACCTTGTTTGCAGACTATTATTCAGGATATAAAAAGGATTGCTAATTAAAATTGTAATATAATTTTTCACATTTTCAAAAATACGGATTTTCATTTTAACCTAAAATAAGGGACTGATATCTGGGTAACCCTGGAACCCAAAAATTTTTTGAATTAAATAAGAAATATTTTTTGAAAATTATTAAAGTAATTTGGAATGAAAGTCATATTCCGGGTTTTTATAATTTTTTGTGTTCGATATGTCAGAAACAGAGACTATGAAAATTTTTGCAAAAAAAATTTTGCAACAGCTATAACTTTTTTTGCCGGATTTTGGTTTTTTTTTTTAATATATCACTCAAAATGGCTCAAGACTATGAGCAACTGTAATGTTTTTTAAAATTTTGAATTTTTTCGATTTATTGGAATTTTTTCGTAAAAATACTCAAATTCGAAATTTTCAAAACGATACACTTCTCGCAAAACTTTCACAACGACAACAGCTATCAGTCATAGTAACAGAAAATATTTCCACTGCATTTAATGGAAATACTGTCATATTTTAATTTTTGATATAAATGGATAAGACATATTAAAAATGCATTAATTGTGTTACGTTATTCATTGATTTAAAAATGACCGCCAATGACATGCCCATTAGGGTGGCCCTTAACTCTATGCGAACTTTTTTTTATAAATTGAATATGTGCGGTGCCCTCGTTTGTTTCTTATCATGTCAAAAGTATATTCTAAAAATTAAAAAAAAAAATATGTATAAACGTGCCGCTTGCGACCTTAACCCTTAATAGCCTGATTTTTTATTTTGAGCTGAAAAAATTGACGTTATAAATGTTGTTATTCTAAACAATATTTGTTCTACGATATTTTTGATAGGTGACATTTACCTGAGCTAGATAAAGAATACCTGGTTGGTTCTTTGCGGAACCACTAGGCTCCCGGGCAACAAAAATTATCAAAGAAAGTTTATAGTACCGAAATTTTTTGTTTTATAAACATCCACCAATTTTATTAAAAAACATTAAAAATTGAAAAGGAAATTTAAAATTGTTTATGTATATAATAGTGTTATTAAGCCAATTAGTTTTGATGAAACTCAGCGAAGCAGTTTTTTTCAGCTGAAAAGCACAAATGTATCCCACATTTTTGGCACCGGACCTTTGTGCGGGATGTACATTTTGGAAGTTTGCATCGTGGCTTCCCTTCCTTTATAAATTCTGGCAAATGCCCAACGTTATCCAGGCGAATATCACGCGGTGGCAGCGGAGCAGACATTGGGCGATGACGTTTTTCAACAATTTCAACTTCAACATAACTTGGCCGCCCTTTTCCTACTCGCATCTCAGTTCCAGATTTTATCAAGCAATGGGCAACTTCGCACACAAATTCATGCAAAGTTTTCATCGGTTCCGTTTGATTAGTTGCTGCATGATGTCGCTTATATAAAATCCAGGCATTAATCATTGCCATATCACACATAAGGTAGAACAAACGGTTTGTCCACTTGCGAGACTTTATGCGGATATGACTGCAGCCTAGTGACGAATCCAGAAGATTAACACCGCCCATGTATTTGTTATATTCATGAACAATGGCTGGACACGGAATGGTTTCCATTACCTTTTTCTTTTTGTTATATCGCTCAATAGTTGGTGCATTTTCAGGAGTTTGACCATCTGGCGAAATATATGGTTTCACTCCGGCCATTGTTGATGCCATATTTACAACCTTATTGTCATTCCATGCCACTGTTGAGACGTCGATTCCATGAAACGTTCCAACATACTCTTCCCAATCACCTCGATTGTTAAATTTCTGCGGTAATTTGCAAGACGGAAGTCGTGGGCGTCGAACCGTTCCAAGCGTATATATGCCTTGTGTCCGCAAATACACCATCAACGGAATCGATGTGTAATAGTTATCAAAATAGATGACGTGATTTACGAATCGAGGAACCGAACGCGCCAATCGTACCACAATATTCGCAGATGCACCCAAATTGGGCTCGTTTTCCTCACGATGGTCGTCGTCGCCAGAATAAATTTCAAATGCATAGAAAAATCCGGAATCATCACACATAAGAAACAATTTGTCTCCCCAAGGATGAGGTTTGTCTGGCATGTACTGTTTCAGATAGTGCTTAATCTTCGTAGCACAGATTTGCTCGTCAACACACAATCTTGCTCTCTTCGGCACTTTTTTAAAATTTTTGTTCAGTGCGGTGATGATGGGACGAATTTTGTATCATAGCCCAAATCGTGCTGGAGTATGGGTCTATATGTTTGAACTGCTTCGGACACACGATTACGTCTGCGTTTGCGTGCACCGTTAGATGATGTCGATGGCTGGTGATCAGAGAGCGATGGCTGTTGATCAGATGTTGATGGCTCTTGCACACGATGACTTCGCGGCATTGTGTCGTTGTTATTGAAGTGTAAGAATTGGCGAATTTTTTCATGACGATTTCGTATCATGCAATCTATAATAGGCTTAAAACCATATTCACCCCAATACGATCGAACGCTCGGGTACTTAAAAACCGACATATAGTAATTTGTTCCCATAAATCGTTTGATCTCACCTGGCGTGGTATTCAGTGGTTTATCAACGTTTTTTTGCATTGCGTACAAGTTGCTCTGTTCGACGATATTTGAAATAATATCATCCGTCATGAAAAAAGAAAAAAACTGAATCGGTGAGTTCAATGCTAATATTTCTGGTGTCAAGTCATCATTTCCTTGAAATTTAACACAATTCGAATACAACTGAAGATTTGTTTTTCGCCACAATGGTTTTTCAAAAACATTAGACTCTTTGTCAATCGATACGCCTTCAAACATTGTCGCATATTCTCGCCATCGGGAACGATCACCAACAATAACTGGGTCTTCTACAATAGCTATAACAAATATATGTCAATACAGACCAAAAATAGGTTTTGTTGTAAATTATCACCTTGATTTGATACAGTGTTCGCTTCAATACTTAAATTGCCTGAATCGGCATTAGCCATTTCGACATCGCTCACGTCTACTGCAGAATTGTCTTGAATATCTTCCAACACTTCACTGTCTCCATGTACATATCCTAAATTTTCATTACGAAAAGCAGACTGAAAGTCGAAATCCGGGTCATCCATATTGTCAGCAGAAAAATCACCATCATCTTAGCCTTCCGACCACGCAATTGAATTGACGTACTCGGAAAGTTGTTCATCTGTTCGAAAATCACGAATTCTTTGCGCCATTTCTGCCTAATAAACTAAAAAAATACAACATAAGCAATTCTGTATAACTTCATATAAGCATAATTTCGAAGTCCCGGAGCCTGACGGTTCCGCAAAGAACCAACTAAAAATTGGTACAAAATCTAGTAAAATATAAAAATTAAATCACTTCAAACGTTCACAATACCTTTTAGACACTATAACGATCACGGAAATATTTTTTTCAGCTTCGATTTAAACGAATTTAACACAAAAATAATTTTTGTAAAGTTCTCGATTTCACAAAAGTGCTTTTTCTCGAGGTTGTGTTACACTACTAACCAGACACGTGTCAAATGAAGTTGGCTGCAAGTGGCGATCTTCTCAAATGGTAGCGCCTACACCAATAAACATTTTTAAAGACCCAGCGGGAAATTTAAAAACAAATTGCTAACAAAGTTATCATTTTTTGTGGTTGGTTCCTAGCAGTACCAGTAGGCTATTAAGGGTTAAATTGAAAATCTAGTTTGTATAGAGTAAAGTGATCTTTTTTCTAAAAAATCCCAATAACTCTTTTAAGTTCATATTTTTACAAAAATGGTACGCGTTTCGTTTTTTATTTTATTTTCTTATTCAAGTTATAGTTCTCAAGGTTTTATTTATTAATAAATAATTAAAAACTTTTAATGTTGTTTTTATTAATTGATTGTTTTTTCAATATTTCGACTTCCATCGGAAGTCATCCTCAGGGAAAACTGTTGGAGTAAACATGTATACATTAGAAAACACACAATTTTTCACATTAAAGTTTATCTTACATACATATTTTTTGAAACGTTACATTAAACAATTTCAAACGCGATTACCTATAATAATAAATTAAGCACATATAAAACATTAAACATTGAAAAACGATTGTATGTTTTCTAATGTATACATGTTTACTCCAACAGTTTACCCTGAGGATGACTTCCGATGGAAGTCGAAATATTGGAAAAACAATAAATTAATAAAAACAGCATTAAAAGTTTTAAATTATTTATTTATAAATAAGACCTTGAGCCCGATAACTTGAATAAATAAATATTATACTGAGGTCGCCAAACTAACTCCAAATTTTATTTTTCTTTCAAAATATAATCTCAAACATGCAAATTAGACAAAAACTAACAGAGTTGTGATTTTTTTAATTTTGGAAAAAAATCTAATTATTTGCTTGATGTCTTAAAAAAATTGCAAAAATTCAAATTTGAAAAAATTTCATTGAAATTTTGAGGAAATTTTTTCTTAAGCTATATTTCAAACATATGCAAAAAATTGTGCAATAACGTTAAATAAACTGGTCGTTATGAAATTTTTTATTTAAAGTGTACCGAAAACTATTCCCAAAAATTTAAAAATGCACATTTTGAAAAATATTACCTAGAACTGAATTAGGAATAGTTTTAGCTATTTTGTGCAAAAAATTAAAAAAACCAAAATTCGGATACCAAAGATATAGCTTTTGAAACTTGAGTTTTTTTTTCAAAAATTCTCACAATGCCTGTTTCTGGCATTTCGAACACAAAAAAGTCATACAAAAATCTAAAAAACTATATTTCTCATATTAAATGACTTCAATTATTTTAAAAAATATATATGTTTTTAGTTAGAAAAATTTTGACTGATGTGTAAATAAATAAGTTTTTAGACAGTGTAGCCAACGAATGGAATTTGTTGGTTTTTAGGGCTTTTTTCATTTTTTTTCCTCTAAAAACCAAGGTATGCTATGTTGGCATTCCTGGAATTTCAAAATTTTTTTTTAACTAAAATCAGTTATATATTTTTTTAAATAATTCAAGTTATTTAATTGAGGATCATAGTTTTTATAATTTTTTATTGATTTTTTTTTTTTTTTGTTTTCGAAATGCCAGAAACAGGCTTTTTGAGAATTTTTGGGAAAAAAGTCAAGTTTCAAAAGCTGTAACTTTGGCATCCGAATTTTGTTTTTTTTTTTAATTTTTTGCACAAAATATTTCACAACTATCTTAACTCCATTTCTCGGTAATTTTTTTTTCAAAATAAGCATTTTTAAATTTTTTGGAACTTTTTATGGATTTTTGCTACTTTTTAATACAACAAGGAAAAAATAAGATTTTTCCGAAAAGTGAAAAATCACTACCTCTGGTAGTTTTTGTCTAATTTTAGTTTTGGAGTTCACTTTTTGAAGAAAAATTAAATCAAAAACAAGACGAGTACCAGTTTTTTTTTTTAAAATATGCACTTAAAAAATTTGTTGGAAGTTCTTAGAAAAGGAGCACTTTTTCCCCCATATAAATCAGATTTTCAACTCGCAAGCGACACTTTTAAATATGAATATTTTTTTTCTGAGAATTTCAATGATTATTTCACTTTTATTTGGTAAATGAACAAAACTCCGGCCCGCAATTTGTTACTTTAGAAAAAAAAAAAATAAGGGCCACTCTTATGCCCTCGTTAAAGTAACACTTTCTGTAACCCAAAAAGTAATGGATTGCACGAGTTTTCTGCAATATTTTATTGATTGGCGGTTAGCAAAGTTTTTGCTGGTTAGTTTTTCTTAAACATTTATTGCTCAACATTTAGCCGTTCAAAAAGGTACGCCACTCGTCAAACTAGTTTAATGATATATATTGAGTTTCTTTATAAATTAGCTAGGTAAATTAATTAACTAATCTTATATGCAAATGATCGATTTTGGTCAAGATCATGAATAATTCAATATCTGGTTATGCCAATAACCAATTTTCAGTTACACACTTTAGCTTTCTATCGGAAGCAAAACTCTGTCATAATTCATTGGTGCATTTCGGCAAATTCGTTGAACTCCAACGAAGTACAGTGAAAAGGAATTGACAAATAGAACAGACAAAATCCCTGGAAAAGTCTTAGGTCTGACGTAGAAACAAAAATTCCTTTGCTTTAACATCATATATTTCAGACGATCTTATTCGAACAAGTGTTAAATCATATTAAACTTAATCAATAGGTTGGTCACAGCTGAATCACTCAAGTCTACTGAAGAGGAGATGTAGCTACTTCTGAAACAGTCTGTCTAGTCTGCTGTGTGACTGACTCTATACAGAGTTGTTAGAAATACCTGTGTTTATATAGTCACGGTCATTTCTGAATATATTTAAATTGTTATTCAGTTTTCAATTTTTTTTTTAAAAGTGTCGTTCAACCATGTTTCTGTAAAGACAAAAACATTGTAGTGACAATAATTATCTTCAACATGTAGCTTATAGACTTTGTCTCTAATACCACCGAAATGAAATTAAAAAGTATTTAAAAAAGCTATTGATGTGTTTCGGATTTGAGAAATAGGGGTTGTGCTAGGGTAAGGGTTTGGGCCAATAATATTGTTGTTGCTCTTTTCGAGCCTTTTGAAGGTGAGAACCATGCTTAGACCTAAAGTGGGTGCCATATGTGTCAAGATCCTATTTGACTTGATTAATCGTTCATACTGAGCGCTCTTTATATACTGAGCGTTCGCAACGCATGCACAAAAAAATTTGACTTGCTCGGGTCTATGTATTGCTTTGTATATTTATGCGTTTTTTTTTTTTTTTAAAGATCAAAGAACCAAGGCATGCGCCTTATACAAACAAGGTTTGGTCTTTGACCTGAAAGGAAAGGGATAGATTATTTAGAGGAATTGATTGGAAACCATACGTGAATTATTGATTAGGCGAAACAACCGCGAAAGACAATTTGAATTGCTTTTTAACCGAGGCTAGTATTATGCCTTAACCTCGGCAAGCATTTCAAGCCCTTAGTTGTTCCATTCCTTCACATTTTCCACAATTTAGTTTTGGATTTAGTTTTCCATAATTCTTTAATGTAGGACAAAGAAAGAACAAAGAAAGTGAAAAGAACCATGTCCGAGCCCGGATTCGAACCAGGGACCTTTGGGTTGAGAGTCTAGCGCACTCTCCACTAGACTACAAAGGCCGACTTTGTTTGGTCAGTGTTTTAAAAAAATTAAGGAACTAGCGCTCTTTCCCATACATACGGGAAAAATTTCATTCACGCCCTGAGAAAACTGCATCATTTGCCTCCATGTAAAAAAGTCCTTACTTATACTGATGATGTAAAATTAACATACAACTGTAATTGTTTGTAATATAATAAAAATCTTTAGAAAACATTTTCAAAAATATGCCTTTATTTTAATCGTTTTTGCCAAAAACTTCCCTTAAATGAAAAATGAACATTTTTGTAGTCAATTTTTTAATATGCTTTTTCCCCTTAAAACTTCCTTTAAATGAAAATTAACATTTTTAGTCAACTTTTTTAATATGTTCGTTTTTTTCTGTGAAATGTTTCCAGCTATTGATAGAATATTAATTTAAAAAAATTCTCTAAAAACTATGACAATACTTTTTAAAAGCACACAATTATTAGAAGCAATAAATGTTATTAATGAAACTAAAATTGTGCAAACCTATACAAAATTCGGTCATGCAGTAGAGATGGTGAACATTTATGAACAACATTTGTATGGTTTAAATTCTCTTATAATAACACAAACGTTGAAATAAAATACCCCAAAAAATGTACATCATTAGCATGAATTGCAGTTTTTGTGTCAATTATTTTAATGACTATGTTTGCTAACAACAATACACACACACTCACTCGTACACAAATGAATAAACGATCTGGCATGCATGTATGTATGTATGTAAAAACATTAGGTACGTTGAGCAAACAAACACATACAACAAATATTAGAACTTAACAAGAGAGACATTAAATTAATTGCAACGACGTTATAAACTCAATTACCAAGGGACGCACCAACGAACAAGCAGCAAACAGAATAGCAACACATAAAAATAATGCAAACACATGAAATACATACAAATGTGTGTACTGTAGTGTAACTACTACTACAACAAAGCACACAACAATACACTCACTTGCATATAGAAAGAAAAAAATCTAATAAAAACAAATGAGCGAAAAATATGAAAATGAAACAATTAAACGTAAAACGAGGCTAATAAATTAAATTTCATGCCAAGCTAGCTATGCAAACAAACAGAAACAGCAGCAGAAGAAGACAAAAATATGCACAAAAAATTAGGATAGCAACAAAAACTGTAATCAAAGCAACTATCTATATTAAAACTAAATAAATTCAAATACTTTTATTGAATTGCCAGCACGTAGCATTTATTTTAAATAATACAAGCGCACACAAACATAAACACTACTACACATATAACACTACTGATACCAACACTCACACAAAAACGTGAACTGATGTATGGATGCATGGTATAGTTGAGCTTTCGTAATGCTGCCCAGATAATTAAGAATTGATTTATTTGTGCCAACTAGAAACAAACGTAAGCAATTGCAGCAAATTAGTCAAGCCTAAAAATATGCAATGAATCTATGGCGCTGGCTTGATTTAAGCGTTTGTTTGGTCATAAGTACCCACCCGGCACATATTTCTCTGAAAACGAATGTTCGTTTATACGAACTTTTATCGAATGTAAATTTCGAATTTTTTCAATTTACGAAGAATATACAATTAAGCATTCAGATTGTCATCGCTCTACATAAATCACACTTTTTCTAATGATATTTGAGAACTCATGACAGCCACGTTTCCTGAAAAAAAATAATGACTTTTGCTTTAAATAAAATAATTTGGTTAAGAATTCTTGCATGAAAAAAAAATAATGACATTTGTTTGGATTTAATTAAAAAGTTCAGCTTGAAGTGAAGAAAAGTACACGTAAAAGAGGAATAATAAATTTCTAAAAAGAAAACATAAAAGAAAAAGCTGGTAAATAAAAATGCAACGATATAAAATTGGAACTGAATGCAAGCATGCGCTCAATGCTCTTGTAAATAGACAAACTATTTCAAGAGCAGCTTCTGGTTTGGAAAGCTGTTTGGAGCCTGCGATGGAAGTGCACAATCCAGAATGCTCTTTAGAGCCTGCGTTGGAAGAGTACAATCCAGACTGCAGTAGCGCGACTTCGGCAGATTGGTTGGAGCATAAGGAAGCATGCTAAGCAGAGGATGAACATTATCAGAACTGCAACAGTGCTCCTACGGCAGATTACATTAACGAGCCATGCGCCAACAGTATGGCAGAAGAGGAAAAGAATGCAGATAATTTCAATTTACTGATCGCTAAATGGTTTTCTGCTAATTATATGAGCCGAAGAGCTGCTAATAAACTTCTTTCCATTCTTGGGAAAAGGATTCCCTCTTTACCCCCGGATAGGTTAGGGCATTAAAAAAAACACCCCGATTTGTCCCAAAAGCTTTACTGCAAGGGGGTGAAAATGTGCATTATGACATAAAAAACTCGTTGACAGATTATTTTTTTTTTTTAAACTGGATTTGAGTGATAGTGAAATATTTTTAAATATAAATGCCGATGTACTTCCTATTTTTAAAAGCTCATCACAGCAAGCGTGGCCTAATTTTAATAAACATTAACGGGACAAAATAAGTTCTTGTGGCTTTGGTTTTTGTGGGAACATCCAAACCTGCAGATGACGACGAGTTTCTTAAAGAATTTGTTGCTGCAATCAGAGAATTTATTCATTCGTTTATGCATTCCCTATTTATTCACTGTTCATTCATTATTTCACTTTAAAGTTACTATTAGTTTTTTATTAATATTTTCATTTATTATTATTATTATTTTTTCTTCACTATTTTATTTCATATTTTTTATTTTTTTTATTTTTTATTCATTAATTATTAATCCACGCATTCATTCTTTGATTATTTATTCATTAATTTTAAATTTCGTTTATTCATTTTAGTATAAATTCACTCATTTAAATATGAAATGTAAATATAAACAGTTAACTTAAAAGAATGGATATAAAATAAAAACTTTTAACAAAAAAAAAATCAACTTCAAAACCACTACAAAGTAAAAAATAATTTTAAATTACTTTGCACATTAAATCTTGGTCAAATTTGTTAATTTATTTTTAAATGTTATTAAAATGGAAATCTTATTACTATAAATTTTTTCAATTTTGTATTATTATCACAAATATATTAATTTCTCCATGAATATAAAACCTTTAAAGCCGGAACGTTTATTTCAGAGAAGTCTGATTATATAAGCGCCGAATTTAAAGGTTTTATATTCATGGAAAAATTAATATATTTATGATAATAATACAAAATAGAAAAGTTTATAGTAATAATATATCCATTTTAATAATATTCATAAATAAATTAACAAATTTGACCAAGATTTAATGTGAAAAGTAATTTAAAATTATTTTTTACTTTGTAGTGGTTTTGAAGTTGATTTTTTTTTTTTTGTTCAGTAACGTCCACTTTCTTGACCGTAAATTTTCATAATTATGCCTACCCCTGTACCTAAGTTTAGTATCCTAGTGTCAATATTATTTCAGTAATGGCATTTTCTAATATTGCCACGCCTTTGTCGAACAACGCCCTCTTTTTTGACAGGAATTTGTAATAATTGTTCCAACCCTTGTACCAATTTCTAGTACCCTAGTGTGAATATTAACTAATATACAGTGTTTTTCTTATATTTTCACGCCCTTTTGTCAAAAACGCCCACTTTCTTTACAGTAAGTTTTCATAATTATGCCCCTGTACCTAATTTCAGTACCCTAGTGTCAGTTTTATTCAAGTTATAGCGTTTTTATTATATTGCCACTCCCTTTATCGAATAACACCCACTTTTTTGACCATAATTTGTAATCATTGTTCCTAACCCTGTACCAATTTACAGTACCCTAGTGTCAATATTAACTGAGATACAGTATTTTTCTTATATTTCCACGCCCTTTTGTCCAACAACGCCCACTTTCTTCACAGTAAATTTTTATAATTATACCTACGCTTGTACCTAATTTCAGTACCCTAGTGTGAATATTTTTCGAGTTACAGCGTTTTTTTATATTGCCACGCCTTTTATCTACTAACGCCCACTTTTTTAAACATAAATTTTAATAATTGTGCTTACCCCTGTACTAAATTTCAGTACTCTAGTGTTAATGTTATTCGATATACAAAGTGTTTCTTATATTGCCACACCCCTGTGTCAAATACTGCCCACTTTTTTAGACAGGCACCTCCGCGTCTTATATCTCTATCTGTTGACAAAAAATTGTGGCAGTCGGGCAATTACTTTAGGAGTTATCGATGTACATACATTCAAAAAAAAAAAAAAAAAAAAAAAAAACCAACCATTTTGAGAACGTCTTATTTTTGAAATCGGTTAAAAATAACAATGAACGATTAAAAAAATTTTTTGAATTAAATTAATAACAGGATAATTTATTTAATTTAACCAACAGTTTGGAGCTGACGACATCGTTAATGGCTCATTTTTTGAAACAAACGAACACTCGTTTTCGAATGATCATTACTTGCTCCAAATAGATAGTTTTCGATTCGTATAAGAGTAAAAAAACGATAATTTCTTTCGTTAATTTTACATGAAATTTATCGTTGATGACATCGTAAATGTCTCCTTTTTCGAAACACAAACGAACACTCGTTTTCGAGTTAATATTACTGTGCCAAATAGATCTTTTTCGATTCGTATAAGAGTAAAAATACGATAATTTCCTTCGTTAATTTTACATAAAATTTATTGCTTACCACATCGTAAGCGGGTTCTTTTTCGTTACAAAACCATCACTCGCTTACCAACTGTCCGTTAAGAACGCCAAACGGATTGTTTTCGTATCTCAAACGAGTACGAATACGATAGTTTTCTTCGCCAATTCTTTGAGAAAGTTAAATTTTTCTATATCAACATCGGGCTTTGTGTCGGGTGGGTAAGTATGTGTCGTATGTGCATAGGTGCGGTGGTGTATGTGCGTACAGGAAATTTTATACATTCCCAGTAATACAATTTTTAGAATCAGATTAAGAAATCTTAAATGAATCATGCAGGATTTTTCTTTATATCAGTGATACCCACGAAAATTATTTGAAGAGTGCAAAAAAAAACAACAACAATAAAAAGCAAAAACATAAAAAAATTTGTATCTGGATGCAATAAAGAATTACCATTAACACGAGTGTTGGCATAGTCTGCGACAGCAAACTAATGTGTACACTGTAAAAATAATGAATAAAGTAATTCCAAATGTTTCAGTTTTTTGCTAGTCAGTATACATTCTAAGTTACTCAGACTTAACCGCGTAGAGGTTTTCAGATATCGTTTTTTTTATTTTTTTGTTTTATAATTTTTATTTTTTTTATATTTCTTTATTTTTTTACTTTACTTTTTATGTTTTTTTTTTGTGAATTTTTTATTATTATACATTTTTTTCATTTTGTTGATTTTCTATGATTTAAATACGAATTCTAAATATTTGATAGTCTAAATCATTCCTGATCGAAAATAAAAATTCTAGCTGTTTGATAGTTTAAATCGTTTAATTAAAAACAATTAATTGCTCTAACGAATTTTTCCAATTTTCCAAACAACAACAATAGCATTTTCAATATGAAAAGGAAAACATCACATCACTACCATCATTGACCCTGCTACAGGCTTCATCAGAAATCTTTGTGATGCCGGCGGGAATCGAAACAGGGCTTTGCTTGCCTCGTGCAAGCGCATCTTAGCACACTACACCACAGAGACGATAAGATTTCAGTGTCAATTTCTCAGTTTTTCTCCCTTTTCTCCCTTTTCTTGTTTTTGTTTTTATTTTTGGTTTACTTTAGTTTATGCTTACGTTATTTTATGGAGTCCAATAGTCTGTTGGAATTCACCACTAACAAAGCATGGTTACTGAAGTTGTTTTTTTTCATATTTTAATCTTATAATAATTTTTATTTACTTTGACCTTAATTTTTTATATATTTTATTATCTAACTGTTTTATTATTAAGATTAAGATCTTTTTAGGAAAAAAATAGGCAAACTCTTAGTTTTCCGCAAATTCATTTTTTTTGCCATTTTTCATGGGTATAATAGCCCCTATAAAAATAGTTTATTCTGATGCAATATAAAAAGTACCCAACTGCAAATATTCAATAACTTTTTCTCAATGTGTATTCGCACAACGAAATATACAAAGAATACGAGGCATGATGTTTACGTCTACAATGCGAATGCCAAAAAAAGTGTAAAACAGCGGCGATCGATGGTGCCAAAGAACAAAACAACAACATGCAAATGCAGAAGAGCTATCGGTTCGAAAGAACAAAAACAATAACATTAAGAATCGAGGCTGAAATTGCAAACTGAATTCGGCGAATTACAACAATCATGAAAATATTGAAGTTGTTGTAAAAGAGTGTAAAGAATTAGGTGCTGGGCATCGCTGCTTTATATCATACGAAATATGGTGATGCGGTCTTGCATTTCATTGACCAAAATCTCATGTAAAATTGCAGTATTCATGCAAGATCGTTACGTAGAAACTTTACGATTTCTCGTGCACAAATACAAAGCCAAAACCTTAAAGAAGTTCGTTTAAACACAGAAATATGGAAAAACTGTAATTCCCCTTTTTTTGCATATCTTACATGGATTGAAAAATCTTCCGCACGAAAATTTTTTTCTGCCTTAACATCGACTTTTGTCAAGCACGAACAAGGCTTATGTCTTACCAAAGCTCAATAACTTTATCGAGGGCAATAACTTGAGAACGCTTTAATAAAATGCCATGAAATTTTGACAGTAACTTAGACAAGGTAGATACGAGCTCTATGTAAAGCACAGAATGTAAAGCACCCCGTTAAGTATATTTTGATTGAATTTTATTTTATTTTACATTTTTTTTTAAAGATAGCTACGATTATTTTGTTAAATTAGTCACAAAGAAAATTATTATAACATGTCTGAAAATCAGTAAATACTTGTTTTCAGTATTAACAACAAAATTATGTCGCAACGAAAAAAAAAATTTGTAGGAAAACAGTGAAAGACGCTGTGTTGAAAATTTTTTTGTTTTCTTTTTCCATCACTTGTTTTACTGCAGTGATGATCACAGCACTTGTTTTTGTATACATTGTATTTCGCTCGTTCCTAGTAGATAGGAAATCATTGTGAGTTTTTTTTTTAATTTCCGTTATTGCTTTGTTCGTTGTGTTTTTACTAATCGATCACAGACCCAAGTTTGACAAAGTTTGACTCATGCAGCGTGTTTCTCTAAGAACTTAACAAGAAAAATGCATAAATGATGTAGGGGACTACTGGGTAGGTATATATACAAGTAATAGATTTTTTTTGTGGTAATATATTTATTTCCTTAGATTTGGTAAAACTATGATTTGCAATCATTTGTTGTTTATTACGCAGTCATCAAGATTTTATAGAAGAAATAAAACATTCAGCCCTATTCCAGAAACCGTCGTAGCGTAAATTTTCTTTCGGATTCGTAATGAAGTATTTTACAATCCGAACGTATCAACTTTTGACAGCTGTTTTTCGGATTTATTCACGAAAGCCTTGCTTCGACGG
This sequence comes from Dichetophora obliterata, assembly GCA_963920525.1. Taxonomy (NCBI): domain Eukaryota; kingdom Metazoa; phylum Arthropoda; class Insecta; order Diptera; family Sciomyzidae; genus Dichetophora; species Dichetophora obliterata. Next base: position 19,094,987 of record OY986438.1, on the reverse strand, counting down.
ATTTGTTTACGACAAAAGAAAACAATTAAATTTTTATAGAATTAGGTAGTAAAATAAAACTTATAATTAATTTTTGGTTAATAAAGTTAAATTATTTTTATTTAAACCTGTGAATATGTTAGTTGAAATTTATTTAGTGCATTTCCTACGTTTTGTTATTCATTTCCAAAGGGTTGATGGAATCTCGCAATATTCTTCGACGAATTTTCATAGACTCTCTATGTGAGAAATCTTCCTTTTACTGTGCGAAAATTGCAACTGCAATGAAATCCATTAAAAATCACAGCTAAAAAATACGATGTTGATCAAAAACACTTCAGTTTTTCAATTTTTTCTTTTTATTTATTTGTCTGCTGTTGAAACCAGTTGTTTTCGAACTCCCGAAAGTAAGTTCGAAAAGGAGAAGTTTCGTTCGGATTTTGGATAGGTAAAAATGTCGTATTCGTAGCGTAGGAATACGACACGGAATAGGAACGCTCGGAAATTCATTACGACGGATTCTGGAATAGGGCTGATTATAAGGAATATTTTGAAAAAATATTCCAACTCTCTCGCTCTCTTTTTAAACCGGGTGACAGGCGCATGCGCAGGGGGAATTTTGGGGTAGTTTGGAGGTCGAATTGCTAATTGCAGCGAAAGAACTCGTTGTTTCTACTCGAGCTGTCAGCGCAAGACCGATCGAACGAAGTATTGTGAATCAGCTATAAATATAATTTATTTAAGAAAAACTTCACTAAAAGTGTATGTTGTCTCGATGTTCTTACTATATTTTAACTTGACCATCTATGCAAGAAAATTTTTCTTAATAAAACTGCTGAATTTTTTTTTAATGGCACTTATTTTGTCTGGCATTTATATGGTATTTGATAGTGATTTGTTTGCATTACTTATCTTTGAACTTGCGCAAAAAACAAACAAAAACAAAATATCATCATCTAAATGCTGTCCGATATTGTTTTTGAAGATGTAACAAATATTTTTATTGCTTTACAAATATAAACAGCTAGATAGCTTTAAAGATTTTTCTTGTTGCTACCCAAGACATACATATTTATTTATTTTTAATTTTGTCTTCTTATGAAATATTATGAAATTTTGATTACATTTTCGTACCTATGCAAATATTAAGTTTCATTTGCTTCTTCCTCCCACTTTGCACATGCCCTTAAATATTTGTTCTCAAGATTTTCCTTTTTGCTGTCGGTCCCTCTTTGATTCCTCCTTCCGGCTGGCCTAAATAAATAATTGCCATCAACATATTTGATTTGATGTTTACAAATTTGCCAACAAATCAATTGAAGAAGATGTAGGGCCATAGAAACTTTTCTCATAACATGTTGTCTGCAAAATTTCAATTATGAAAATATGATCCAAACTTTTAACTTTATGCTAAACAAATTTTGCACCAACACAATCTCTCTCAATAGCAGCAATCAAGTGCAAAAGATAATAAATCTTACAAAAATAACTGCAAAAAGTCATTACTTTGCCTTAATTTGGCTGTTGATTCGCTTGAATTCAGTTATGCGTTCACGTTTTGGGCCAGTTTGTCTAAAAGATTGTATTGAAATTTAGATTGTATACCCAAAAACCTTTATAATTCAACAAAAACAAATTTTATTCATTAATTCATAAAATATTAAAGCCATATCAGTCCAAAATGCTTTTATTTGGGTTATAGTCTAAACGCTTATGCATGAGTCTTAAAACTAGACATTCAGCTTTTTTTACCCAACCCAACCGACAAATGCCTTAAGAATGAATGACATTTTTATTTAAATATTTAAATTTTTTATTTTCATTCTTCTTTCCGTCACTGTTTATGACAGACAGCCTCACACCAAAAAGTCAGCTAAAATCTAAGTGACGAGGATTTTTGGTGACTTGCCCAAATTGAGCCAACAAAACACGATTAGAAAATCCATGGCAATGATTTTTAGCATTAGAGTAATGCTTGAAATTCTTTTATATTTTTGGCTCAAGATTTTAATTTGTGAATGGAAGCAAAAATGTTTATCATTCGAAAACGTTTCTCTAAATTATTTTGCTTAGAGTGGAGTACGAAATATCCACTAAGACATCATTCATGCTGTGCAAAATTTTGATAACATCATTAATCTTAATCATAATAGAGCATGTGCATAAAAGCCACATAATAAGAAAATTACCCAGTTTTTAAAACTTACTTATCTAACTAATATATGATTTGCTCTAATTACAGTATACATTCGATTATATACATTAATTAATGTTGAGCTTGTAAATACAAGCAAGGATTTCATTTAACCGAGGGTATTTTTTAGTGGCTTTTTTCTATAATGAGACTCTAAACAATTTGTTGCGAACTTCAAACGATGCATTGCTTCCATAGAAGTTATCAATCGAGTAAAAACAAAAACAATTGTTTAACACCCTTATTCGTTTTTTTTTGTCTTACAAGAAATCGAGTGTATACTGTAATTATTCTAACTCCCCTAAGATGATATGGTTTTTGGTTTTGTTTTAATTTTTTGGTTTTTACAAAAAAATAAAAAAACTTCATCAAAAAAACGCTAACAGTTTTCTTTTTATTAAAAATAAGGAATTGAACTTAACTGATTTTTTTGCTGTTACCGAAAAAGCAGATCGGGTTTTCTAATAAACACCTAAAAGCATACTAAGTAAATTTGTTTTTGTAATAAAAAAACTTATACGTAGCGTTACAAAAGCGCAAACTCTCTCTCCTTCTATTCCGTGTGTGGCTCTTCGATTCAAACACAAACACTACCACCAGCGATCAAAGAAGAAAGATTGGAACAGAATAGTAGCGTTGTGTTTAACGAACACAAAACGTTAAAGGCTTTTTTGTGATTTTTGGTTCATATCGTAAACAACCGATTAATACTGCTGTTTAAAAAAAAAATTCTTGCAGGCGTTAACAAATTCTATTGCTGCCGTTCTGTAGAATTTTATCTTTGGAGTCGTGGCAGAAATTCTACATATATATAATATGAGTTATATATAGACAAACAATATTTATAATATGAAATTTTTTCTTCTTAAATTATTTAAATTAAATTCACTTAAAGACTGTGTACCCCATTACACCTATGTTGTGTACCACCAAATACCCTCCAAATTTATAGGAAGGAGGGTCTTTCTCAAACTTTCCTTAATAATTTTTTTAATAGGTTATCATGAGATTCGTATTCTATACTATTTTTTTCCCAATACTTAAAGCATCAATGCTAATAACATTTGACTAAGAACTGACTAAGGGAAAGTGGGCAGATTTGACACCTTTTTTACGGGGTCATATTTCTCGGAAATTTTTTGCAAAAATTGAGGAGACCAAATAATTGGTCGCAAACATTCATTATTGATCTCAGTAATTGAGTTACCAATAACCTATCAAAAATAGTGTATCTACCTTATTGAACTATGTATTTAAAAAAAAAAGCAGTAAAGTTGTCAAGTGTGTCCCGTAGAAGGGGCACCCTTGACTTTTGAAGGAGAACATTTAACAAGTATGTTTAACTATTCTCATTAAGAACTCAAAATACCAGCTTATAAAATGTTTAAACTGAAACTACGTAATATTATTTAAACAAAAATTTAATACATTTGTTTATTTGTATATTGTTAGTAATGAAAGCATGTAATAAAAGTAAAAGTAATGACATCATATTTATCATAGGTTGATTATGCTTAAGAAAACCAATCATATGCACTTATTTTAAAAAATAGTATCCAAAATTTATTTTAAAAATGTACATTGTGCGGTATCGTGATGTGGAAGATGGATTTTCAGGATACGGCCACTTTAATTCAATTTCGTGTGCAATATCCTCAACAACCTTGTCAAAAGTGTCCCTTTTAAAAACTTTAATTGTGCCCCATACGCTCTCGGTGACTTTGTTTATATAATTGTTTTCTTTTTATTAAGTTATATTAAGATATATCTGAATATGTAAATAAATAAAGAGTTATTCTTGGCTTTTTTAATAAAACTTTGATATATCAGCTAAAATCACTTTGAAAAAAACAAAAAACACAAAAACACGAGTTGCTATTTTTCGAGTTATGTAAAAGGTCACACGCAGAAAACGCTAAAGTCAAATGTGCCCCAAAGTCAAATGTAGCCCACTTTCCCTTACTAAGTTTTTTCACAATTCGCAGAAAAAAATACCTATACCACAATAATCGAAGTTTCTTACCCTTACTATTACCATTACCAGTACTATAACCATAACCATAACCATAACCATAACCATAACCATAACCATAACCATAACCATAACCATAACCATAACCATAAACGTAACCATAACCATAACCATAACCATAGCCATAACCATAACCATAACCATAACCATAACCATAACCATAACCATAACCATAACCATAACCATAACCATAACCATAACCATAACCATAACCATAACCATAACCATAACCATAACCATAACCATAACCATAACCATAACCATAACCATAACCATAACCATAACCATAACCATAACCATAACCATAACCATAACCATAACCATAACCATAACCATAACCATAACCATAACCATAACCATAACCATAACCATAACCATAACCATAACCATAACCATAACCATAACCATAACCATAACCATAACCATAACCATAACCATAACCATAACCATAACCATAACCATAACCATAACCATAACCATAACCATAACCATAACCATAACCATAACCATAACCATAACCATAACCATAACCATAACCATAACCATAACCATAACCATAACCATAACCATAACCATAACCATAACCATAACCATAACCATAACCATAACCATAACCATAACCATAACCATAACCATAACCATAACCATAACCATAACCATAACCATAACCATAACCATAACCATAACCATAACCATAACCATAACCATAACCATAACCATAACCGTAACCATAACCTTAACCATAACCATAAACATAAACATAAACATAAACATAAACATAAACATAAACATAAACATAAACATAAACATAAACATAAACATAAACATAAACATAAACATAAACATAAACATAAACATAAACATAAACATAAACATAAACATAAACATAAACATAAATATAAACATACACATAAACATAAACATAAACATAAACATAAACATAAACATAAACATAAACATAAACATAAACATAAACATAAACATTAACATAAACATAAACATAAACATAAACATAAACATAAACATAAACATAAACATAAACATAAACATAAACACAAACACAAACATAAACACAAACATAAACATAAACATAAACATAAACATAAACATAAACATAAACATAAACATAAACATAAACATAAACATAAACATAAACATAAACATAAACATAAACATAAACATAAACATAAACATAAACATAAACATAAACATAAACATAAACATAAACATAAACATAAACATAAACATAAACATAAACATAAACATAAACATAAACATAAACATAAACATAAACATAAACATAGACATAAACATAAACATAAACATAAACATCAATATAAACATAAACATAAACATAAACATAAACATAAACATAAACATAAACATAAACATAAACATAAACATAAACATAAACATAAACATAAACATAAACATAAACATAAACATAAACATAAACATAAACATAAACATAAACATAAACATAAACATAAACATAAACATAAACATAAACATAAACATAAACATAAACATAAACATAAACATAAACATAAACATAAACATAAACATAAACATAAACATAAACATAAACATAAACATAAACATAAACATAAACATAAACATAAACATAAACATAAACATAAACATAAACATAAACATAAACATAAACATAAACATAAACATAAACATAAACATAAACATAAACATAAACATAAACATAAACATAAACATAAACATAAACATAAACATAAACATAAACATAAACATAAACATAAACATAAACATAAACATAAACATAAACATAACCATTACCATTACCATTAACATTGCCATTACATTTACCATTGCCACTACCCTTACCATTACGTTCACTTTTATATTATTGCTTATTATTATTTTTATTCAACATATTAGTACAATAAGAACAAGTTCTTTTACTATACAAAGCAATAATCTTAAGAGTAAAGTATTACAAATGACATTGTTTTCAAATTTAAATTTGACATAAAGTTTGATATAAGATTTTAAATGAAGAATAAATATTACTGTATAATTCAGCTTACATTATAATAAGTAAAAGTAACAGGAAGTATAGAAGACGTTTTAAAATCAAATATTTGAAATAAAAGTAAAATAGAAAAAAGGAACGAGGAGGAAAGAGCTGAAGTTTAAAAAGAGAGAAAGTTTAAATATATGAAGAAATTATGTAAAAAAATTAAAAATAGTTTGCCTAAAGTTCCCAATTCAATTTATTGATTTTAAGTGATTAGGTAAGGTATTCCATAATTTAATGGCGTTAATGAAGAAGAAGTAGAGTTTAGAAATTTCAAATTCGGTACTACAAGGTGGCGCAAAAGTAATCCTCCTATCAGAAAATGCTATAAATTTTGCGATTAGCCCCTAATGTCAGTTCTGTTTTGACATTTGTGTAGTAAACACATGCGAAATACACGTCAATAAACAATGTTACGCTACACTGCTCTAGAACGCGGAATATTGGTGACTATTTATTTGACCAATAATCGGTCGGTGACTTTGGCACAACGTGAATTTCGTCGCAGATTTCCTGGCCGTCCAACGCCTACTGGTGAAACACTGCGACGTTTAGCCGCTCGCCTCGAAGAGACTGGCACAACACGAGATGCTGCCAGGCGTGGCAGACCCCGGAGTAGCCGTTCTGCAGAGAATATTGCTGCTGTAGCCGAGGATGTCATGGAAGCGCCGTCGACATCGACCAGACGACGTGCCACGCAAATGGGTATCGGTCGACGGTCTTTACAGCGAATTTTGGTACATGATTTGAAGATGTTTCCGTACAAAGTCCAGACGGTGCATCAGCTGTTAGCTGCTAACCGCCAATGGCGTCTAACATACGCTCAAGCCATCCTTAATCACTACCAAGAGGAAGATGATTTTTCATCAAAAATAATCATGAGTGATGAGGCCCATTTCCATCTTAGCGGGTACGTAAATAAGCAAAATTTACGCTTATGGGACACTGAAAATCCGCGTGTAACCCACGAAGAGCCATTACACCCGCTCAAAGTCACTGTATGGTGTGCTGTTTTCGCTGGAGGAGTCATCGCACCTTTTTTCTCCGAAGACGTCGCGGGCCAAATGGTTACTGTGAATGGTGAGCGCTACAGAGCAATGATCAACGAGTTCTTTTTGGCACAACTTGATGAATTGGGATTGGAAAACATGTGGTTCCAACAGGACGGTGCAACGGCACACACTGCACGTGCCACAACCGATATACTGAAGGATGCATTTCCCGGGCGCCTAATCTCCCGTTTTGGCGATTTGCACTGGCCAGCAAGATCGCCTGATTTGACCGCTCCAGACTTCTTTTTGTGGGGCTTTTTGAAGTCGCGGGTTTATGTCAACAAGCCTTAGACTCTTGCAGATCTTAAAGACTATATCCGTCAAGAATGTGAGGACCTATCGCCGGAAGTTTTGGCCGAAGTGATGAAAAATGCCATAAAAAGGGCTCAAATGACAATCAACTGTGGCGGCGGCCATTTACATGACATCATATTCTCGACTTGATGTAAAAAAAATTAAAAGACCAAATAAAAATAATCCACAAGAAGAATCAAAGTTTTTCATTTTTTTTTTTTTTAATTACAGCCAAAAAACATCGCAAGGTAACTTTTGCGCCACCTTGTATAAGCATATTACTTCTAGCAGAATGGCAGAACTGTAGTTTTAAAAAAGGTACCGTGGAGTTTTCGAATGAATTAGCTTATAGAGAAAAATACAGTTTCTGGCGTTAATATAACTTATAATGCTGCAGCCGAGAATAGCATTCTTAAATTGCGAAAGATGATCAAATTTTCGAATTCCGAAAACATACCTAGTTGTGTGGTTGAATGCTTCTTGTAGCTTATATTCAGAGCTTTAATCTTATTTGCAATACACATGTTCTGAATAGGTAATTACAGATTAGTTGTGTTACAAGCTTACGTCTGGTTTCTATGGGTGTAAAATCTCTAGACATCCTTTGATCTCTAGACATCCATGATTTGTGAAAAAAGGTTTCCATGGAAATGGTTAAATTACCATTAAACTTGAATTGATATTTTTCATATTTCACATGAATTTTCTGATTTTCACTTGACCTGTTTTCGAATTTGTAATGTTTTATCTGAATTTCAGCTGATCTCCTCTGAATTAAAATTGGAAATGGTGTAGTACGTTCGAAGTATTGTCGGTGATGAATATTTTAAACCTGTTTTTAGAGCACTCTTTAAAAGTATTTTGATATAGAAACTTCTACATATCTTAAAACTGGGTTTAAGGAAAATTTTTTTGCTTAAAAATACAATATATTTTCGTGCGATAACGACAAGCAGGACACGAGAAGCATTATAATTTTGTATAGAAAAAAGTATTGCTTCTCTTGTCTTGCTTGTCGTTGGGTTTCGTTTTCGATATACAAAATAAAGCAGTCTATGTGTATTTAACATGTCAAAGTCTAATTTCGTCTTTGCTATAAAGCCCAAAAGTATGCAAGTTTTTTATTATACTTTTTATTTTTATGTTAAGAAAAAAAAGTCGTAAAAACTTTGTATATCAATCAAATTTATTCTTCCCGCCTCCAAATGTACAACGTTTAGAGTTTTTGCATTGTGCACGCCTACATGTTTGCAAACATTTATTGTATTTTCTAAATCACATTTAAGTCTTTGCTAAGACCTATGTGTTTTCTTTTATATATTTACTTTAATAAATGCAGCCGCATTGTTCGAAAAACATAACCCCAGCCGAGAGGCATTAGCGGAAATTTTACAACATGTCAGCAAATTTTTTTCGTAGATATTTACGAAATTGTTGCCTATTTTTTGTTCTCACTCTTTGTTGAATTGCATCCTGTGCGTTAAACTGACGCCTGTCTAAAAATGTTTTACTCTATTGTGTTGTTGTTGCTTTACAACTTGTAAAATTTTTCCATTATAACGCAACAGCAAGCATGAAAGTGTTAAAGTAGTGGATGTAGAAGTAGCAGTAGAAAAATTGTTGGACCCAAACGAGTTACCCAAAGTGCGTTAGAGTGAAACAGAAATGAGGTGGTGATTTAAAACAAAATATAAATGAAAATAAAAATCAATCAATTAGACTGTCGCTTGTCCATTTCCGGCATTTTTCCATTGCTTAACCACCCTTCGAGAGTGAAAGCAACGAAAATGGTAATTTGATAACCCTTTTCACATTATGCTAGCCGTCAACGCCAATACACATTGACTAAACGTAAGCCTGAATATATGCAGTGCTTTTTGTGTGATGTTATCATCTTTCGTGCTTTATTTTATTTTTTCCACGGGTCACTCAAGCCTGCGTATGGGTTTTAAAACTCGCACTAACTTTTTAAATAAATTTGAAGAAAATTGATAACGGAAATGATATATTGATTTCGGTACAAACCATTGGCATATGCATTGAATGGTAGACAATTGAGAAGTTGTGCGAACATGCAACAGGCTTTTAGGTGCTTTGTTTATTTATATGTACTAGAGTTTACCAGTGGTCGAAATTCAACCTTTTCATTATAACCTTTCGACCTAGACTGTGACATGAAATCGCTTACGTTCTCAGATGAGCGTAGAAAGAGATAAAAAACGTCTTAGTGTAAACCAACGGCCTTTCATCCAAAAGTACGTTGTACTGAGAAAAGCCATAATTTTCAAGATATCATCATAAATTTTGAGGCAAAATAACAGGAACTTTTCAAAGTTTACTGTTTGTAAGAAATTTCACCATCCCAGTATAGTATATTCGCACTTGATACATACACAAAATGCTTATTGTGCGGTATCCATACGAGATAGCGAAAAACGTATGTAATATTTTTTGTACATCTCAGCAATGTCTAAAATTGTCATCTTACACTGTGTTCTTCCATTTCTTATAGCTTAGATTTTATTTAAGAAATTTCCTTTGAACGCTCATATTTCAGGTCATATGTCACAACAAATACTTGGTGCACACTCATTCTCCCTACTCTAATTCATTTAAAAGAAAAATTATCCAAACTGGTTGAGAAACATGGGAGAAAATGGTACCGAACTGTTTTGCCTACGCCTATTTATAATATATACATAGATGTTAAGCAGAAAAGTCAACTTTTTATGGGATAAAAAAAAAATTTATTTTATTTTTCCTACATTTAGTGATTTTTGCGGATTTTACTTACCAAACCGTCAATATGCAATAATGAATTAACTATCTTGTATTTAAACCTCTTTTCATATAAAACCAACGAGCCCGAATCTAGAGCCCGAATTTTTTACATATCATATAACATAGGCTGATAATATTGATCACAAAATGCTGACCTGCTGCCTCATGCTGCTCTGCCTATCTTCCTAGACTAATTCACATGTGGCTTTATTTCTCGCTGCTCAGCTTTGCCTAAGTCTTTTTCGAATTTCTCATTAATTTTATTATTGACAACTGACCTTCACCTACGGTCATATTATCACTTTTTTTCTGCCGGCTATATGAAAAGGATACGCAGTAAGGTTATACAGCTATAAAGGATTTGATTATTTTTTTGTTTTTGTAAGCAGCTTTTGCTAATTAGAAAAGTCCTTGTGCGTTAAATGAAGATATTAGATATTAAATTTGCAGTTTCTGTTGCTGCTCGTGTTATTAATATTGCTGTTGCTGTTGTTGTTGTTGTTAATGTGGTACTTATTGCTACCCTTACAGCTCCTTCTCCTCCTGCTGTTGATTTAGCAGTCAATAAAATATGTTATAAACCGCTAAGCAACACCTGCAGCTAAATCTTGTATATGCTATATGAGAAATATTATTATTCAACGCATTATTAAACCCAGCATGCAAAAGTTTTCTCATATAAAAAGCTACGAAAAGTTTTTCAAAAACATAACCTCTAAAAATATATACAGAGTAAACAGGATATTCACGGAGAGAAATAAGCAAGCATTCATACTAAGCTTGAAGAAATTCTCAATTTCTCCAACAGCGTAAAGATAAATTTTTAAATACGACGCTAACTTAGCAAGAACTCCAACCCATATTTCTTTTACGTATTACTTTATTAATACTTTATTAAAGTCGAACTTATTGCAATGCACGAATTTAAGATTTGGATCGTTTTTTAAACTCGTACTATTGCATAAAGAATGACTTTTCGTTTTTGTACACAAAACATGTTTATTAAAAAATATGATACATGGTATTAAGTGTCTAATTAAAAAATTATTTTATCTTAAATGGAGAATAATTATATCAAGGTATTTTTTATTTTGTTTTCGATTTTTTTCTTAGGCTAAATTACATGCAATATTTATCTTTGACATAGCAGTCATAAAAGCTTTTCTAATTTCATGCCTTCCAAAATCCACTTTTATTTTAGCTCTTAACAAAAAAATTTCCCTGAATTATAAAGTTTTTATTATTAATCAAGGAACTAATTCTGAACTGAAGGAATTGTAAATAATAATCTATGGTAGAAATAAATACTTTTAGTAAAAATTAATTATATCATTAATTCTTAATTAATGAACAAATAATAAAAAAAGCTTCATTCTAGTAAATTAGGATTGATTTGACGTATTCAAGCAAAATAATCTCTTGACACATGGAAATTATTTCTCTCCGTGTTGGGAATAAAGTGCGACGCTACGCACTGTATGAATATGTTGTTGATTGTTAAATATTGTGCTAGAAAAGTTGTTGCCATTAACGATGAAGCATCACGGTGTAAAGAATATGAAGGGTATTTGCAGATATTATGGGAGGAAAACTTTTATAATTTGGCTAAAAGATTGTGAGGATGTGTGTATGGAGAACACTTGTTTCGTCTGCCTAACTACATGTTTTTTCTAACATGAAATTTTGCAGTCAAGTTTAATCAAAACTAACTAAGGTTTTATTAATCATTTATTCTGAAATGCTATCAAAAATGGTGAACAATTCAATAATTAAATTTTAGAAATAACGAAAATAAATGTGAAAATAAATACCGTCATTAGAATTCGTTTTTTTGTTCGTTCTTTCCTTTCGTTCCTTTTTTTTGGCGAAGAGAGAACTTTTATTAAATTTTTATTCTCCCTTATCTTCTGCGTCATAAGCATCATAACTATCCCATCGTCGCTTACTGTATAAGGTAAATGTCGTTAGTGCTTTAGCGGCCATGTCGGTACAAATGTAATTAAGAATTTTAAGCAGGTTTTGTAGGCCTTGCAGCTATATTTTATTTAAGAAATAACTGGTTACTTTATGTGTCTATTTACCACTGGCTAAATACTGTACTGACAACAACAAATGCATTGCAACATCTACTGCAACAAAAAAAAAAACACATAAAATAATGTAGAACCATCAACAACAACTAACATACATACTAACATACGTTTAGAGCAGTGTTGGCCAAAAAAACACTTGCACTGTTCCTTCAGTTATGGGCTAGTGCCCGCACATGTGAGAGCGACAGAGACAGGGTAATTAATCATATCATATCCAGGTTTAACTGACAAAAACCTATAATAGTGTTAAGCATGGCGTCAGAAACCTTCCCTAAAAAATGTCAGAAATTCCACAAAATCATGTCATACGAAAATATTTGGCATCATTTGATCATCATTTTTTCATTTATTGTTTATGTATTCTTGTGAGGAAACTAATGCTTGGTTTTCACTATGTCATTTTCAGTAGTCAGTTGTTGTCAATCAAATTGAAAATAACAACATGTTGACATTTTTTCTAACTTTGACAATCTTGGAAAATTAAAAACAAATAAATTTTTAAATGGAGCTATGTAGAAAATGTTCTAGAGTTTTATTAAGGTGATATTTCAGGTGATAAACTTTTGTATCCTCATAAAAATGACATAGTGAAAACCAAGCATAATAATGAAACGTTGTTACAACATAATTTTTTTACATTTTTTTTATATCCTTTATTAGCGCTAGAGAACCTATTCTCCTTCACTCACAAATAGATATACAGTAGTACTTTTTGACCAACCTTTGTATTTTAAAAATGTTTGTACTGTCAGAAACCAACCACCCTAATAATTTATTTTTACAAAAAATTACAGAAAAATAAAATATTTGTAATTTTTGCAGAAATACGCGTGTTTTAAAAAAATCTTACCTTATAAATTCTTTATGACTGTTTTTAGAACCACGTCTTCAGTAACGTTTCCCATAATTTCTAGGAAACCAATAATCCGATTAAGATGAAATTTTCTTCGTGATAGTCAACCCACAAATGCAATTTTTTCACATAAACTATTTTTTAAACTTGACTTTCTTGTAAAAAATATAAAAACAACATTTTGGAAAAAATAAATTTTGCCCAAAATCAAAGGGGGAACCCTTGTTGTTTTGATGACAAAAACAGTTGTAACATTTTTGCTCTTAAATGAACGAATTTAGTATCTGTCCTGTGAAAGGCAGTTAGAAATGCAATTTTTTTTTTGTTTTTATTGTTTCAACAAAAACAATTTTTGAGTAAAAAGTCAATATCTTAGACTGTTTTCGAAGAAAAGATAAAAAATACCCGTTCTTCGTGGGTGTTCTTTGTATGAAGACACTCGTGATCTGTGTGCAATGGCTGTGTTGAGTTAAAATTGGGAATTCGATCTTGATAGCGCAGTCGCTTCCTGCGATCAGGTTTCTTGGTTGAATCAGTTTGCATGTCAGGTTTTTGAGAGGTCCCAAACAAGAAAAAGACGTCCAAAACATCAATTTTAAAGATGTTTAAAGACAAGTTTGTGCTTCATATACCTATTTAAGATAGAGAATTAAAAAAAAACTGAATTTTCAATTTTTTAAAAAAATTTTTTCATTGATTTATGACGCCTGAAAGTTTGACAACAATTTTAACATCAAAATAGTAAAATTTTTAACAAAATTTAAACTTTTTATGTATAATTTGTATAAGTAATTTGATATGATTAATATTTTTCACCGATTTTGTCCATTTTTCGACTACAGCTCTTGAACTCTTGAAAATTTTACCAAACAATCAAGGGAAGAAATGTAGCCTATAAAATTATGAACAACTTTTCAGTACATACCAACTTCATACGACCACTCCTTGATACGGATTTTGCAATTTTTTTTTATTTTCGTTTTTTATATCGAATTTGGCGAAAAAACTATAGAGGCTCATAAAAAACGAACGGCAACCAATCTAGCAAAATCCAGAAATTACTTTTTTCCTCTCATCGAGTACTTTCGGCTGGGATAAGTGATTTTTTGTTTGGAATTTTTGTGTTGTGTTGTCTTGTGTTATAGTATGATTCGGATTATGATTGTTGCTAACAAGTTCTTAAACATATTATATTTTCTTTGATCATGATAAAATGATTACAACAACCATATTTAGAAAAGGAACTTTTTTGTAGAAACCAAAATATTATTGAAACAATCATTATTCTCTTATTGGGTTAAAAATAGAATGATTGCAACAACTTTATTATGAATTTATTTTTAGGATCCAGAATATAATTGAATATTATTTTTTTCATGCACTCCAATTTCCACAGCTATTAATAAATATATCTCCAAAGGTTTGCCATTGAATAGGCTGAACAGAAATACTAATTCTTGAAAAATCTTTTTGATAAAATTTTCTGTCCGAGCTGGGGTTTGAACCGCAGCATTTTCGCCTACGAGCCACTCACACTACCAGTAAGCCACAGCCGCTACTACCGCTCGCCTGACTAATGCCATTCATAAACATGGTACATTAAGTGCATTGTCACAAAAATAGCAATATTTGTGATAAACAAAATATGGTCAGAATTGCGAAATATGTTTACGGTAAAAAGAAACATGTTTGCTACAATTAAAGTCGAAAATGTCACTTTTCTGCGTGCTGTTTTTAGGATTAGGCGATTTAAAACAGAGCACAATAATTGAACAGTTGACAAACGAAACAGCACATAGCCAGGAATTGATAAAACTTATTGTGTCTGAATTAAGTGAAAGTTTTTCTGCAAACTGTTCAGACACAATAAATTCATTCGATTTTTGGTTATGTTCTGCTTCGTTTGCCAACAAGCAAAAAATACTTCAGACAAACATTCAAAATTTTAATATGTTTGTCTCTATAATAATATACACATTTATCATGGTTGACAGAACAACAACATTTTTGTTGCAACTAATAGTTGCGGCAATCATAGTATGTTGACGATTTTAACTATGTTATGATTTCAACTATAATGTTATTTTTGGTACCACCATTAGTAAATAATGACTTTATTAAGGCAAACATTTGTGTTTGCAGAAATAATACAATAATTTTAGTAAAAAAATTATTATTGCAGTAATCATGTCTCAACCATGTCTTTTCTCTGCGTGTAGAAAATGCAAAAATTCACTCACTTCACAAATTGTCTACGTATTTATAAAGAAGACGAATCTAAGAAGATTTAAAAATTTAAAAATTTTAAAACTCCCTAAAAATATGCCAACTTTATTTCTTCCTTTGATTTATAGTGAACATTACTGCATGTAACAAACTTTTACGTGAAGTTATGAAAATCTGATTATTTTAATATATTTTTGGCGAATTAGAAGAGTGAAATACTCAACGAGGTGTAAAACTTTTTTCGACATGGGTCAAAAAGACCCATGAAAAAGGGTGCTAGAGGGTGATTTTACAAAAACATACCTTAAAAAATTTGCGATGGCTTCAGAACGAAACAACTTAGTTAAATACATTTGTTAACTAGTTGTCTTAATTTTAATGACAGTAAATAGCTAATTTAAAAGTAAATTTTGAACTTATATCAAAAATGACTAAGACTAAGAAAAAATGAAAGTTTTGAAACGCGGCACAGTGCGCTTTTTGCGCGGGATGACATTTGCTTTATCTCAGAAACTTTAAAAGCTAGGTCCATGAAATTTTGTACAAATGAGTTAATTAAGTAACAGCACAAAAAATTAGAATTCAAGGTAGACTGCATCGCCTAACTTCTAAACAAACCATCTTTTTTTCCATAAAAGAAAATCCGCATCAAATTGCTTATATATGTTTTAAAGAGTTAATTTAGTTTATTTAACTTCATTTAAACGTCGTGCTAAAAATATTTTAAATCGGATAACTTTAAGATATATCTCCTATAAAACACTATTACCAAATTAACGAAATTTAAAAAAAAAATAAAAAATGGTTGCTAATACAAAATAAGGTCACAACTTATCTTAAATTATGAATTCTATTTTATTTTTCTTTAAATTTAAGATTACTTCCATTCAAGCATAACGCAAAACGGGCCCGTCTCATGTGTTTCGATTTATTTTATTTTTGAACTATAGGTTCCTATTAAAATTCTAATAACATAAGTTCATTTATTTTTTTTATCGCATTCGTTGAAAACTTATGGACCTTTGAATTCTGCAAATCGTCCGAAAACGCCATAATTGGAAAATTTTTAATCAATTGTATCTACGTCAGTTTTAATCCAATATTTATAAATGTGGTACCTTTAGAAAGGTATTAGAAATTAGTTTCTGGAAAAAATATATAATTTTAAAATTAATGATGTTAGAGCTGCCAACATATTAAAAAAAATGTATTTGCTAATTTCTCAAAAAACGCGTAATTTTTTTTAATTTTTTATGTTTTAAATTTGAAGAAGAATGATGCCTTTAAGTCAAAAACAATTTTGTGATTGAGCTTTTATATACTTTTTCCCAATTTCAATTTTAGTGCATATACCTTATCATTTTGACGCAATTTATCGCCTTTAAATTTCATAACAGTAAAGATATTTGCAAAATTTGCTTTGCAAATTTCCTTTGCAAGGACCTTACACTTGACCTTGGTAGAGCAAACTGGTAAATACCGAAAAATATTTTTATTTTTTTTTACTTATATTTGTAAAAAGGTGAACAAAATTTTGATTGCCATATTGAAGATTATTAAATTCTAACAGATTTTGTACCAAAAAGTTTTAAAATCGGTTTCAAAACAAAAAAGTTAAGATGGTTTGATCTGCTGATATATATTAAAAAATCCTCTAAAGCTGAATATTGTCGAGTTTTAATCTCCCTATTATTGATGGGAATAAAACTGAGTAACTTTTGTATGCTAGTTATAGCTTGCACATTTTTAAATTTTGACATCAACTCAGCTTCAACATTTTCAAAAGACTCTTTTGAGCAAAACCAATAACATATTGTTGACTCCTTTGTTATAGCCCATTCGTAAAGTTCTCTCGCGTTTGTTAATTGGTTTTCAAATGGTCTTTGAAGACTGGCTCTCATAGCGTCACACGTCCCCGTACCATGCGATGTGGCACTCTCCTTCAAATTTAAATACTAAAAAGTCGAAAAAAATTTTCGCGTTTTTTGAAAAATTAGCATATACATATTTTTAAATTTGTTGGCAGCCCTAACATCCAAAATTTTAAAATTATATAGTTTTTCCAAAAACTACTTTCTAATAACTTTTTAACGGTACCTGGATTTTTAATCCATAAAAATTGGGTTAAAACTGACGTAGATATAATTAATTGAAAATTTTCCAATTCTGACGTTTTCGGACAATTTGCAGCATTGAAAGGTCCATAAGATAAAAAAAAAAGAAATGAACTTATGTTCTTAGAAGTTTAATTGAAACCTATAGCCCAAAAATAAAACAAATCGAAAGCCATGAGGTCAATTTTTGAAAAAAAAGTTTTGCGTTATGCGTGTAATGGGCGAGTACCTAAAAATTATCTTGGAAATCAGAGCATTTTGGGGCAAAATTTTATCTTTAAGACTTTTTTTCAAATAAGGTGGTTTTTCTTAATGGCAGCTAGATGCAGCAGGTTTTTACAGAAACAGAAGGTAAAAGTACTATATTTTATGATAGTTATAGCCCTTGACTTTAATAATGCTTAATTAGCTAGATATTTTCTACTAAATTTTACTTAAATTTTCTTTCCTTAAAAAACTTACAGTCATATTTCAAGGATTTTTCTGTTTTTATTTATTTAATTTTTTTTTTATTACATATTAAATTAAATGGCGCTTAAGACAAAAAAAAAGTAAAAAAAAAACAAAACCTTGATATATACTTTGTGCTCGAAGTTATTATTGTTTAGATTTGCTATTTGGCAAATAGGAAACAAAGGGTAAAGGTTGGCACACATTTTTCTTATTACAAAGCTGTTTGCTGCGGTGTGCCCCAGGGATCGGTTCTTGGTCCTCTTCTCTTCTCTATGTTTGTAAATGACATTTTTCACTGCTGCACCCATTCATCAATGCACGCCTGTGCTGATGACGTTCAAATTTATTTGTCTGGTCAAACAAATCTTATGGAATATCTAGTTTGTAAACTTAATGAAGATCTCCATAGTATAAGTCTATGGGCTATGAAAAATAGTCTCCATCTTAATGTTCTTAAGTCCTATGTGCTGCCTATCTCTAAACAAAAAATTAGCTTTAGCTCCATTCCAGATATGTTAATGGATGATAATACAATAAAAATTGTCGATAGTGTTGTAAGTCTTGGGTTTCATGTAAATGCCTCCCTTACGTGCACAGATCACATCAACAGTGTAGTCCGCAAAGTATATTACATCTTGCGAAATCTTAGAATGTCTGCAGAATACACTCCTATTGCTATAAGACGTAAGCTTGTAATTCAGCTCATTGTTCCTGTCATAACTTATTCTGAACTTGTGTATAGTAAACTAGACTCGCGGTCCCAACTTAAATTACAAATTGCTTTTAACCATGTCACACGTTATGTCTATGGCTTATGTAGATTCAATCATTTAGCTGATTTAAGAAATTGTATACTTGGGTATGACATGGTTAGTTATTCAAATATCAGAAATTGCATTTTTCTACATAAACTAATACATTTTAAAACACCTTTTTATCTGTTTGAAAAACTGCAATTCAGTCGACCGCAAAGAAGCCAAACGCTAATTCTACCAAGTTTTAACTACCTTAACTCTACAAGACTATTTTTTGTTAATGCCGTTCGTTTATGGAATTCATTACCAAGTCAACTAAAATTGATACAGTCAAAAACGATTTTCAAACATGCTATTCTAAGGCATTTTTCGTCGCCTATTTCTTAGCAAAAAGTCTGTTCTCTCTTTGCGCTCTATCTCCATTTTTTCTTTATCTTTCTTTTCCAATCTTTTTCCTGCTTTATGTATTAATATAATGTTATTTGTTATTTATATAACTATTTCGTTCCTTATCTAAGTTTAAGTTAAATTATAAATTAATCATTGTATTCAAAACTATTTGTCATTAAGCTTTGTACTTTAAAAGAACTAAGTTCTTAGTGTACTAATAAAATAAAGGCACATAATAATAACAATAATAATTTGACTTTAGTTTTTGTGTCTTATTGAGCTTATTTTTGTAAAAAAAGTTTCAACTTTGACGAATTTAATAAAAAAAAAAACCATACAAAACATTAAATTTTCAATACCATATTCATGTATTATGTTTTATAATCTGACGAATAAAAATATTTTTTCATAAAATTTAACAAAAAAAAAAAAACCCAAATGTCAGCCTAAAATTAAAAAAAGCGCACTGTGCGCCGGTATACGTACAGTGTCGCACATAACTAAAGCACGAGCTCATGTAAGGACTGCGCCGAATAAAATTGTCCCATACAAAAATGATAAAATCTCATAAACTAGTTGTCCGATTTAAATAAAATTAAAGGTTTTCTTTTTTGAATTCTGTTCAGATAACATACAAATTATGAGAAATTAGAAATTTTTAGTTTTTAATAAAAAATTTTAATTTTTTAGGAGAGCTTTCCATTAATGTTTTTATGGTAGCGTCCGACACCCTCACAGCTGCTAGGTTCCACTTTCTTTGGAAATTTTGAAGGTTTTTGGCCTCTTTTTTAGTTGTCTTGACTTCCCTTTTAACTAAAGCCCGATATCTCTTGATCGGTCTAAGTTCGGGGCAGATTGGTGGATTAGCATCTCTAGGCACCAAAACTACTTCATTCCGTTGGAACCAATCTAAGGCCGCTTTGCTGTAGTGACATGAAGCAAGGTCCGGCCAAAAAAACGTGGACACTTCATGTTGACGTAAGAATGGCAGCAGTCTTTTTTGCAAACATTCCTTAACGTATATAACGCCATTAATTGTGCCAAAAGTTACGTATGATTTGCTTCTTTCGTCGCAGCTGCAAATTGCTTGCTATACCAGAAATTTCTTTGGAAATTTTTCCACTTTCTTGGCTTTAAATTTTTCAGCAACATTTCCCCGAGAATCGGCCGTATAAAATTCTTGTCCAGGAAGTTGGGAAAATTTAGCTAAAACGTAAGTCTCGTCGTCCATTATGCAGTATTCAAATTTATCAACAAAATTTTGTCTCAGCTTTTGAGCTCTTTTTTTGCGGTTTCATTTTTTACGGTGTTTCTATCTGGAACTTTCTGAACTTTGTACGTCTTAATCCCAGCATCTTTCATTGTTCTGCGCACAAAAGTTTGTGAACATTCCGCCTTCCTTGCCAATTTCCTTCCCGATATGCATGGATATTTCTTTAGGAAAGTAACAACTTTCTTTGCCTTGACTTGATCATGTGGACACTTTTTTTTGCCAGAACCAGTCTTTCGAACAGTGCACAATTCCTCCTTAAAGTGTTTTATAACGCTAGAAATCGTTTTTTTATTAGCTCCTGCCTCTTTGGCAATTTTTTGGAATGACCACTGGGGATTTTTTTGAAAAATTTTAATAATTTGTTTTCGGACTTCCAGTTCGTTTGCTATTTTCGCGTCAAATAAATTTCCATAAATTTAAAGAAACGCATAATATTTTCTGACATTTATTTCAAAGCTACTATGATCAAAATTTTTAAATTTTAAACTTTGAATTGCACAGTATGGAAAGAAATGTATGGGACAATTTTATTCGGCGCAGTCCTTAGTTAGCATTTTATTCCATTAGAGTTAAAATTTTTTAGTATTTCCATTTTTTTTTTATATTATTACTTATGTAAAAATATCCGACTGGTTCATAAAAAACCACGAAAAGCAATTATTTATTGCAAATAAATTTTTTTTCAAGAATGCTACAATATACGGATATTTGGGGCGACAAAACTAAAGCACCTGTTCTCAGTCACTCACGGTTTGAGTGCATTTCTAACAATAAGTAACAACAATAAGTAGTTAAAGTACCGTTTGAATAAAAACCTGTTATTTGTGTAGCTAAATAATATCTCTTGAAAAAATTTTACTATTATTTCAATCGTAAGTGATCATTTATCTGGGTTAGACTGTGTATTAAACAAAAAATTAATTAAATGGCTAGAAATAAGTATTCTGCTACATTCAGACAAAAAATTTTAAACAAATCCAAAAAAGGTGAATCAGTGACAAGCATTGCAAAAAAATTTTGTGTTCAACATAGTGTAATATCCCGAACTATAAGTCGTTTACGTTCGACTGGTTCTATAGTTACATCACATGAATGTGGTAGACCTCGAAAGACAACCAAACGTGAGGACCAGGAGCGTGAAAAAGTCATTTATTTCTAAAAAAAAATCGTCGAACACGAATTGAATTTGCAAGAGCCCATGTTAACTGGACTGTTGCGAAATGGCGAACCATACTATTTTCAGATGAGTCAAAGTTTAACATCAAAGGTTCTGGCCGATTGAAGCTAGTACGCAGACCAAAAGGGCAGCGCCTAAATCCACGTTACTCTTCAGGTTCTGTGAAACATGGCGGAGGCAACGTCATGGTCTGGGGATGTTTTTCCGGTCATGGGATCGCCCCAATTCATAAGATCAACGGCATAGTGGATCATTTCATATGTAAGGATATTCTCCAAAATGTTATGTTAACTCATGCAGAAGAAGAAATGCCGTTGAAGTGGATCTTTCAGCATGATAATGATCCCAAACCCACTGCCAAATGTGTTAAGGAGTGGTTTGCTGCAAACAAAATCGATATGTTGGATTGGCCTGCTCAATCGCCTGATCTCAATCCCTTAGAGAATCTATGGGAAATTGTAGATAGGAAAATTGAACGAGAAAACTGCAAGGGAAAGGACTCTCTCTTCACACAAGCGGAATTGGCATGGAAAAGTACTTCAAAAGATGTTTTAAATATCTTAATAGAGTCGATGCCTCGTAGATGTCAAGCTGTGTTAAAAAACAATGGATATGCCACCAAATATTAGCAAAAACTAAGTTTTTCATGTGTTTCCTTGTAATGTGCTTTAGTTTTGTCACAGAAGTTTTAGTAATAATCCTAAATTTGTTTTAATATTTTTATTTTAAATTATATATTATGTTAATTTTTGTTTGGTTTATTACCTTAAATGTATATTTGTTTAAGTTCAATAGAAAACAATTAGTTCAAAGCTTATTTTGAAATTTTATTTCATGAAATGCTCAAAAGGTAAGTTTCGTGCTTTAATTTTGTCTGACACTGTATTTGTTTTTTCCCCCTCATTGATCGAATTCTGTTATGTTAGATAAGGTTGCAAATTGTCAAGCATTGTTATTAATTAAAAATTACTCGCAATTCTTTTATTGCGTATCGGTTATTGGAAAGTAGCCCTATTTTACTTTTCGTCCATAAACCAAAAAAGAGTGTTAGAAGTGAAAAAATTAATGCCCACGCACGCTGCTGTTCATTTCAATTAACTACTTTTATGTTTCATGCTGCGAGGCGCATTAAAAAAAAGCGCACACAAATGCGAACTCGAACGCACCAAAGGCAAGCAATTGATTAGCCAGCAACAAAAACCTACTCACGCAGCACCATCACCTACAAATAAAATATTGGTTTATAGCAAATACCGCCGATTGCTTTTAAGACTCCCAAAAGTATACTACATTTACTTTAATGTACATTTAACAGGCCAGCTCGATGTGCCTAACGCATTCTTAGCCGCAAAATGGAGAGGAGTCGATGAAGAAAAAGCAACCACCGATAATAACAATAACCATTACAACAACACACATTTTTGGCTGAAATGGACAGTAGTAAGGTTGGCTTAAAGTAACAACACCAACAACAGCAACAAAAACAACTCGAATAACCACATTTTAATTTCAGCTGAACGGCACACGTGGGCACTTTAAACACCTCAGTGCTGTTCATTGGCCAATTTCTTGCCCATCAAGCTGTCTTTTGAGCAGCAGCAAACACACTCATACACTAATCCAAACTCAAATGCATGCACGTACACACACTCACTCATACATGCACACACAACAGACTCAGCAGTAAATATTTGATAAACCTTTAATGTAATAAAAAGAAATTCGGCCGACAACCAGGCTGCTCAATTTAAGTATCATTGAAGGTTTTTTTTTTAAGAACCCGTAGCTGGCTGACTAGTAATTTTTTTTTTTGCTGTCCTCTTAGCAAAAATGCGAAGCTAAGAAAAAATCTGTTGCTTGTCCGGCGGCCCAATTATTTGCAGAGGGTTGTTTTCGCAAAAAAAAAACAACATACACTTCTTATGCCTTCTTATAGAATGAAACATGAGCATTTCAATTCTTTTGCTGCTGCTACTTGTCCTGATTCTTCATTTATTTATTCAATATCCTTTATATGTGCTCAAACAATATAATAATCTACTTCCTTCCGCTTGCTGCTGCAAAGTTTGCAATTCGACTGGTCTATTTATTTATTTTTTTTTTGTTATGTCTTCTGGCCTTCCTGGACATCCTTCCGTTTTTGCAAAATTTCATTTCTTATTTTGTCTTTGTGTAGTGATTTTTTTTTCAATATATTTTGAATCAACTCTTGTATAGAAAATCAAATTTTATTGACAACTAAAATTGATGATGATCATCTGTTGGGTAAAAAGCTGTGTATTGTTTGTTGCTGTTGTTGTTGTAATCCCTTATTAAATCTGTCAGTATTTTTGTTAAATTGTAATATATTTTTAAATTTGACACAGGGTCAGCTAGAGATAAATAAGCAACAAAAGCTAAAAGTAACAATTAAATACAGAATTTTTACTCTTACTGAATACTTTACGAAGCTACGAATTTTTTTTAAATTGTATATTTAAATATTTTTAGAAATACATATAGATGGAAATATACATGGAAATACATTTGGAAGTACATATGTTATATGATGGACATTTATTTCTGCTCATATAAATTGGTGTTAAGTAGCTGCTATTTGTCGTTCGGGTGGAAGCATTTCTTGTAAATATCTGAGACGATTGGTTGGTTGCCAGAAAGTTTTTCAGATGAGATTAGTTAATGGTTTTGTTCAAAAAGCAGAACTTTGAAATCTATTAAACTCTTCACAATTACAAAATGTTTGTGAAATGTAAAAAAAATTGCATTTGTTTTACTTAATCTATTTTTTTAGCATTTAATATTATTAATATTAATTAATATTTTTTATTAATACTAATATTAATATTAATATTATAAATAATATTAATATATTATAAATAATATTATTTATAAATAATATTAATATTAATATATTAATATTAATATTATTATTAATATTAATATTAATATTAATATTAATATTAATATTAATATTAATATTAATATTAATATTAATATTAATATTAATATTAATATTAATATTAATATTAATATTAATATTAATATTAATATTAATATTAATATTAATATTAATATTAATATTAATATTAATATTAATATTAATATTAATAATAATATTAATATTAATATATTAATATTAATATTATTTATAAATAATATTATTTATAATATATTAATATTATTTATAATATTAATATTAATATTAGTATTAATAAAAAATATTAATTAATATTAATAATATTAAATGCTAAAAAAATAGATTAAGTAAAACAAATGCAATTTTTTTTACATTTCACAAACATTTTGTAATTGTGAAGAGTTTAATAGATTTCAAAGTTCTGCTTTTTGAACAAAACCATTAACTAATCTCATCTGAAAAACTTTCTGGCAACCAACCAATCGTCTTGAACGTGTTGAATTCAATGCTAAGAGGTCAAAGTTCATTGTATATTCAATATTAATATTAATATTAATATTAATATTAATATTAATATTAATATTAATATTAATATTAATATTAATATTAATATTAATATTAATATTAATATTAATATTAATATTAATATTAATATTAATATTAATATTAATATTAATATTAATATTAATATTAATATTAATATTAATATTAATATTAATATTAATATTAATATTAATATTAATATTGAATATACAATGAACTTTGACCTCTTAGCATTGAATTCAACACATGTTTAAAAAAATAATTTGTGAAGGATTTAATATTAATAAAAAATATTAATTAATATTAATATTAATAGTAATAATTAATAAAATATATTAATTAATATTAATATAAGTATTAATAAAAAATATTAATTAATATTAATATTAGTATTAATAAAAAATATTAATTAATATTATTAATTAATATTTTTTATTAATGCTAATATTAATATTAATTAATATATTTTATTAATACTAATAATAATATTAATTAATATTTTTTATTAATACTAATATTAATATTAATTAATATTTTTTATTAATACTTATATTAAAATTAATTAACATATTTTATTAATTATTACTATTAATATTAATATTAATTAATATTTTTTATTAATATTAAATCCTTCACAAATTATTTTTTTTAAACATGTGTTGAATTCAATGCTAAGAGGTCAAAGTGCATTGTATATTCAATATAAACTTGCATTTGTGACTATAATACAACAATAAATAAATATGCAAGTTTAGTTTAAAAATTTGCACTGAATAGAAAATTTATAAAGCTGCATTCACTTTAAGGTATGAAAATTGTAATACAGCTTACAAATTTTTATAAAAACCATGTCCTGAATTCAGTATTAAGATTTATAAGTTCTACGCAAAGTAGTTTTGATTTCACACTGATATAAAAAATAAAAATTTTGCTGAAAGAGAAACTAAATTATATTTCAAGTAAGCTGAATAAGTACATTATTTAATATAAAATTGCGACTACGAGAGTTGCAGAAATAAATAAATTTATAACTTTAGTTGTAAAATTGGCTCTGAAGAAAATATATATAACGCTGAACTAACTCCAAGGTACAAAAATAGCATCACAGCTTTTGAAGAATATATTTTATAAAAAAACATGAAGGTACAAAAATAGCATCACAGCTTTTGAAGAATATATTTTATAAAAAACCATGTGCTGAATTCAATATTAAGAGTTATAAACCAGTAGAAAAGTGAATCATCCTATGAGCAATGCGGGAGTGCTCCCTGAGGAGCAGTGGAGTGCTCCTTATTGATCCAAGCCAGGTGTATTTTGTGTTTTATTTTAACATTGCATGTCCTAGGAAGGGTAGCGCTCCCTTTAACTTCCCAGAGAAGCTCAAGAGGAGCGATCAATAAATGATCGAAAAGGATCAGTAGAGGAAAATTTAAATTATTTTTTTTTTTTTCTAAAAAAGATGAAAGGACCAACATATGCTTTACACAAATACGGTTTGGTCTTTGACGTGAGAAGAAAGGGATAGATTAGTTAGAGGAATTGATTGGAAACATACGTGAATTCTTGATTAGGCGAAAGAAACGGGAAAGAAAATGCTTTCAATTGCTTCTAACTGAGGCTAGTTAGTGTGTGTTATGCCTTAACCTCGGAAAGCATTTCCAGCCCTTAGTTGTTCCTGTCATTTAATTCCACATTTTCTACAATTTAGTTGTGGATTTTTAGTTTTTCAAAATTCTTCAATGTACAAAAGAACAAGGAAAGTGAAAAGAACCATGCCCGAACCCGGATTCGAACCAGGGACCTCTGGGTTGATAGTGTAGCGCACTCACCACTAGACTACAAAGGTTGATTTTTTACAGAAAATAATGATCGAGTTTCTTACAAAGCACATGCCTCACTTTATGTTCTTTTTTTTCATTGATTTCTTTTTTCTTATTGATCTTATAAAAGAGTCAAAGAGCACAAAGGCACAAGTGCTCACTTTTTGATTCAATTGATTAATTGATCCAACAGCAAAAGAGCGCTCTGTTGTTGCTTCTCATGGGAGCGATCGCATATTTTTTTACTGTGAAGTGCTACGTAAAGTTGTCTTAATTTCACACAGTTATAAAAAATAAAATTTTTGCTTAAACATAAGCTGAATTGAATTTCTAACAAGCTGAATATTTTATCTGATGACTAATAAACTTGCAGAAATAAATATTATGTACGTTTTGTTTTAAATGTGTGCTGAATAAAATATTAAGATAGCTGAATTCAATCTCAAGTACAAATATTACATTACAGCTGAGTTCAATATTAAGAGGTATCTCGTTAAGTTGCCTTAATTTCACATAATTATAAAAATTCCAACAATTTTTGCTTAAATATAAGCTGAATTGAATTTCTAGCAAGGTGAATATATTACATGACGTCAGAAAAAGAAGATATGTAAATTCAGTTGTAAAATTTGCTCTGAATAGAATATTTAGAAAGCTGAATTCACTCTAAAATTAAAAAAAAAAATTGCATCACTGTTTATAAAGAATAAATTTTTATAAGATTCAATATAGAATTCAATATTTTGTATCAATTTCACAAAATTATAAAAAATAAATGTTTGCTTAAACATGAGCTGAATTATATTTCATGCAAATTGAATAAAATTTTTGATGGCAATAAAACTTTTGAGAGATTTTGAAATGTAACTTGCGCTGAATAGAATATTTAAAAAAGTAATTCACTCTTTCGTAATAAAAATTACATTAAAGAATAGAATAAGTTTTTATAAAAAAACTTGCGCTGAATTACACTTATAAAGCGCTGAATATAAAAGTTAGTAATATAAACAGTTTATACAGCTGTGTGAAATATAATAATGTACATGTAGGAACATGTACACTTTCCACTATGTAGGAACACTGGTTCCAAATCTGTATTCAGTTTCCCCTTTTTTTATAATATTTTCAAGATATAGGATATTTTACAGTTTTGGCAAGTACCTAGTTATTTACTCACCAAAATTTACTCACCATAAAATAAAAAACAATATTTTGTATTTTAGAATAAGTATCTAAAACATATTTATATACTAAAAAGAATCATCTGAAGGGCGCATAAACGTTGCGCTGTATTGACTTTCTCGCAAGTTGGGCTATTTAACTAAACACTCATAAAGTTATGTTTAGCGCCACTATATTACCAAAGCTAAAATTATATTGCCGTGAGAGTTTATTTTAATTATATTTTGCACTGTATGGAATATAAGGGAAGCTGAATACTTTATGGGTTTCTCAAAATTTTATGTATTATTTATAATTTCAGAATGTGTTTAGATTTTAAGAATGTTGAACTTAACCCTTTGACTGTCCCAGTACAAAATTTTTTTTTATAGTGTACGTCCACAGTAATTATTTGGTAAAAATGACGTGCATCATTAGCATCACATGTGATACACGGAGCAATATTTAAACTATTTATTATTCAAACGTTCTGTGCATCACATATGATTCATGTCATTTTTATTCGTTACTATTTATTTATTTTGCCGTATAGTGTTTTGAAATAAATGCGTGAGCAACACTGAAATAAACATGTGTGTAGAGTGAAATAAGGGGAATCCCATTTTTTGCAATTGTCGGTGGATTGTTGTACAACCATGGTAGGAGCTTCTAGCAGTCAGGATCAATTTATTAGTGAGTATGGATCCATTATCATTTTACGGTCGGATAAGAAAAAATAGTAATTCAGATTTTGATAATAGAACTGGTATAAGTGATGACAGTTCAGATGAAGAGGACTTTTCTTCAGGCAGTGATGACAACTACATTTGCGAAGATGTTAATGATTCATCCGATAGTGAATCTGATAACGAAAACAACTTGTTTGACGAATGGCCGCAGATCGCCTCTACATCAACATCGTCCGTTCGGCAAGTTTGGAGCAATGATATTGCAGAAGCACAAAAGATTCCTTTTATTGGCAAACATGGTCTAAATAAGCGTATTGTAATTGAAGATGGAGTACCTTTGCCAATCAATATATTTGAGCAATTTTTTGACAGCGAAATTGTTGACCTGATGGTCTTAGAAACAAACCAATATGCGGAACAGTTCTTAGAACCCAACCATGTTCGTCGTAATTCTCGCATGAAAAGGTGGTCAAATACTACACATGCTGAAATGAAAAAGTTTATTGGTGTGATAATTACTACTGGCATTATCAAATATCCTAATATTGAAGACTATTGGAGAATGGAACCGTTATTTTATCATCCGTTGTTTCACAATATTGGTATGAGCTACAATCGATTTTGTCTGATTTTAAAGAATTGGCATGTTGCTGATAACAAAACGGCTAATCCAGGAGATAGATTACATAAAATTTCCAATTTTTTAAATACTTTTATATCAAATATTCAGGAAATATATACCCCAGGTGAAGAAATATCTGTGGATGATTTCGCACAGTGGAAGGCTTTTATTCAAGCAATATAATCCAGGAAAAAGCCACAAATATGGAATAAAATTATTCAAGTTGTGTGATATGACTGGCTATGTTTGGAATTTCTCCGTATACTGCGGGAAAGGCACCTCTGAAAAATTACCTGGATTAGACCATGCTGGGTCAATCGCTGCCTCATTAGCTGAAGATCTCTTGAATGAAGGAAGATTATTGGTTGCAGATAACTGGTATAGTAGCATTCCTTTAGCTATGTTCTTGAAAAATAAAAATACCGAATTCTGTGGAACATTACGATCAAACAGGGTTGGTTTGCCGAATCTGAAATCTTTCAAATTGACGAGAAACGAAATAGCAGGTACAATAAACTCAACAGGAATTAGAGTGATGAAATACCAGGACAAGAAAGAAATAAGACTTATTTCAACTTTTCATGGTCTCAATATGCAAGAAACCGGGAAAAAAACCGTGAAGGAAAAATAGTCAAAAAACCTGTCATAATACTAGACTATAACCGAGTCAAAGGTGGAATTGACCTCTCTGACCAAATGATATCTTACTACAGCCCAGCAAGGAAAAGTGTAAAATGGTATCGAAAAGTACTGTTTGAATGTATTAGTATTGCAATTTTAAATAGTTGGGTTTTGTATAATAAATTTTATTCTAACAAACAAATGAAATTAGAGCAGTTTACAAAGTCAATTGCAAATTCTTTGCTTGGCATTACTGAAGAGCGAACAACTATGAAAAAAACAAAAAACACACCTCACGAACTCAGCGAAATACCTAGAAAAGATGATGGAAAACTTGTGCGTAAAAGATGTCTTGGCTGTTTAGCCGAAAGCCACAAAAAATTAGCCGAAAGCCACAATAGAAATACTGCTTCCACAAAGTCTAAACAAGTTAATACACAGTGTATTGAGTGCCAAAAACCATATTGTTTACCTTGCTTTAATGAAATTCATAACAATTATACTTCCTAAGTTATTTTATAACTAAATAATAAAAAGTATAATGAAATTATCTTTATTTTTATTAATATTTTTATTGTTTTCTTTTGTATTTTTCATTTCTTCAACATGAATAAAGTTTACCTTTTTGTTAAAAAAAGTCATTTTTATCGTTTTATATC
This sequence comes from Dichetophora obliterata, assembly GCA_963920525.1. NCBI lineage: Eukaryota > Metazoa > Arthropoda > Insecta > Diptera > Sciomyzidae > Dichetophora > Dichetophora obliterata. The sequence continues at coordinate 19,064,239 of OY986438.1, read as the reverse complement.
TTGGAAATTTTAACTTTTTTCTTATACGTATGTTCAGGTCTTATTTAAAAAAAAACATTCTCTACACGCTCAGAGCATTAGATTACTTTATTTTCCATCAGTTCATACAAATATTTGTTAAAAGCAATAAGACAAATTGTGTATCACATATGATGCGCAAGCGTATTAATCATAACGTCTGTGCATCATATATGATACATGGGACAGTCAAAGGGTTAATTAAAATTGTTAGAAAAAATAAAAATTTTGATTGGCCTCAAGAAAAATTGCTTTATACTCTTGGTAGTGGGCCTCATAACAAAACGTCGCTCGATGTCAGATTTTGCTAGATCAAATCTTTTACAGTTTTTAATTGCATAACAATATGATGCTTTTCTATTGCTCATACGAGTTTTATAACAATACATTTGATTACACTATGCGACAAATATCAGGCCAAGGTCTCGGGACGCAATAAACCAGGCACCCAGCTCAAGAGGACATATGCAGGTATTCAAAATCACAAACAATTTTGAAAAATTAGCTATTTTTTTTTATTGTCAATCAAAAGTTTTGGGATTCGAATAAAATTTTTAAATTTTTTTGAAGTAATTTTTTTTAACTAGTATAATCTTAAAGGATGTTTGAAATTCGTTCAAAGCCTCTTCGGCAAAGTTGTTCTGATGGGTTTTATCTATTACCTTTCAAATCAGAATATGCCAAGAATTACATTGGCAGTTTTTTTAATTTTATTTGTGCATTTTTCCGTTGTTTTTGTATAGGGAATACCAAAGATTAAACACTTTCATAGGGTTTTGTTCAATAGGACTATTTATTTTAAAAAAGTTTACGTAGTACGAACTCTTTGAACTGGCGGCTCATTTGTTTGAATTTGTTGAATAATTTGTTTGCGCATGCCACAATCTTTTTTTTAAGCAGCATTAGCAATCGGTGAAGTGGGGTACATTTATTAGTGTTTTGGTTTTTGTTTACGACCACGAGCAAAAACCACAACAAAGCAAGTAATGTTTTGTGGTCGTTTAGCACAACGCTAACATTCTCTTCGGCCTGCTAGAGGTAGTGTTTGAGTCGAAGAGCGATATACAAACTAAGCGAAATAAAGGTTGTGCTATTTAAAAAATACAGAAAAGATAAAAATTGAATCTTTCGTTAATATTTATTTACATTCCCTGCGTTGAAATGTTTACTTGTTTAGTGTTTTTCCTTAAAAAATTATATTAAACATATAAATAAATTCAATGAAGCATTAAATGGTATTTTATGCTCAGCATAGTTGTAGACCAAGTCAATCAGGACAACTTTGCAAAAGCAACTTTGAGAAAATTCCTAACATTTTGTAAGATACAACCAAGCAAAAAAAAAAATGGAGTTTTTAAAAAATTTTGAAAATTTCCCTTTAATTTCAAAACTTTTGAATGGCAATAAAAAATTTTTTAGCTCACTTTTCAGAATCTTTTGTGATTTTGAATACCTATATAATACATATATTATATCTTCTTTAGCTGGGTGCCTAATTCATTCAGTCCCGAAAAGTTTGTCGCACAGTGTTATTAAAAAAATTTATTTATTTCTTTTGGTATTAAATTGAAATGAGAGCATAAAATGTAGTCACTTAAATATCATGTAAATAAAATTAAAATATATTTTCTGCATAACTCAATTGATATGCTTAAAATTTTCCAAGATTGTCAGAGATAAAAAATGCTAGTGTGTTGCCTTTTTTCACTTCACTGAATGTCAACTGACCAATAAAAATGGCATAGCGAAAACCTAGCATTAGAAATTGAGTACATATTACATAAAGAAATTGTTGGTAAATATTTATTTTTATCATTTTCAAATTAGTTATAATAATGGATTTAAAAATTTTTTTATTAGAAAATAAAATAGTTTGAGTAAGAAAACAGCAACATACTGTTTTGCAGCTAAATATGTAAATGATTTGATCCAGAAAAACTGAAAACGAGCGACTGTTCTAAGCTTCACTATCAGAATATATAAAAATTTTTTCTTGGCACCAGAGTTGTGTTGGACGGTGTAAAAGTTGAGTACACTGTCAATAGATACTGTTAAAAAATTTATTTATATAAAAAATAACTCGCAATTTGATTGACTTATTTAACAAGTTAGGTAATGTTTTAATAAATACACGGTTAAATGTCTTGGAATAAAATTGAAACTTTTCTGTACTTTATATATGACCACATCAGCTTTGGTTTCAAATTTGGTATTTGCAAAATACTAAAAATTCGTTTTAATGCAGCTGTGGCTTAAAATTTAGTACAAGCTTGGATTGCAATATAAAAAAAAATAACGAATACAACGAGATTCGAACCGGAGACACCCGCTTTGTAAGCTCACTACGTTCAGCACTGGGCTATTGCGCTATACGAAACAAAAGCAATAAGCAAGCATATGAACTTAATATCTTAATATTGAGTTTCAGCATTGCAATATTTCTTTTGTTTAAATTTTAGTACAGAAAAGATTTAATCATGGGGTAGTTTTTGTGAAAGTTTAAATTTTAAACCTCAAGGCTAAAAAATATGCAGTAATAAATTTAGCTGGACTAAAATTTATTCCAAGATTTTTAACTGTGTAGTTAAAAAGCTGAATTTGGTGCAAAAATATACTAAATTTATATTAAGAACGCATTTAGTTTCAAAATCTTGTGCTAAATGAAGTGTTTAACTTGCTGAATTTAATAATAACATGTTTTTTTATTTATTTAGCAGTTAAATTTTGTGTAAAAACTACAGAATAACCTTAAGTGTTAAAGTATAAACAGCTTATTTAAACGTTGCACTGCTAATCAATATAAATTCTCAAATAGTTTTTAGTTATGCTTGCAAAAGCATAAGAAAAATTTGCTGAATAAACTAATTCCAACTTATGCAAAATGGAATGCTTAAAGATTTGTATTATCTAAATCGCAAAACATAACTTTTTCTTTTATTTATATTTTTGCGTATACACTACCAAATTAGCTACATTAGCATTTGCTTAAAAGCATAGATAGCTCCGTTTGAGATATATTTTCTTAAAATTTTTATACCAACGATTTCTTAGAATAAAATTAAATATGACTCATATTGCAAAGTTAAACAATGTATGAGACATATCATACAAGAAACAATAGTGCTTTTACGCAAGAATTTTTTTTTATTTTTTAGCAGTAGCTAGTTTTTGGATAAACTATTAGACATTAAAATTTCAAAGTTCAATAAAAAGATGAGCAAAGCTACATTATGAGCTGCTGAGAAAGAATGAATGCTGAATTGCATTTATTGTGCATAACTTTGTCAACCAAAGCCAATTACTAAAGTGCAAGACTGCAGTTTAAAGGATTTTACTTATACAATCGTTTAGCACAGAGCTGAATAAAGAAATCACATAGCTGAATAATTAAAATGCAGTCCAAGTAATACAAACACAATTTTAACTTTAAGTTTACGAAATGTATAAATCAGCTGAATGAGCACAAAACAAAGCAAAATATAAAATTGAATTGATATTAAAAGCATCTGAATGAACTGTTTGATAAAATATTCCCATATACATATTTGATTGAAATAGGTTTATAGGACTAAGTTAATTTAATAAACGTTAGCTATATCTACATACAAATATATAAATCGAAATAGCCCGAAAAGTATTTCAATAATCAGTTTCATAAAAATTGGCTGCACTAAATATAACTAGGTTCGGTGGAGAAATATAACTAACAAGTTAATCATATCACTTCAAAAGCCAATAAAACAAGGCAAAATATATATAAGGCTTACTTAGGAATGCAAACTAATTTACTGTAATTATTGGTGCAAGCAGTGACTGCAAAGGAAAACTATTTTTTTTAACAGCAACTATGTAGTTGAGAGCAAATCTGTTGTGTCACATGAAATAAGTTAAGCTTAATAAATATAGTAACACAATGGCTAAATAAATAAAATAAGTCAATCAAATTTCGAGTTTTTTTGATATAAATAAATGGCATTATGTACTAGGGAAGCCGATGTTTATATATTTTAGCAAACTTATAACATAATTGATATTCACCAAGGGCGCCCGCAGGATTTGTTCTAGGGGGGAGCAAAGTCATAAAGGAGTCTAGAATGCACATAAAGAAAATGTAACCTATATAATTTTATTTTCTGAGATTTTTGGTACTAATTTTATTATGATATTGACACACGCTTGTACACAAAGAAAATTATATATATATTCCAAAGATGGAGTAAAAATCTTTCTCGTATCATGTCCAAAACATTTTTAAATTTAATTTTTTTTCATATAATTTAAAACATTTTTTTTCTCAAAAAATATTCTTTGTAATTTAGTAAATTAAATAATGTGAGGTCTCCTTTATCCTGAAATAAAAGAGCAGTAACTACTAAGAATATAAAAATTTCCATATATTTTTTTTTTTAAATAAATTCAACCAGCAAGATTTTTGGACAATTGGACAATTGGAGGCCTATAACTCATAAACCAATTGCGAGCGGCCTGAAATTTATCAGATTTGGATTTAGGAGGTACCATTGCAATTCTTGAAATATTCCCCGCATGAACATCAACTGACTTATCTCTTTTTCAACACGCATCAGTTCTAGTGGCATTCAAGTTACTAAAATCGAGTTTGAAAACATACCTTTTACTTATATGAATTATTAAATTTTTTTTTAACTCAAAACATGAATCAATACATAAAGAGGTACATGTATAGATGGGTTTTGGTATCCGTTCATTTTGTAAACACACTCCAGAACCTCCCTGCAGGGCTTGATTCTGAATACTGGATGAAATATAAGCACGTGACGCCATAAATCCAGAACATTTTTAAAATGGGTGGACACCTGTTCAAAAACGTGAATTTGAAGAAGTATAAAATAAATAATTCAAATCGAGTTTCCTATTTAAATTTTAGTCATAAAAAACTTTTGACCATAAGATATTCTAATGTAAAAGCGTTTTCTTAAAAAGAATTTGCCATCAGATTTTTTAAGCATTAAAGCATTATTTAAAATTAGCCTACTTTATTCATAATTTAATAATTTTTTTCGCTTTTGAATCAAAAGTTTTTCCCTCGCCTACATCGCTACAATTTTCTCAAATTTAAATGCTGCGAGATTGTTAGCAATTTTATTAAGTTTACGACAAATTGAAAAATTATCCAAATTGGATCATCTTTATGACAGAAAAACAATTTTTTGTAAGCCAACTTTTGGGCAAGCATTTAGTTTTTTAAATTAATTTTACTGTGCTTTCTTTTTGTGTTTAATTACTTTAAAACATAAATTCGCTTATCGTCTAAGTTCATATGTGTTATTGGCTTAAAAACCCATTACCACCTGTTGCTCCGAAGAATGATCTTCGACTAATAGGGATATCATTCCCGAATTTCTCGTAAAAATAACATCGTAAGTTCTTCCATTGCTTTCGTAGTATTTACTAATGGTTTCGTACTATTTAGTATTAGTTGAATTTAAAAAAGTTACAACCGAAATCTTTCAGTCTTGTTTGTTGAACAATTACCGAATATAAGGAAATGTATGATTGCAAGGTGGCCGTAATCTACTGAAAGAGTACGTGACCCGTAAGCCAAAAATCCTTACGGGATTCTTAAGGGACTGAATAACTACATAAGAATACATTCAATGAATGCAAAATTGATTTATAAATAACATTTTTAATTCACATTAATTTTGCAAAAATGATTTGTTATTCATTTCAGTTATTCATTTTCGTTATTAGGAATAATGAACTAATTTTTTATTCATTTGAATGCTATTCACAAGGAATGCAATTCGCAAAGAATTTTAGAATTTTCAATTATTCATTTTTATTCATTATTCATTTGTTACTCGTTTTTCATTTTTTATTCATTATTCTTTTGTTATTCCTTATTAATTTTTTATTCACTATTCACTTTTTTATTCGTTATTAATTTTTTCTTCATTATTCACTTGTTATTCATTATTAATTTTTTATTCACTATTCATTTTTTATTCATTATTCATTTTTTATTCACTTGTTATTCTTTATTCATAAAAAAGTCTTTTTGAGTTCTCTTCAAAATATATTAACATTTATAATGAAAATATCGTCATATAAAATCAAAAAAGCCGTAAGTTACAATAAATTTAAAGTCGACTTTTTTATTGATTACACTAGGCGCCACCATTCTTGAGATCCGCATGCCACTATACTTTTCTTATGATCTTGGGCCTGCTTAACACGAATATCGCATAAAATAAAAGTTATAACAATAAAAGTTTTTTCTATGGATAAGTTTTTGAGATATGACCTTTTGAAAACTTTTCCCCTTTTTCCAGGATATAGTGTCATAAATATCAACCTATCTCGAGAACGGTTTCACCAATTTCAAAAAATGAAACACTAAATTAAAGACAATTAAATTATTTACAACTGCTTTGAACAAATTTTGTTATTTGGCCTTGTAGTTTTGACGCTATCAGAAGATATTCCCGATTTTTTTTTTAGTTAGTTTAATTTTTTTATTGTGATATTCGTGTTCAGCAGGCTGAAGTTCATAAGATCTCAGAACATTTTTTGTATTTTGGCGCCTAGTGTTATTGATGCACTTTATCAAAATACATGTTCCTTCTTAATTGTACACACCTACAAATAAAAACGACGTGTTTAGTAAAAAATTTCTAAAATTCCTAATTTTGAGCGTAACATATAAGTTGTTTGACTCTCGCGTAATAGTTTTAACTGTAGCTTACGGCTTTTTGATTAAATATGAAGATATTTAAAAAAATTTACTGCCTATGGGGCTAGCGCCCCTACCCACTGTGGACGCCCATGATATTCACAGTATACGATTTAAAGGTTTTTAGTCAATTAACACCACAACGAAGCTGAATAAAAAAATGCAACAACTTAAATGAATTTTCTTTGTTAGATTCTCTAAATACTTGAAAATTTAGCTAAATGTTATAATTCATCAGCTAGACCAGCATCCAAGTAGACAAAAAACTTAAAACTTTGCTCTTGTATTCAGGTAACAAAAAAAAAACAATGGAGCTGAATAACGAATTTATTCAGCTGAATAATAATATCTTTAGAAAATCTATGTTAACACTCTAAGAGCCAATTTTTTCAATTGATTCCTTACCCCCTTACCACCCGATAGTTTTGCCCCTGATTAAGGCAATGTAAATAATTCAGAAAGTGATCAGCTGAATAAGAATAACATACTCCAGCTGAATAAACTATATTGCACTATTTTCATATAAATATATCTTAATAGTAAATGTGTTAATAAAACGAATTTTTTAATAAGATCAGAGTAACACGAAATACACAAAAAAAAAACAATAAGCTGATTTGTTATAGTTCGTGAAAAATATTACACAATGTTAAAAAAAGAAGCAAATTTCAAATACACGTTAGCTTAATTTAATTTTTCTGTTTTTTTTTTTTTGTAAATAACTATTTACAAAATAATTAATATTTTTGGTTTGAAGATTTCAATTCAGCTTGATATTTTTTTAATTCAGCCACATTTCTTTGTAGCTGAATTATGTCGCCCTTGTTATTATTGAGTGGTTGCGCTCAATCGCTTACAATTAAACTGTTTTTCTGTCTATCTACAACATCAATATTATTATTGCAGCTTGTGACATTCTACTTGAAAACTTTATCCATGCCCATCCAGTATTTCAATAACAATTACGTTGAATGCCGAAGACGACAATAACGCAGGCGTCACCATTGTTATTTTCATATGACACTTTATGTCAAATTAAAAACAAGGACACTCAGCACACACGCACACGCTCAACGAACGCCTCAAACAAAGCAAATACCGTGCTTTATACGGCGACAACAAAAACAATAGCATTATTATTGCCGCCATTGTTTTGTTCATTTTCGTTCATTCGTTCGTTCGTTTGTTTGTTCGCGCGTTATTCATTGCGACATTCCTGAGTTGCGACATTCGTGTAAATAAATACATTTTGATTATGAACACAAACAATGCAATTTAACACGGTACGTCCGTTCGTCGTTTGTTCGTTTGTCCAGCCTGTCCTGTTCTATTCTATTCTATTCGTTGCCATCCTCAGCTATTTTGTCTGCTGTCGCGCACATGTCCATCTACGCTCGGGTGCGTTAGATTGTCATTGTTGCTGCAACAGCAGCAGCAGCAACTAACGGTATTTTCTTATAAATTGCTGCGACATCAGGTGGCACAACTATCTTAGAATAAACAAAGACATACCTCCTACATAGCTAGCTCTTTACACACACAATGAAGGTAGATGTGTTTGTCTATTAGTATGTCTGTCTGTCTGAGCGCGTTTTAATAAATGCCAGGCAAGTTGCAAAACAATATCCGTTGGCAATAATTTGCAGAGTTGCCAACGTCAATGCAAAACCTTCTTAGCTGCTTGCCATCCAAAGAAAAACTACGAGCTTTAGCGATTTTGTTTTCTATTGTTTTTTGTTTTTATTGGTTTTTATCTGAAGCATGTACTTGGTCGTTGACCGCCTTATTTGTATTAGTATGTGTGCGTGAGTTCTCGCATATCTGTGTTGACGACCAACCAACATGGCGACAAAATCAAGATATACGATTATCGACAAGACTTAATGAAGAAAAACAACTCAAGTTGGCTGAAATAAATTTTATTTGTGTCTTAATGTTGAAGCAATTTCACACATACATGCAGCTTTTCAAGCAATCTTATCTAATATTTTAGAAGAAAACACAAATCCATACTTGAAGCAAGCACAAGTGTTGACATCTGTTGTTGCCATGGCAAGCTGTTATGCTGAGAAGGTGTTTTGGTCTAAATAGCATAGTAAAATGAAAAAAAAAGAAAAAATATACATATAACATTGAATATAAATTCTTGCACAAAATCATCGCTAAATAAGTTTTCTGGCTGCTGAATAAAGTTTGCAGCTGCGGATTAAGATAATGAATATATATATAATTGTTGAATTATGCGTAGCATCTAGAATTAATCTTTTAGCTACTGAATCAAAATAAGAGTTAGTATTTTTTGTTTTTTTTTTTTTTTTGCGCATTTTATTAAAAAAACTTGTCTCAAAAGTTTTATAATTTTGATAACCACTGAATAAAATTTACAAAATTTATAATGCATTGATTTTTAATGCAAGCCTTTAAAAACAATATGCATTACAAGAGTGCTGAATAAATCTTACAACTCTTGAATGTGTTTTGAATTTGCTTAAGAACTACATACATAGCGTATAGTCTTAACATTTTATTATTCTAGTATGAAATAAACAATTAGTATAACTACTGAGTAGGTTTAAAAGCTGCTGATAAGCTTATAAGTTTTTCAGATTTTTTTAATTTAATGCATGTTTATTTGTAGTCTATTATATTGAAAAAGCATGCATTCAAATTAGCGCTGAATAAGTTTTTTAAAAGCTGGAGTCAGTTAAGAGCGTAAATTCATTGGGCTTTGCCAAAAGTAATTTGCCAAGGTGTAATTTCTCTAAATTTAGTGTAAGCTTTTTAACAACAAATTCTATAGAAATAATGTCAGAAAAGCTCACTTTGACCTAACTTTTTTACATTTTTAAAAATTCAAGTTCTAAAAATCAATATCTTGGGCTGTAATGCATTTTATTTACTTTCAGAAAAAAGAGATTCTTGGGGTATATTTTTTTTTTCTTCTTAAAATAAAACATTTTATTTCAGTTTTCAGTTTCATTTGCACTTTTTTGTTATTTGCCAACAATTTTGTAGTGGAGCCGCTCTAATGGTTCGAGTTTTGAAAATCTGATGCTCAAAAAATGCCTCGGCTTATAAAACACTACTTTAGGAAATTTGAACGAATTCTATCGGTCGAAATCGAAGTTACAGCACACTGAATATCAGTACAGTGAAGTATTTGCCAAGAACAAAAAATTACCTAACTTGGGGTATATTTTTTTTCTTCTTAAAATAAAACATTTTATTCCAATTTTGCAAAAATGGGTTTCCTAAGCCTATTTTTTAATTTTTTCCAAAAACCCGAACCAGGGCCGGATTAACCATGTCGAGGCCCCTAGGCAATGCAATTTTCGGGGCCGCTTTACCCTTTTCTAACTTCCTGAAATACATTGTTTTCTTCCACAACGCCATACTATTCATAATTACTCTAATTTTTTTCCCGACTACGGTGATGCGAAAGGAGCAGTATATGTGTTTATAAAAAATTTTTACCCGACTACGGTGATGCGAAAGGAGAAGTATATGTGTTTTACTGGTATGTATGTTCATCTGTTCCATCCTCACTTCTAAACTATTTATTATAATTTGACAAATGAAGTATCATTGATAGCGTTTTAACCCACAGCTGGTTATAACCTATGTGATATCACATTAAATTGAATATGGCGCCCTCTAAAGGACATAAAATCGACTAAACCTCTTACTTCTAAACTACTTATCATAATTTGACGAATAAGGTATCGTTGAAATCCATAAATAAATTGCCTATGAATTGCCATAAATTGAATATGGTACCCTCAAGAAATTCAACAAAGCACCTAACTTCTGAACTACTTATCATAATTTGACAAATGATGATTATAGTGATGTTCAGAAGACGTACGTGATCGTATGCCACCTTCCGTAACAAAATAATATAATTGGGCTCAAGTTATCAATTTTAGATAATTCCTTACTTTTTCCCTATCCGAAACTGTAATGATACCTTAATAAACAAAAAAGATTGAATAGTTTGGTACAAAGCAGCTCAGATGAAAATATTTTCTTCTTTCATGCACTTTACAGCGTGATTTTTAGTAGTCGGGTTTAAGTTTTTGTAACTTATTTTTTTTACTAACTACGAAACCCTCACCCTAAACAATACAACAAATGAAAGGGAAGTATACGCATTTCTTTATTAAATATAATAAAAAATACAATTTCGGGTGGTTGGTGTTTTTAAAACGAAAATAGCTTTGTAAAGTACAAGGTCCGCCATCTAACGTTTTTTTTTCAACTAGCGCCTATTTCGTGAATGATAACATTTAGCTCATGTTTGATTTCACAGATAATTAGTTTTATCCTTCCGCTAAACGAATATGGTTGTGTATACGCTTGAACAACGCTAGGAAATATTGTGACATTACTTTGAAAATCATGGTAATGTTGCAGAATGTGTGCGAAAATTTCGTACGGATTTTGGAAGAAGAGAAGCACCGTCAGCTCTGTATGTTCGTTATCTTGTGAAAAAAGTGAAAGAAAGAAAAAATTGGCATCCTCATTGATAAACCAAAGCGTGAAAAGCCAAAAGCAGTGCGTACACCCGAGAATATTGCTGCTGTGGCAGAAAGTGTGCGTGAAGCGCCATCTACATCAATTCACCGTCGTTCTCAACAATTGAACATTTCGGAGACATCATTGAGACGAATTTTGCATAAAGACCTTGGTATGACGCCATACAAAGACCAATTGGTTCAGGAGTTGAAGCCAACTGACCATCCAATGCGTTTTCGCTTCGATGCCGATTTTGACAAAAAAAACATCTTTTCAGATGAAGCCCATTTTGATCTTGGCGGGTATGTAAACAAGCAAAATTGTCGCTTTTGGGGCACAGAAAACCCGCACGCATACATTGAAAAGCCGCTGCATCCAAAACGAGTCACGAGGATTTTGGTCCAGAGGCATAATTGGGCCATTTTTCTTCGAAAATGAGCAAGGAGTGGCCGTTACAGTCAATGGCGATCGTTATCGGGCCATGTTGAACGAATTTTTGTTCACAAAAATTGAAGAGGAGGATATTGGCAACATTTGGTTTCAACAGGACGGCGCTACGTGCCACTCAGCCGAAGCTACCTACACTCGATGTTTTGCGCCCTGTTTTTGAAGATCGCATTATCAGCCGCAGAGCTGATGTCGTTTGGCCAGCTCGTAGCTGCGATTTCACACCGTTGGACTATTATTTGTGGGGTGCCTTCAAAGATAAGTGTTACGTCGACAAGCCAGAGACAATTGACGCTTTAAGGGACAATATTCGTGAAGCCATTGGTGAAATACAGCTGCACACAATCGATAATGTGCTTAAAAATTGGACTGATCGTATAGGCTACTGCATGGCCAGCCGAGGCAGCCATTTAAATAAAATTATTTTCTATTATTAACCGGAAGGATTGTACTTTCAAATAAAAAAAGAAATTTGAGAAAATATTTAGTAGTTTTTTTTAAAGAATTTTCAAAAAAAAAAGTTATTTGGCGGACCCTGTACTTATCATAATTTGACAAATGATGATTATAGTGATGTTCAGAAGACGTACGTGTTCGTATGCCACCTTCCGTAAAAAAATTATATAATTGGGCCCAAGTTATCAACTTTAGAAAATTGCTTACTTTTTTCCTTTCCTAAACTGTAATGATACCTTAATAAACAAAAAAGATTGAATAGTTTGCTACAAAGAAGCTCAGATAAAAATATTTTCTTGTTTCATGCACTTTACAGCGTGATTTTTAGTAGTCGGGTTTAAGTTTTTGTAACTTATTTTTTTTACTAACTACGAAACCCTCACCCTAAACAATACAGCAAATGAAAGGGAAGTATGCGCATTTCTTTATTAAAAATAATAAAAAAATACAATTTCGGGTTGTTGGTATTTTTAAGACGAAAAAAGCTTTGTAAAGTACAATATGTTTAAAGATAATTTCTTCTAAATTTTTTTTGATACAAAATCGCTTAGAATCAGGGACCGAACCAGTTATGGTTTTTATCAAAAAAGTCAGATATTAACAGTTATCATTTAACTTTTATTTTTTCCGACAAAAATACTAGTTATTTTATGCCTTTTATTTTTTCGGGCAAAAATAACTGTTATTTTTGACTTTTATTTTTTTGGTCAAAAATAACAGCTATTTTGTGCCTTTTATTTTTTCGGTCAAAAATATCAGGCTATTCGAATTTTTAAAGGCCACTTGAACGGCAAAAAAAAGGTTTTTTGCAATTTCTATCGTCTCATTAGCGCGTACATTTTGAGCTATAAAACTTTTTAGTTTTTAAAGTTTTTTATTCGGCCTTTGAAAAAATACAAATTGACTGATATTTCTGACCGAAAAAATAAAAGGCACAAAATAACTGTTATTTTTGACCTAACAAATAAGAGTAAAAAGTAACAGTTATTTTTGCCCGAAAAAAATAAAAGGCAAAAAAAACCAGTAAATTTTAATTTTTATAGTAACAGCCAAAAATTTAAAAGGCGTTTAATATTCGCGAAGCTGCTGCCATTACGATAATATTGGTATATTTAAAAAATTCCTCTGGCAACGTTTTCGTTTTTCCTTTTTCATCTGACAATTGTAAAATAACAGTTATTTTCGGTCCCTGCTTAGAACATCTTATAAGTTGACCTTTTCCAATATACAATTTTTAATCACCATTACCACCAACGAATTTAAACGGTTCTGCGACATTGATGAACAGGGTCCGTAGCGGTTATTATTTTTTTTTTTTTCAAAAAGTCAACAAATAATCGTTATTTTGTAACCGATTTTATTTCGGTCAGAAATAAAAGTTAAAATTTGACTTTTATTTTGTTCATCAACTTATATGACTTATATTTTTTCGATCAAAAATAAAAGTTAAAAATTGCCTCTTATTTTTTCGATCAAGGATAACTGTTAAAACATGACTTTTATTTTTGCGATCAAAAATAACACTTAAAATTTTACTTTTATTTTTCGATCAATAATAAAAGTTAAAATTTTACTTTTATTTTTTCGATATAAAAAAATCAACGTGCTGCTTAATCACTGTTCTATCGATATAAGAAATCATTTTTATTTTTGATCTTTACCAATAAAAAGCTATTTTAATTATTATTTTATTAATTATAAATTAGTTATAATTTATTAATAATAATTATATATATAATTAAATTTATCATTTAATCTAATAATTATTTTACACCTATTCGGAACATTTTTGCAAAGAGGAAAAAACATTACTATCGATCTTCATATCGTAGTTCATCGTTATTTAAATGACATTGCTTATTTGCTTATCATTGGCCGCATTCAGCGCAGACAACTGTTGTGAACTGTAATGGTAGCGCTACCTTAGTTCACGATGTTTTTCTCTGAATGTGTTGCTACTCTACACGTCAGAAGTTAGATTCAATTCAATTTTTATGTAAATTTAATTCAATTGAAAAGGTTTCTTACTTAAATTTGCTGCGTTCTTTCTGCGTTTATTAATTTAACAGCGTCAGTAACAGCATCTGACAGTTAAGCAAACAGTTGTGTTCATGTAGCATAGAATTTGTTCGCTCGATTAAAAGGCGTTCGCTACTTTATCAGTTTTAGTTAGCGCTACCAAATTTGTACCATTCAGCGAATGGTTGCTAACTGTTGTCTGCGCTGAATGCGGCCATTGCACATTGTGTTTTCATTTATTTCGCAAACGATTGAGACAGTAGCTAAAAGCATATGTTAAAAATTTAAAGTATGACTTTTACTTTTGATCGAAAAAATAAAACCCAAATTTTAACATTTATATTTCATCAAAAAAAATAAAGTCAAATTTTAACTTTTATTTTTGATCAAAAATAAAACAAAATTGGTCAAAAAATAACAATTATTTATTGACTCTTTCAAAAAAATCAGAAAAATCAAAATCATTAAAGATTATCATTCCTTAGCTAACAAGCATCACATTGCTATATTCAAATATCGAATAGACTTACCCTTTCCATTTGACTTTTTGAATAGATATTTCGGAAATAACTGTTATATTGGATCCTTGTTGATGAACGAAGACAGTTTTTTATTAGTTTTAATTTTGAAAAGTAGCATTTACCCGTGGCGATTGATGCTATCAGACTTATATATTTTTCCAATGCTATAATCACATTCGGGAAAGTTGATTGTGCCATATTATCAAAAATCACCTTTTACGATTCCTCGGCAGCTACAATTTTATCTTTCCCCGCTTCCATTGATTGTGAGACGAAGTACTTGAAGTGCACCATATTGTCTATAAGCTTAAATTCAATGTCCTCTGAATAATGTTCACTAAACCTTGCACAAGCCTTTTTATATTCATCCTTGGACTTTGTCAAGAAATTTGATACAAATTCAAACAGAGAACTAATTCCCTGATAACTCCCTAATTCCCCGTCATGTGATTAGTCGACGTTAAAATCGTCGCAAAAAAAAATCGAATATAATTCAATAATAATTGGAAATATGTCAATATAATATAGAAAAAGAACAAGGCTATAATATTGTTATTGAGGATATAAATTAAATTTTTACTCGATAAAACATTTTTAAATTGTT
Source organism: Dichetophora obliterata (assembly GCA_963920525.1). Taxonomy (NCBI): domain Eukaryota; kingdom Metazoa; phylum Arthropoda; class Insecta; order Diptera; family Sciomyzidae; genus Dichetophora; species Dichetophora obliterata. The sequence continues at coordinate 19,048,944 of OY986438.1, read as the reverse complement.
TTCTCGGTGCGCGGGGCCCCTAGGTAGTTGCCTACACTGCCTTATGGATAATCCGGCCCTGGCTCGAACCATTAGAAAGCTCCACTACAAAATGTTGGAAAATGACAAAAAAGTGAAAAGGGGGGAGTACGTTTTATTTAAATATTTATATATTTCTTTTACCAGTCTACTAATATGGCAATCTTACAGACTATACATATTAATTAGTATCTTAAATCTAATTAAAAATAGTGAACAATAGCAGTCTAAATTGTTGTTTTGACTCATTAAAATTTAAAGTATTTGAAAGACTGTTGCATAAATGCATGCTTCTTGCAATTAGCTCATTATAAGCATTATTGGTCCTATGAAGGTTTTCTTCCAACATACGAACACGTCTCAACTCCCTTGGTGCATCATGTATATGAAAGAAATTTGACAGTTCCACACAATTAACTTTAGTAGAAAAAATATTATAAACAAATAATAGAGAGCTAACCGATCTTCTATCTCTAAGGGATAGCAAGCCAAGTTATGAAAGCAGTAAGCTATTTATAGATCAAAGCCATCAACTCTACCAAGGTTGCCATCTGTTCTAGTTGCTTCTTAGTTATTTCGATATTCATTGGAGTTCGACGAGTCTGTCGAAATGCACCATAGAATTAAACGATATTTGCTTCGCTAGAAACTAGTTTAGCAACTGAAAGGTTGCTATTTTCACAACCAAATGCCAATTAACTTACATTTCACTCAATTTATAATTAGGGTATTCACAAGGTGGTGATACCATGTCATAATGTCATGTTGTCCTAAGATTTTAGACTAGTTTAAACATTTTATTATTGCCTTCCATATAAAAAAGTTATAATATATTACAACTCTGAAAGTTATGTTTATTGAAGTGTCGTAATCAAACAGCTGTTTCTTATTTACATTTATTTATCTTGTAAATTTTAGTTGTAAAATTTTAGGACAATATGGCATGATAGCACACCTTGTGAATACCCTAAATAAGTGATATTTTCTACAATTTTAAATTTGCTCAAAATTTATAAGTTTGGAAACAGAGGTACCAATTTTAAACATTTTTATGATATGATTTTTTATATCTTATTTTTTTAGTTCAAATATTCAGATTTTTTGAGGTGAGCTTAAGTCAGAGAACTATGAACAAGTTTAATATGCAACCACATTTAACAACAGTAAAAATGCTCATTTGTGCATAAACAGTGTGTTGAATAAGTTTTTCTTTTAAAAAGTAATAAAGTTATTATATAATTTCGCTAACTGTTGAATAAAAGTCACAAAAGTAACAAAACTGTGCGATGAATGATAAAAACTGCTAGCAGAATTTCTTAACAAAAAGCTAACAAAATTTAAGCTATAAAATACATAACATAATTTAAAAAAAAGTTGGTTTTTCTCTCATAAAACCATTCATGCCTATTGAAAATTTTACAATTTGCAAAGTTTTTTGAGCGCTAAATTTATGTAAGAGACGTATAAAGCATAAAGAACCAAAAACATCATGCTTTAATAAGATTTTAATGCTTTAAAATATGTTATCTAAACAAATATTGATGCTTGCTTTGCAAGCACAAGCAAAGATATAATTTATATACAGAGCAGCTTGGAATAATAGAGCAGAATTCTTCACTACTCTTGCTGCCTTTCGTAAAACTCGAACCCATATCAAATATTCAATCAAAAACAAATAAACAAAAGTTAATTTTCATGTTTAAGCAGTAGTCAAAGGACATTAAGGATATATGTTAGTAGCTGCTATCACATACAGAGATGGGCACATCAGCGCGTGTGCTTGTATATGTTTATGCATGTGTGTGTGGGTATACATTTTACCTTTATTATAAGTAACATGGCCTCAGCTGGAATAGAACATAAAAATGTTGACTCTTACCTAGATCTTAATATTTTTGATGTGTTTTTTTTTTTTTGCTTTGTTTCTTTTTGTTAAATGTAGCATTTTATTTATGAAGATGCTTTGAAAATTTTATGCAAAGAGCTGTATAAGTGGTTGAGTTTGTATTTTTTTTTTTTGATGTGTGAGTGTGTGTGAGTTTGTGTTTTGTGTCCCTGTCATAAGATTTCTTATTACTTTTTGTATGAAAAAAAAAAAACAAATGGCAAGATATGAAAAATGAGAAATATTTTGAAAATCAACTACTAAAAGCAAAGATATTATAACGGCATGCAGCATGACGTTGCTATAATATTATCTACAAAATATATTGCATACTTAGTATAAAATCAAAGAAAAATATTTTCTTTGGACTTATTTTAATCTTGGAAGAAGCAAATTTAATGTTTAGCTTGAGTCAGGCGTGCCCAAAAAGACTTATAAAGGAGCAATAGTAACATTAACAATTTAGTAACAAAAGAAAACCACTAAATATTGTGGCTTAGTGAAGAAAGTAATCGAAGGTCATGCATGACTTGACTAAAAAAATCGACAGAACAGAAAATAAATGTTTCTTTAATTGAGCTAACTAGTTGATCCAATTGAGCCACTTAGGGCATTAATCTGTATCACGAAGCAGCACACCAACGACAAGCAAGACACGAGAAGCAATACTTTTTTCTATACGAAATTCTATTGCTTCTCGTGTCTTGCTTGTCGTTGGTGTGCTGCTTCGTGATACAGATTAATGCCCTTAGCTTCAATGTTTTCAAATCTGCTTATGTCGCATAGATAATATTTACATAAAATTTAAGCATACTTTGAGGTATATTTTTTTTTAAATGAGGATGTGTTCCATTATGATTTCGGTATATGACATTAATATAAAAATAGAACATAAAGTCAACATTTTTCTCTGCTGAATTCATTGTTAAGTTTGAAGCTTAGCTTTGCCAGCTATAATGTTGCATGTCACTCTATAAATTGCAAAAATCAATTTTCAATGCGCATTTTTTATGTTGAAGAATTTTAGTAGGCAATAAAAAATAAAAAATAAAAACATTTTATCTTATAAACAATTCATCAACTTCAACAGCGGCACTCGTGTGAGTCAGGCGGTAACATGCACAAAATATGATGCTGACAAATTGACAACCGAAAAGCGTCACCGCATCGGTTGGACGAGCTTGTAGCTTAAATTGCAGAACGAGCAGCAGCAGCAGCAGCTATGCTATATCCACAAAATCCCTGTTTCCCGAGGCTGTTGTTGAGCAGTGTAAAAAAAAATCCTAGTAATGAAATTTCATGCTGATTTATGTAGAACGTTGCTGTGAATTGCGCGCCTATAGATATGCAGTAGAAAATAAATAAAGCATCAAACTGATCCACAAGTGGGATTTGTTAACAAACCAAACAGGCTAACACGCACACATGCGCACTCACAAACACACACGCACACACACACATACAACTGGCATCCGCCATTTGTCATGTCAGTCATTCATCTTTTGGCTGCCAATTTGTTTGCCTTGCTGCTTGCAATTTTCTTTTTTTTATTTTTCTTCAGCTTCTTTCAACTTTTTCAACAGTTTTATATAGCTTCGTGTTTTCTTTTTATTTTTCTATTTGTGCTGCCAACAAATCGATCAATTCATCAATATCATTTTAACAATTTTCCTGCGCCTTCAAGTATGCAAAGCTCTCACCCAAAAAGGTGGTGATGGAGGCGGTTCTATGGGCTTAAGGTTGTGCAGCAGTCAGAGTAGTTAAACGCATTCGATACGTTGCACACTGGCTAAAAGTCATTTATTTTTTGGGAAAAATACTGTAATTTTTGATTCTGAATAAGGCGTAATTCGGCGTAATAACTTTTATAAACACTAACTTGTAAAAAAGTAAAAAATTTCGATTACGATATAACAAATAAAAATAGTGTTTGAAAATAGATTGAAACTCTTTTCATTATTAATACAATCAGCCCTATTCCAGAATCCGTCATAATGAGTTTCCGAACGTAAAGCTACGCAACGAATACGACAAATTTGCTAATCCAAAATCCGAACAAAACTTCCCCTTTTCGAACTTTCTTTCGGGAGTTCGAAAACAACTGGTTTCAACAGCAGACAAATCAAAATTGATCAAAATTGTATTTTTTAGCTGTGATTTTTAATGGATTTCATTGCAATTGCAATTTTCGCACAATAAAAGGAAGATTTCTCGCATAGAGAATCTATGAAAATTCGTCGAAGAATATTGCGAGGTTCCATCAACACTTTGGAAATGGATTACTAAACGTAGGAAATGCTCTAAATAAATTTCAACTAACATATTCACAGGTTTAAATAAAAATAATTTAACTTTATTAACCAAAAATTAATTATAAGTTTTATTTTACGACCTAATTCTATAAAAATTTAATTGTTTTCTTTTGTCGTAAACAAATCCGTCGAGGCAAGGCTTTCGTGAAAAATCCGAAAAACAGCTGTCAAAAGTTGATACGTTCGGAATGTGTAGTTGCGATGCTACGAATGTAAGAATGTTCAAATTCGATTCGGATTGTAGAATACTTCATTAGGAATCCGAAAGAAAATTTACGCTACGACGGATTCTGGAATAGGGCTGAATACCTTATATTATCACAATCCGACCGTTTTTGAGGAGGTCCCAGTAAGAACCACATTTTTTTACCAAATTGCATGCCCATCAATAGTAAAATAAGTAAATTATAATTGTAATATCCATAAGAACACAAAATTAAAAAAATTAAGAAATAAACGTATCATTGTAAAATGCTATTAGTATTGCATAAATTTAAGGGACGTTTCTTTATATTATCACACAATTATCACTTATGTTTGGTCGAAATTTTAGGAGTTTTTAAGTAAGAATTGTAACAAAAAGGGTTTGAAATAAGTTGTTTTTTCCTATGGCAATTTTTTATAATTAACTAAAATTGATCTAGTAAAATAGATCACTTTTTATGAGCAAAAAAACTTTTGAGCAATATTTTTTAAACACATAGATATAATAAGCTATTTTAAAAGATTTGGCGGTTCGAAATTTATCGGAGAGCAGAATCTTTCGGCCAAGTTGCTTAAAATGATATAATGTTAATAATAATTTTATTGTTTATGTTTATGTTAATGTTTATGTTTATGTTTATGTTTATGTTTATGTTTATGTTTATGTTTATGTTTATGTTTATGTTTATGTTTATGTTTATGTTTATGTTTATGTTTATGTTTATGTTTATGTTTATGTTTATGTTTATGTTTATGTTTATGTTTATGTTTATGTTTATGTTTATGTTTATGTTTATGTTTATGTTTATGTTTATGTTTATGTTTATGTTTATGTTTATGTTTATGTTTATGTTTATGTTTATGTTTATGTTTATGTTTATGTTTATGTTTATGTTTATGTTTATGTTTATGTTTATGTTTATGTTTATGTTTATGTTTATGTTTATGTTTATGTTTATGTTTATGTTTATGTTTATGTTTATGTTTATGTTTATGTTTATGTTTATGTTTATGTTTATGTTTATGTTTATGTTTATGTTTATGTTTATGTTTATGTTTATGTTTATGTTTATGTTTATGTTTATGTTTATGTTTATGTTTATGTTTATGTTTATGTTTATGTTTATGTTTATGTTTATGTTTATGTTTATGTTTATGTTTATGTTTATGTTTATGTTTATGTTTATGTTTATGTTTATGTTTATGTTTATGTTTATGTTTATGTTTATGTTTATGTTTATGTTTATGTTTATGTTTATGTTTATGTTTATGTTTATGTTTATGTTTATGTTTATGTTTATGTTTATGTTTATGTTTATGTTTATGTTTATGTTTATGTTTATGTTTATGTTTATGTTTATGTTTATGTTTATGTTTATGTTTATGTTTATGTTTATGTTTATGTTTATGTTTATGTTTATGTTTATGTTTATGTTTATGTTTATGTTTATGTTTATGTTTATGTTTATGTTTATGTTTATGTTTATGTTTATGTTTATGTTTATGTTTATGTTTATGTTTATGTTTATGTTTATGTTTATGTTTATGTTTATGTTTATGTTTATGTTTATGTTTATGTTTATGTTTATGTTTATGTTTATGTTTATGTTTATGTTTATGTTTATGTTTATGTTTATGTTTATGTTTATGTTTATGTTTATGTTTATGTTTATGTTTATGTTTATGTTTATGTTTATGTTAATGTTAATGTTAATGTTAATGTAAATGTTAATGTTAATGTTAATGTTAATGTTAATGTTAATGTTAATGTTAATGTTAATGTTAATGTTAATGTTAATATTAATGTTAATGTTAATGTTAATGTTAATGTTAATGTTAATGTTAATGTTAATGTTAATGTTAATGTTAATGTTAATGTTAATGTTAATATTAATGTTAATGTTAATGTTAATGTTAATGTTAATGTTAATGTTAATGTTAATGTTTATGTTAAAATAAATATTAATGTTAATGTTTATGTTAATGTTATATGGTTGAGATGCGTACAAGGGAGCTGCATGATTGTGCTTGAAATGCGTTTAAAAACATTTACTTGCTTTTGAAATACTTTGTATCATCTTCTTTTAGCTTGCAAAACAAATGCATGAGCTAGGGCACAAACTTTACCACTATTGTGGTAGATCTACTACATTTTTTCCAAATTTTATTATCTGCCACTTTACCACCGAATGCCTAAAATCTACGCTTCTTCACAGAAACGGCAGTTACTATCGGTTCCTCTTACTATCGGCCCAATTTCATCAGGTGGTATTTGAGTTTACAGTGTCCTTTAAGTAACCCCGTTTGAATCCTTAGATTCGGTTTGCCTAAGCTTATGCACAATTTTGCTCTCCGAGAGTTAAAATATTTGTTTTTCGTGCGTTACTAAAAAAAGAAATTCTTGTAAGACGACCACACGCGAACTTAGAATATTTCTACAAAATGGTCGATAGCACCTCAAAAATCTAAGGAAACAAAAAAAATATAATTAAAATAAGTTAAAAAATGGCCAGCATCTTCATGCTTGCGAATGGAACAGAAAATTTTTTATCGTCTTTTCGATTAAGGTTGATGTATACGATATTTATCTCATAGACAAGCTTCAGTATCGACCTTTGTACAAGAATTCTCTGTTTTTGTAAAAAAATTTCGATTGCTTAGACACAAACCTTACAAAATGAAGCAATGAATAAAAAATGTTTATGAGTAACAATTTCAGCAAGGTTGCATAGAGGATGCGTAAGGCTTTAAACACTGCATAACTAAACAAGCGTTGAACGTTTTTTTAAGAAAATCTATTGCATAAGGCTGATAATATATTACGAAGTAGATGGAATAAAAAAAATTGGTATGTAGTTCATATACTTTGTTTGTCGCTTTAATGATCATGTCGAAAATACAACAAAAAAACTTCATTCAGACTAAACTGGTTTCGATTAAGTCAAAGAGCTTAGTTTCTTGTGTTCAACAATTAATCGGACACAATAACAAGCAAGCAAAAAAACACAATTGAGAATAGTTATTTTTTTTAATTATAATTTTGCATATTGTATTGAACTGTTACCTTCCATTCAGTAGTTAATTTAATTTGGAACAGTTTTGTGTGTTTTACTTTATGGCTCTAAGAGGAAAACAAGCTACTTTTGAAGTCAAACAGCTTATTGTTAAGTTAAATGCAGAAGGAAAGACAGTGCGGGAAATTTTTGAATTTGTCGGAAAAAGTCTATCCGCATTCCTCGACATTATTAAAAGATACCGTGAAGAATTTAGACTTTCTTACAAGAGCAGAGAAGGCCAAGGAATGAAAGAGAAGAAAGGGGTTTATTATTTAGTAGTATATTAGCAATAAAAGAACCATTTAAAAGTGCAAAATAGTTGAAAATTTTTTTAAAAGAATCCACCGGAAAAGATGTTTGCGTGCACACGATCCGCAATAGCTTGCACAGCCGCAACTTTTACGAAAGAATCGCGAGGATAAAGCCATTCATTAGCTCTAAATATAAACAACTTCGCATCAAATTTGCTAAAGAATATGTGCTCAAAATAAACGCATTTTCGAAAACGGTAATGGCCGGTTTAAAAGATCAAAAATGATATTATTCCAATTGTTTGCTTAATTTTAAAGGCTCTTTATATAGATGAGAGCAAATTTAACCTGCACGGATCGGACGGGAAGCCGCATGTGTGGCGTCAAACAAATGCCGAATTCGAACCAAGAAACACGCGTGCTACAGTTAAGCACGGTGGTGGTTCTGTAATGGTTTGGGGCTGTATGTCCAGTGCTGGGGTAGGCAATCTGTATTTTATAGATGGCAAAATGGACAGGTTTGTCTATCTCAGCATTCTAAAGGAGAATGTCAAACAGAGCGCAGAGAATTAAGGCATTCTTGACTACTTTGCATTCTACCAGGAAAACGATCCCCAACTCACTTCAGGAGTTGCGAAGCTTTGGTTGATCCACAACTGTCCCAAACTTTTGCAGACTCCACCTCAGTCTTCGGACTTAAACGTAATTTTATTTTATTTTATATTTATAACTTATTTTATCTGTGGGAAGAACTAGTAAGTAGAGTTTACACACGCCCATACAACTACATATATGCGTTTAAAGAGGCCCTATTGTAAGGCTGTTTGTTTGTTGTATGGTGGAGATGCGTACTGCGATCTAAATGAGATCTATTGTACCTCCTTATCAAAGCTCCGCTGGGTTTGCGGATTACAGAATTTCATCCAGCTCTATTTCTCTAATGAATTTGAGAATATTCTTAGGTTCAAGGGATGAAACCTGCTCTAGACTCAGCTCAGAGATCCCTAGTGCTAGCTTACGTCTGCGATTGGAGTCTCATTTGCTTCTTCACAGAAACGGCAATTACTATCGGTTTCTATATCCAATTTCATTAGGTGGTATTTGAGTTTACAGTGTCCTGTAAGCAACCCCGTTAGAATCTTTAGGTTGGGTTTGCCTAAGCTTATGCACAATTTTGCTCTCCGAGTGCTAAAATTTCTGAGGAGCATTTTAGATTGTCTTAGCTTTGGGAGGCTTTTCCAAAGGTTTGACCGTTTGTGTCCAAGCCTAGTTCGCTGAATTTTGTAAGGCATTCCCCATATTATTTTCGATGGTGTTTCAGAGGAAACTAGTGCTTTAATTGCTGCTTGGTTGTTCGACATCACAATTATATCCTGATCTTTGTATTTTCGGTCCAGTTTAAAATGATGTAAGTTTTTAGTTATTCATTCCCGCTTTATAGAAAAAATTTCACTATGCCTTCTATAGAAAAAATATGTATAGGCTCGAAAAATATTTTGTAAGCTTGGAGAATTTTATAAAAAAATTTTAACTATTTTTTAATTTTTATAATGAGAAATTGAGAGATATTCATTTGGCTATGTAATTAAAACAAAAGTATAATTAAATACATCTTTTAAAAACAAGTCTTTTCCACCGATAAGCCAGTGTGCGTTGCCGAGTTTCTGGCTTATATTGCAGTCGCCGTTTCATGCTGTTTGCTTGTTTGCTGTTGTAAATGTTGTGCCTGCATTTTTATTGGTGTGCATTGGCAGCGTGTATGTGTTTGTTTGTTATTTGTTTTATTCGTTCACAGTTGCTACGATTCAGTTTTCCATTTTCAATTTGGTCCATCTCTTATTTGCTTAAGGAAATGGCGCGAATGCTTTTGCAACATTTTTTTATGTTGCTGTGTTTGTAAATTTTTTCACCCTTCTCCCACTTCTCTTTCCCTTCTACCACTTCTCTTTCTTGTCTTTTTTTTGACGAAGAAGCGAAATTCAATTTTTATTGATGACGAATATTCCGGCCAAGTGATGATATTTGCATTGATGGGCAATATGCAGATACAAAAAAAAAAAAACAAAAAATATAGTTACAGACATCTTAAGGATATGTGAATGAAAGACTTTAACATCCCTTGATATTTGTGTCTGTGTAAGTTTAAAAATTGGCGCTGAATATTTTTCAAAAATCAATTTTAGGCGATATGCATGATGCACTCTTTGAGATCAGTTAAAAAATCTGCTTTGCAAATTTTCATTTTAACAAAATTATAGAAGTAAATACATATATTATGTTTTTTTCTACTACTATGAATAAATCTACTTTAATAAAATTCTGCTTTGAATAAATCTGTTACAAAAATTAGGTTTTCCTGTACAACGCTTAAATACAATAAATCCTATTTCTATCTTGACATTCGTAAGAAACAAAATAATAAAAACAAAATTGGTTTACAACTTTAATTATATATTTATGTCTTTGCAATTTTGAATTTGTCAGAGATTGCAGTCAATGTATTACTTCTCGTATGGCAATTCTTGACAGGTCAATGAACTTTTTTTTTTAAAAATACTACATAATTGTTTTTTTTCAAACATTTGGTTACATTTAATAAGGTGCCTCACAAAAAAAGTTGTTTGGGTCAGTTCCTCAAATTAAACCTTGGTTTATGGTATGATTATTCCCCAAATATTTCGACTCTAGCTCTTAATAATTCCTATTGTTATATGTTACTTTAAAGAACGAATGAAATGTAAAATTGGCTTAAAAAGACTCAATAAAATTTACTTTACTTCGACTCTAGCAATAGCCATCCGTGAGCTGGAATGGTCTGAAATAACCTCTAAAAATTGAGTTTTTTTGTGAAAATATTGGCTGGTGTATAAGTTGTAAGGAAACAAACGCTCAAAAGTAATAGTTATAAAAAAGTGCTTTCAATCTGCATCAAAAGATTAAATTTTTTTATTCGGATTAAAGATAATGCTGTTTTTCGTTATATTTTTTAATTTTTTTAAGTTAATTTCACTAAAATTAAAAAAACTTAATTATTTCTAATTCGCTCTTTTTTCTTTAAATTTATCAATAGAAAAGTTTTGAGTGCTTGCTTTGATTACCGGTCAGAATTGCTTACATTGATATAAATAAAAATGAAAATATTAATTATAAAACAATCTAAACCCTTCCGACCCGGAGTTTTATTTCAAAAACTGGCAAATATATGTTAATTTTGGCTTTAGTTATCGATACAGAACAAAAATATAAGATGTTTGGCATACTTGAGAATTTTATAATCCTTTATATATTCTGGGATATATTCTGTCCTATAGAGGGCGCTATACTAAATTTAATGTAACATCACATAGTCTATAACCAGCAGACAATCAAAGCGCTTTCAGCGATACCTCATTTGTCAAATTATGATAAGTAATTTAGGAGTGTGGGTGGAACAGATGAACATACATATATACATACATCCAAACCGATCAAACATATAAACCGCTCTTTTTGCTTCGCCATAGCCGGGTTTTTTCACGCAAGCTGCACTCAAAAATTACTGTATTATACACAAAAAACTTTCACATTTAACGTACTGACGCACGATTTTTTTTTTTAAGACTGTGTACTTAAGTGCAGAAAAACATGTTTTATCTTGCATTTAACCACAGACGAGACATTGAACTATTATTGGTACAGTGTAAAAATTATATTTTCATGTGAAAGTTCTGAGAAAAAGCCTGCCAAATTTGCTGAGTCATATAATCTCAGTAGGGGCTAAAGGGAAAAAATATATTGTAAGAAATTAAAAAAAAATTAAAATGATGAAGTAGTTTGAATATTGAAAGTTTTTGTAACGAAATAAAATCAAGTATATATAAAAATATGCATTGAAAACAGCATTATCTTTCATCCGATTGCAAACATTTTAGCAGTTTTTTGATGCAGATTGAAAGAGATTTTTCCGTCCTACAATTTCGGGCAGTTTATTTTTTACAACTTCACACCAGCCAATATTTTTACAAAAAAATCGACTTTTAGAGCTTATTGTAAACCATTCCAGCTCAGGGATGGCTATAGCTAGAGTTGAAATATTTAGGGAATCACTACAAATAAAATCAAGGAAACCTACCCGACCGCCTTTTTTAATTCTATGGAGCATGAGGCACCTTAATAAACAAATTAAAAAACAAGGGTTTGCGAATTATTTATAGTATTTAAATTATTTGAAACTGTACCCTTGTGCGAATTCGCATTGTCAAAAAATTCAAACTAATGGCATTTTGTTTCTTTTCTCTCTAGAGGGTCAATAATGAGATGAAAAAAATGTCGTTTCTGAATGTCTCCAGCAAAAAAGTTCTTCCAAAAGAAGGTAAAGTGGAAGGGAAAGTCTTGAATTCCATCCTTTCCACTTTCATACCCAGAATCTTTTAACATATGCATGTCGTTAGGAGGAATGATTTTCTTAGTCTTCTCTAGAAGTGCTTCCAGAATTTTTTCAATATAAGATTTCTTTGAGCCTTTTAATGAAAGGATTCTAGTAGGTGTTTTCCAGGAGAACTTCAAGAAGGCATTTCATGGAATGGAATCGTTTTTGTAGTAAGGGGGGCTTACAAAATCCCACAGAAAATATACTTTTCCCGATTAAATCACGTTTTTGGTATTATTGGGGGTTTAAAAAAACCCACGTTAAATTTTCTTTTTCAGATTTTCACGGCAATTTGGTGTTGAAAGTAGGAAGTGATTGGGTTTGGTTGGGTGCTTAGAAATTCCCACGAAAAGTATCTCAAACATATATTATAATTATGTATATATTTTTTTTTTAATTTAATTGAATTTAACAATTTATTACTGGTTAACAATTTGTTAATTTGCCAGAATAGGGCGGTAAATGTCTTCTAGAAGTAGTTTATGAGAACTCTTCCTAACAGCACTTCCTGATAAGTCTAAGAAGAAGCACAATGGGATCTATAGAATGTTTTCTGCAATGTCCCTAAGAATGCAAGTCACATTTGTATCAACAATTTTGCTGGGTCATTGAATTTAAGTATCTAATGCATATCGTCTTTAAACTACGAGCTACGAGAAAATTTCGTCGAAAAAAAATTTGCAGAAAAATCTAACCAAAATGAAAAGAAAATTTATTTTTACACATCAGTCTTCAACGAATAATTGAACAAACATTTTATTTTTATTGAATTTATAAAATATTACATAGTTGTTAGATTAAAACCAAAGTTGGTATACCATTTCTGTAAAGATGGTATGTGAACAGAATCTACCATAGAATCACTAAAACACCTACTTAACCCTTCGTTGCATGGGATTGCACATATGCAATGTTGACTTATAAGAGATGTAGCGTACACACTCTGTTAATATTCGTAACGGGATTTTTTTAAAAATATATTTAGACATTTTTTTATTTTTTGTTGCCTTCCTTTGTCAAATTGGTGGTTTAGTTTGTCCGAAATATTGAGTCGAACAAGGTTTACACGTGGACAAAATAAGTGAATATTTTTAATAATTATTCCAGAAATATTATTAAAACGTTTAAATGAAAGTAATATTCTAGAATGTAAGTTAATTTTCTTCAAGCTTGGTAATTTTTTTGTGCAATATAAGTTAAATTTCATAAAATAAATAGTTTAGTTGCATATATGCAATATAATGCATTTGAGACATTTTGAAGCTACATTGTAGATATGAGGTTATATTGCAGATGTGCTATTCTGTGCATTAAACTTGAAGTAAAGCTGAAAACTTTTGTAGGGCGCTACTGACGATAAAATTCGAAAATTGTTTGTTTCATTATAAAATAGCGAGGATGAATTAAGTGATAATGATCATGAAGATGATATCGTGGACGTCAGGATAAATCGTAAAGTAACGTCATAGAAAAAATATCTTGAAGTTGAAGAAGACATTTCAAATATCATAACATTAAAAGAGCAATTCGCGCTCATTATTTGGTAAGAACAATTTTTTATTCTACATATAAGAAAACCAAGCAATCCATCTAATACTGAAAAGTCAGATTTAAGAAAATTTCTGGGCATATACATTCTAAAGTCTGTTATTTAACCCTTTCAGTGAGTTTGCCCAATATATTGGACACGTCAGAAAGTTATTTTTAAATTTATTTTGCAACGCTTTTTTTAAATCAAATCGTTTGGTTCTATAAAAAAAGATAAACTAACATGATAAAAAAAAATTTAGAGAGATATTTGACATTAAAGTCAGTTGGATTTTCAGTTGTGCCGAAGAAAAGCAAAAAAGTTTTTTTGTCTTATTTTATTAGAAAAAATCAACTGGACTAAAATCAAATTTATGTTTTTTATCCTTTTATGGCTTTAATGATAATAATATTAAGCGGGTTTAAAAAACAAAGATCTAAAGGGTTAAAAAAACTTCAAGGGATTAAAAAAAGATCTTGTGCCGAACAGGAGCATAACAATTTTTTCTTTATACAAGCTTGCAAAACGTAAGAAGCGCAGGTAAACATCAAAGGTATGTTTGTTCATCTCTTTAGGACCTAAATGATAGGAATATTAACTCAAAAAATTATTTTGTCCTTAGTTTAGCCTAGTCATTGAAATGGTTAAATACCCAATAATCGGTGTTATTGGACACTTGTTGCAGGAAACACTCTAAGGGCCAGCTAAAAGCAGCTGGTAGTGCGTATAGTACGCGCTTACCGCCGCTGACTTGTTGCTGATGGTTTTTGACTACTTTGAGTTTATTAGTGTATATTACGTTTCGTTTTTGTTTATTTTTGATACTGAAAAGAAAAAAGTCACGTGATTTCGTGTTCTTTTTGCTTTCCTCAAACCAAATAGATGGTCAGCAGATAACACGTGTAATATAACACGGCAAATCTGGCCTAAACTAATCTTAAGCGTTCAAAAGAACTCATTTCTCTGAGTAGAGACCACAAAAGCACCATGATAGGGATCCTGACAGGGCACTGCCTTATTGGCAGGCACGCTCAAAGATTAAACATACCCCACAAAGACTTTTGCTGAAGCTGTAGAGATGAGGAGGGGGAGGAATCTACAGAACACTTTCTCTGCACTTGCACAGCGCTGGCTCGAAAACGTTTTCTTCACTTAAACAACTGGTTTTTCAAAGACCTCGAAGAACTCACGAAAATATCGGCATACCGAATGCTAAGCTTTGTGAGCGGCTCAAGCTGGTTTAAATAGAGAATGGGAATCCACCCTGTAGTACCACAAAGCGCCTCATTGGCCTAAGTGTGTCTCAATTGAGGCAGCCACTTTGACCTAACATAACCTAACCTTTCCTCGAACCAGCGAACAACAAGCGAATGAAAAAACCATGCTCAAACGCACTCTAAGCCACTGTAAGTTGCTTTAAGTTACTCTAAGTCGCTGACTTGTTCCAGCTGGTTTTTGACTATTTTGATTTTGTAGATATTAATTTTTGTTTTATCACGTGATTTCTTGTGTGCTTTCGACTTTCCTTAAATCAGCGGACAACAAGTCAAGTGACGAAAATGCGAAAAATATGATGAAATGCACTTTAAGTCACTGTAAGTTGCTTTAAGTCACTTGCCCAGTTTGTTTCGACTTTCTTGCAATTGTTTTGTAATGTTTTTTGTTGCCTTGCTGCTGCGTTTTTTTAATTGTTTTTTTAACCCTCATGTGTATACGAAAAATTTTCCCCTTTAGTGTATACGAAGGTACCGGGGTACCTTTATACGATCTATATGAGAGAAACTATATGTGAATGAAAAAAATCATGTGTATACGAAAAATTTTCCCTTTCGTGTATACGAAGGTACTCGGGTACCTTTACACTATCTATATGAAGGAAACTAGATGTGAATGAAAAAAATCCAAAGTAACTTTGTAATCCTTCATCCTGATTGCATCAGTGCATTATTTTCTAAACGTTAAAAATCGACAAAGACCATAACAGTTCGAATTCGCATGCATTTATGTGTTTTACCCGGAGGTACCCGGGTACCTTCGTATAAGACAAAAGGGAAGTACTTAAAAATCTTTCATAAAAACTTGCCAAAACATTTTCTTTGCAATATAAAAACTTTATTGAATAAAAAAATAAATTTTAGGAAGGTACTAAAGATTTCAGGATATAGTTCCTTGGACGAAAGTTACCTTTTTTGCTTTAAAATTGCAAAAGGTACCCGGATACCTTTGTATACACAGGAGGGTTAAACAGAACAGGAAAAATAACATAACAAAAAAGTGTTGAAAAAAGTCAATCGGCTAAATAAGCAACTCATCAAAAGGCTTCCTAAACATTTGCCCGAATGTGGAACTTACATCATTTATATATGTTAGTTGGTATATATTAGACATACTCGTTGACCAACATATATTTATTTTCATATTTTGCATACACATATCACAGATTGATGTCAAATGATTGATTTTTGCACACAAAATTAGAAAATTTTGAAGTAAACAAAAGCTATTGATTGCTTATTTTAATTTTTTTCACCCACTTGCTTTTGTTCCCAAGAAAAATCAAAGAAAAGGCGCAACAGCAAAAACAACAAAAAATATATATAACTATCGCTTATTTGCTTGATTAACGTCATAGCTGAAAAAACAAGATTTTTGCTTAACATCATGCTTCAATGGTGTAGAAATTGCAAGTTATTTTGAATGTTCTCCGCGTGAGAAGAAAAAAATGCCTCTATCTCTTTATAGAAGGTCAATTGAAATCTTTAAATAAGTTTTATGCAAAATGACTTTTTTGAGTTATGACGTTATTCGAGCAAATGAGCGAAATGTATTTTATTGGAGTTTTCCTTATTACTCTACCGTTTTTATGTTACTTAATGAAAATAATAAATAAAATAATAATAAACACATGCAAACAATGCAAACGAGCGAGAAAGCAACAATAGGCACTCTGAATACCAGCGCACAAGTCGCTTTTAGCTGCTTATTCGGCTGACACTATACGCACTTTGAGCATATTTCTCTCTTGGTTCAGCTCGACAAAGCTACAAGTCGCCACTATAAACGTGCCTTAATACAGGAGACGATGGAAGTCAATCAATTTAAAAAAATTAAATGATCTTTGCATTTTATTGACAATGGTGATATGAAACAAAGAGATAATCCAAATTTTGACCGGCTTTTTAAATTACGAATGTTACTCAACCAATTTCAGAAATAGTTCAAATTGATTCAATACGAAAATTGCCATTCCGTTGAGGAATAGTTATGCTTCACAAAATATAAGTTATTATACAACACTTCCACTAATGACTCCACTATCCAAAAGGGGAATACATTCAGCCGTCGGAATAGAGATCTGAACTCAAAACTACCGAGTGTTCCAATATTAATAAAGAAATATCGAGGAGAGTCTGTGAAATATGGAGCCTCCCAGAATAATTTTAAGTATCTTTGATTTCATGGAGAGGTAATAAAGTTGTTAATTTGATGACAAACTATTGTCGTACAAGTCCTGAGATCATATCTGAAGGACTTAACAATAAATTTTGTAAAAACATATCCATTAAGTGTCCGAATATTGTTGCGCAATACGTCAAATTAATGGGGGAGTCGATTTGTTAGACTCATTTATTAGTCGCTACAAGATAAAAATACTCTCAAAAAAAGTGGTATATGATATTTTTAGCATTTGATAGATACCACATTAGTAAATGCATGGCTATTGTACAAGCGCGCGAAAAAACAAAGCGGTAATCATGAAATAATTTCTTGAAATTGATCGGCCTTTTGTCATCGGAAACGATATATCAATCCAAATTTGACCAGTTTGTCCAATGTATTGCACTGTATATTTATGCGTTTAGTCAGTGTTTCAAATGAATTAAGGAATTAGCGCTCTTTCCTATATATCCGGAAAAAATTCGCTAGCGCCCTTCTGAGGCCTTATTTGCCTCCATTTAAAAACGTCCCTGGTTACTCTCTTAAGAAAAATTGTTATATATTGGAATTTTTTTTTCATTTTTACTCTTTAAACTAATTATCAAAATTAAAAATGTTTAACTCAAGTTCATAGTATTAAAATGATTTTAATTTTAGAGTAAAAATATCTATACAAATACTATCACTTATGGCTTGGAGCAAAACCAATAAAAAAAAAACAACCTCACCTAAGGAATTCATTTGAAGCAAGCCAATGGCACAGTAGTACTTCCGCTTATCAACAACAATTGCTGTTGTTATTGTTGGAGTTGCTGTTACGATACATATTGCTGCTGCTTCTACTTCCAAAATACAGATGCATTGCTGCGGAGTTATTTATAAAAATAACACCACCACGCGTTGCACTTGTCCAAAATGTAAACAATACAAAATGTATTTACAAGTGCTAGTAGAAAAAAATTTTACCACAAAAAACATAAATAGAACCAAAAATCGTTTTTTTTTTCTATAGGATAAAAAATCGAAACAAAAACAATAAATACCACCATGCTAATGATCGCATAGAAACAAGCATGTGTTGTAACCAGTGTTGCCAAAAAATGCGTTACTTTCAATTTTCTTTAAAGTTATCATTATTTCTTGGGAACTTGCTTTTTTATATCCTTTTTACACATAAATTATTATAAATTTCCTAATTCGAAATCAACTAATTTAAAAGTAGTTGAAAAAGTAGTTTTTTGTCAATCACAACTAGTTGAAATTCTGACTTTTTTCCATAGAACGAACTAACATATTTTGTATGGTGATGTCCGCTAAATAAGTCAATTGACTTTCGTCTTTATAATTTTTTTAACTACTTTAAAATAAATCAATTGCAAACCACATATATTTTCAACTACTTGCTAAATTAGTTAAATTTAAATTTTTTTTTCAATTACTGTAAAATAAATGTATTGAAAACAGCATATTTTTTCAACTACTTGTTAAATTAGTTAAATTCAAATTTTTTTTTTAATTACTTTAAAATAAATCAATTGAAAACTAGTTAATATTCCACTTATTGAAGGTGAATTTAAAAGCATAAAAATTTTAAATTTCTATACATCAAAGAGATAATTTATTTTAATTTTTTGAAAAAAAATACATAAATTCATATTACTTTCGACTCCCGTCGTTTCATTACCGAGGTCGTGAAGTGCGACTAGCCAACGGTAATTGTGTTTGTGGTGCATCCGCTGATGCGACTGACACAATTAAAGTACAGTTTTAAATAGAATCAAAAAGATTTGTAATTTGTAATGGCGTTATAAATCTACGATTTGGCCAAATCATTTCCTCTTCACTGAGGATTCTTCTTGAGCTAGGGAAGCCTAGTTTTCGGAGTAACTTAAATAAAAAAAAGAAATGCATATTAGTGAAAGCCTAAAGTTAATAATATTTTATGAAATAGCATGGTTAAATATATATAAACTTGTAATCTAATAAAAATTTGCAATAAAAACATGTTAAAATCAGAGTAGTCGCCGTCTTAATATAATTCAAAGTAGTTTTTAAGCCACTTGTTTAAAGGTAGTTTTTCAATTACTTCATATATAATGCAATAAAAACTATTTAAAATTGAAGTGGATAACGCCTTAATATAAATCAAAGTAGTTCATAAACTTGTTTATTTTAAATTACTTTTTTAATTAGTTGTTTTTAAAAACAAGTTGGTTTGTTCCTGTAGGGTTGGTATACAAACACATAAAATTCATTTATTGTATGTAAAAGAAAAAATTCTAAATTGTTATTATAATAGATAGTTTTCCCGATTACTAATTGTATACCGCTCTTGAAGCCATTTATAGTACATGTCGCAAAAAGACAACGGCTGGAAAAAGTTGGTTAAGCGGGATTCACTGACTGAACTTCAGCATGCTGACCATGTTTTCTTATAAAGGGTTTTTTCGCTTTATCTGAGAGATAGCAATCCGCTTACTTTATCGCGATATTTTATCTGAAAGAGTAGCAATCCGCTTATATAATTTTATCATTACTCTGAATTTTGTTTATATCATAACCTTATCATATTGTTTATATCAATATCTCATCAATTATCCTATTGTAATGCATTATCTTTAATCCGAATGCAAAAATTTTAAATATGTTGATGCAGATTGTAAGAAATTTTTCATAACTCTTATATTTTTTAACTACAAAAGTTTTAAAAAACTCGATTTTTAGAGGTTATGTCAAACCATTCCACCTCGCGGATATCTATCACTAATGTTGAAATATTTTTAACTATTTCTTAAACGCAGTGTTAAACACATACATTGTAAGTGTAATCTGACTGAAGTCTTTATTACTTAGTTCTAGAGTAGTTTTTATGTATTCGCTGTTAATAAAACCTTTTTATTTCATTTGCCTTAGTAGCAAAATATATTTTTGTACAAGTTAGTGAAGTGTTATTGTAAAAATAACTATTGTTGCAACCTGTTGCTTCATGAACTTGCATTTGCCATTAAGCTAAGATATAATTCAAAAATTTTTTTAAATTATAAAAAAAGAATATAGTAATTAAAATATGTCATTTATATTTCATGTAGATTATTTTTTATGTTTATGCATTAAGAAAAGTATTCGAAGTTTTGTTGGGTTGTTTTCTTTCGTTTGAATTGTGTTTCTGCAATATCGATAAATTTGGTAACAGTGTCGTATTTTTTTCTGGTTTATGTATGTGTTTAACACTGCGTTTAAGAAATAGTTAAAAATATTTCAACATTAGTGATAGATATCCGCGAGGTGGAATGGTTTGACATAACCTCTAAAAATCGAGTTTTTTAAAACTTTTGTAGTTAAAAAATATAAGAGTTATGAAAAATTTCTTACAATCTGCATCAACATATTTAAAGTTTTTGCATTCGGATTAAAGATAATGCATTTGTATGAATTTTCACTAAAATTAAAAAAAACTTATTTATTTAATTGTGATCCTCCTCACTATCAAGATATCGTTGGAAAGTTTTTGAATGCCTGCATTGATTCCTGTTCAAAACTGCTTTAATTGATGATGAAATTAGAATATAATGATTATAAATTATGATAAAAATTAAAATATTAATTATAAAATAAACACCTTCTGTAAAAATATTGTAAGAAATTTAACAAAAAAAGTAGTTAGGAAATTATTTGAATTTTGAAAGTTTTTGTATGGAAATAAAATAAAAAAACATATATGAAAAATTTTTATGATAAGCAGCATTATCTTTAATCCGATTGCAAACATTTACAATTTTTTAATGCAGATTGGAAGCGCTTTTTTCGATCAATTATTCCTGACAGTTTATTTTTTTACAACTATTACACCAGTCAATATTTTTAAAAAACATTTGGATTTCATAAGTTATTTGGATGGCTATCTGTAAAGTCAAAATATGTCGGGGATCATCATAACATGAGCAAAGGTTTATTTTGAGAAACTGATCCGGTCAACTTTTTTTTTCTATGGAGTATGAGGTGCCTTAATTTGCATATGATGGGTGAATATTTTTGGCTCCTCATACGAGAAACTCAAACCGACACACATCAAACCAGAAGTAATAATTTAAACCATGTTTGAGATTTATTCTATACTTAGAGCGGTATAAATAAAAATAAAGTTCTTTCATAAAATATCTTATTTTAAAAATTTAACGAAAATTAGGAAAATTTGTTAAATTCCTGCCAAATATTCATTTTCCGTCGAATCCATTTAAAATTTAATTCTAAATGAGCGCAATGATTTACAAAATTTCAATAAAACACAAAACTTGAAAAAATTTTTTTGGCAACGTTGGCAAAGGGTTACATGTTGTGAAAACCGGAAAATTTTAACGTAGAATTGTCTCGAAAACGGCTGCGTAGATTTAAAAATGGTTAACATTTTTGGAACTAGCAGCCAAAAATACATTAGAAATGGTTTTAAACAGGGACCGTACCGGTTATGGTTTTTATCAAAAAAATCAGATGTTAGCAGTTATCATTTAACTTTTATTGTTTCCGACAAAAATTCTAGTTATTTTATGCCTTTTATTTTTTAGGGCAAAAATAACTGTTACTTTTGACTTTTATTTTTTTGGTCAAAAATAACAGTTATTATGTGCCTTTTATTTTTTCGGTCAAAAATATCAGGCAATTAGAATTTTTTTAAAGGCCGCCAAAAAGTTTAATGCAATTTTCATTGTCTCAGCAGAGCGCACATTTTGAGCTATAACACTTTTTTAGTTTTAATAGTATTTTATATAGTCAAGCGGTCTTTGAAAAAATACAAATTGCCTGATATTTTTGACCGAAAAATAAAAGGTACAAAATAACTGTTATTTCTGACCTAAAAAATAAAAGGCAAAAGTAACAGTTATTTTTGCCCGATAAAAATAAAGCAAAAAATAACAGTTAAATTTAACTTTTATAGTAATAGTCGAAAATTTAAAAGGCGTTTAATATTCTCGAAGCTGCTACCATTACGATTATAATGGTTTATTTAAAAAAGTCCACCGGCAACTTTTTCGTTATGCCTTTTTCATCTGAAAATTGTAAAATAACAGTTATTTTCGGTCCCTGGTTTTAAATGTTAATAGTGCAAACATTTTTTTTCCATTTTGTGGAGTAGTTTAATTTTAGTCATAAGCACATACACTATATTACAAAACTTTCTGTTAGAAAACACCCTCAAAGCATTTTCAATCGCCTCAGAGTCACCAGCGAATCGTTGGAAGATGAGACAATCGCCTGCGAGCTCATTTGGGAGTCATCCGGAAGATTCGCGAACGAATCGCCTAAAGCATTCGTAAGCAATTCGCTGGGAAGAGTCGCAAACGAATCGCCGAGAGGGGTCTTAAGCGATTCACCTGGAAGATTCGCGAACAAAGCGCCTAAAGTGTTCGTAAGCAATTCTCTGGAAAGAGTCTCAAACAAATCGCCAAGAGAAGTCCTTAGCAGTGTGACCAGAAAATTTTTGAAAAAATATGCTTTTTGTTAAAAAAAAATATGCTAAATATTCCACTTTTAATTTTTATATTAAACAAAAATATTCCACTTTCAATTCCAAAGGTATATATCTAAATAAGTCTAAATATGCATATAAAAAAACACAGAAGCAAGTTTAAAAACATTTATTTATTTGATTACTATCGCACTTAAATTTATTTTCTTCTCCTATAAAAAATTATAAACATTGTTATGGTTTTTTGAATTTTAAGTAACGATATACAATATACAAAACTTTAATTCAGGCACATCTTCGAGGTCAATTCTTAAATTGTTGCTTGTATTATTGTCATAGAAATTCGCATTTCTAAATTTTTTATTAAGCTATCTGGTATTTGATAGGCATTACAACACTTTTTTGAGCATGCAGCCATGTTTTTACATTCAACAAATTATTTAAGAGTTTTTCTTGCATTCTATTTCGAATTTTTGTTTAAATAAGAAAAATTCATATAGCTAAAAATGTGCTCAACCTCAGCATTGCTAAATGGTAAGCTAAACGAGAAAAGCTCAAATTTTGATAAATCTTCAGATTCCGAACTTTGATCAATAACTTTGTTTTCTGCTTTATTGTTTTGAATCCACATTTTAAAATAGTTAAATAGCTATTGTTAGCAATAATAGTGGTATTCACGATGTGGTGCATTTGTGATAAATTTTTGCAAAATTTACAATACTTACAACTTAAAGTGATCGAACCTTCAGTAAAGTACATATTGTATTTTTAAAATCAATTATATTAATTTTTATTAAATAAACTCACAGCGTAGCCTTTAGCTTGCCCCATGCTGAGTAGAAATGTTTGTACAATCAGCTGATCTAATACACAACTTGTATATTTTCCACAGGGTTGTATTTTGAAAACTTTTTTGTTTTTGTTATATTAAAAAATTTACTACATATATCAAATTTATCAAAAATACACAATACAAGGGAAAATACAACACATCGTGAATACCCCTAATGTTTTCTTAGGTAAATAACTTTCTGCTGTAATATAATCCATAAAAAAATCTAACCAAACAAACATATAAGCAAATTTACTTCACTTTTTAAGCTGCGTGAAGTTATTACATGAATTGTAATAAAATTGACAACGAATAAGTTAACCACAAAAGGAATTCCTTATATTGCGTTTTGCAAGGTGGTTCAGAGATAAACAAAAACATGTCGATAGCCAAAAAAAAAACCCATTTAGTAAACAAATAGACATTTTTTTATTGCAATTTTTGTGAATTTTAAAAAAAATATAATCATACGAAAAATATTCCGCTTTTTATGCTGCATATTTTTATAAAAAAAAATGCTTCCCGAAGCTAAAATATGCCAAAGTGGAATATAATATTCCACTCTGGTCACACTGGTCCTTAGCAATTCTCGGGAAGAGTCGCACACGAATCGGCAAAAGGAGTCTTAAGCGATTCGCAGACATAAGTGGCATACGAATCGCTTTTATGGTTCCTCAGCGATTTATTTCGAAGCGTCTTGATTGAAAGTTACAAGTTGTTTTATAGGCGACATTCTTTGTCTAATCGGGTAAAAAATAAATCTACCACCGAAAATCGTGCTAATATGAATATTTTCAGTGTCCATGCGACTATTGAATAAAAAACAAAATTTTTTATTTTTGCTAATTATTTTTCAGCCTACTTCATATTCCAATAATCGATTTTTAAAAGTTTTAAATAAACCATCTTCCAACGGTCGCCAGAATGAGCGAACGAAGATTTTAAAGATTTTTCTTGAATCGCGCATTCATCGCTTGGGCGATAGAAAAGCAATTCATATTCCAACGGTCGCCGAAATGAGCGAAGGAAGATTTTTAAAATGTTTCTTAAATCGCGCACTCATCGTTCGGGCGATTGAAAAGCGATCCATATTCCAAGGAACCCTTGGGCGAATCGCAAGTGCTTCGCCAAATCAACTTCTCTTCCAATCGCCTGCCAAATGTTTGCAGGGCACGATCTAGCTACACAGACGAATGAAGTAAAATTGTTACGTTAACAGTGAATAAAAAAAACTATTGATCATTAACAAGAGAAATCAAATCTTTTTACATCCCGCTTACAACTATGCATTACAATGTCATCACAATAAATTTTCACAAGCGAGAAGATGCTGCTGCACACTATTTGAGTTCATTAAATTTATTTTAGTTTTTGCAGAAAACTTGCTCTAGTTGGTCAGAAATTCCGACTTTATTTAGTAAATTTGTAATTTTTTTTTTTCAATATTCTCCTTTTGTTTCGAAATTTTCATCACAAATAAGTTTAAAATTTTGAATTGCGAAGACATTTTTTATTATTCTATTAGTCGTTATCAATACGTTTGTAAATCATGTTTTAAAACTAAATTTGGAGAAAGTAGTAGTAAATTTTCTAAAGATAAAACTTCTCGCTTTTTATGATCCAATGAGCTTTTTGATTTAATGCAGCAAAATTTGTTAAAACTAGTTCAATTAAGTTAGTGTTTCTTATTTCATTGCATAGTTTATTGTAAAATATAACAGCGTTGTTGAGTAATTGCATTTGTAAAATACATAAAATATGCCTCAAAAAATGTCAATCATCATTGGAGCTTGAAATACGTCAAAACCATGTATTTAACGTCACTCTGGCAACGCTAGTTGGAATGTAATTTGAAAGTATTGAAGGTACAAAAAAATATCGCCACAAATTAGCTACAACAAACACACATGATGTGCACACGTCAAACATACCGACATCATAGCAAAATATCGAATTTGGTTTGAAGACAAGCCACGCGCCCAAAAATGCAGCTGATATCTGTGAAATACTAGACTACAGGCTTGTGTGTGCACACAGTTGCAGTGGCAATAAGTTAAGGTAAAAGAAAATTAATTAGTATACATTTGAATTAGAAACTTTTCCTTGACTATACTGCAAAAACGTAGTTCCTTGCAGCTATACCAACCTTACACTTTGAGTGTGTTTAATGTGTGTGTTTTTTTTCCCCATCTTCTACAACCAGATGCAGCAACAAAGAGTTGAAATTATGAGCGCATAAAAACTAGCAGCAAAGAAGAGAAAAAAAAAGAAACGAAAAAATCTTAGCTAATTATAAAGTCTAGGGAAGAAAAATGAGAAAATGTTGCTAGCTCATTTTCCGCATTTTCCATTCGCTACTGTTTGGCTTTGACTTTTTTATTCTTTCCGTTTCACATTTCAAATGTTTTGCTTCATTTGTTGTCGATATTTTGTTTTTGTATTCGTTTTGTTTTGTTATTGTTGTAGTATTTATGTTTACAATCTTCAATTGTTTCTGCTTAAATTGTTGTAGTCATCCGCATTATTGTTGTTGTTGGTTTTTTTGGAGGTGTTTTTCAACTAATTGCAGACAAATTAGCTGAAGTGAATGATTTAGGGTACGGCGGAGACAGCTAGATTTTGGTGCGTGGGGGAGGACCGTTGAGTGAGAGCAGGGGGGCTTTATAGCGTAACTGCAGAGTATATTAGTCACAGTAAACGATGCAAAGAGGGGGTCTAAGAATTTTTCATGTAAGCTGTAGCTGAAAATGCATTATGTATTAGCAAATGATTTACCGCCAGCGATTACATTGCCGCGTCAGTTTCTTTTTCTGCTGTTGCTAATTCAATTTCAGATAATTTCAAAAAGAAGATATTAAATGTTTTTTTTTTTCATTTTTGCCTTCAAATTATTTTATACATTTTCTATAGATATATTTTTTTATTTCTCTATTAAGAGTTAAAAAGAATCGCTTCAAATCGGAATAATGCACTAGTAACAGGGAAGGCAACATGAGAGAATGCGGGTAATCCCAAATTAATTGTGGAATAGGGGAACGGTGTCTATTAAGCGGGAATTAAATAAACAATCCGATTTCTTATAATCATTTTCGGGGAGTTTGCTATCCTAATCAGCCTACTTTTAGTGAAAATCCTTGTTGCATATTTTGTTAAAAAAAGACAATTATGATGTTAATTTAAAAAGTTTTCTGCTTATAATGCTTATTTAGCTTTTAAAGACTTAAAATTGTTGCTTTAAAGATAATTTTAGGTGATAATGTTAGAGAGGTAATTTCATTTTTCAAAATAAAAGAAAGGAAAAAAATTGTAAATAAGTCAAAAACACTGCTTTAAATGTTATGCAGAGGCTATACAGCTACGTGGAACTAATTAGGGACAGTGGTTTTTCATATGCACAGCAATGCATAAAGCTTTTTGAAACGATAAAATATTCGTAGTAGCAATACTTTTTAGAAAATGCAACTCTGGTACTTTCGAAAACACCACATAGGCATCACTTTTTTACCGTTATTCTTGAGCAGGAATTTTATTAAAATAAGGTCTATTTCCGTGCAAAGTTCAAGTAATTGTAATAGATTAGAGAGTGACATTTTGCATGTTATTCTTCTCTCTCGAGCTTTAAAATTTTTAAAATTTAGCTTTAGCTACTTGAATCGAGTACGGGAACAGACCTAGTATCTCGTGCAACAAATTAGGGACAGTGACAAAATAAAATTTTTAATAATCTTATAAAATAAAAAATGGTGATTTTATATACATTTACTAACTGATATACCCGGTGTTAATCGAAAAGTTAAATAAATTTACCCCAAATTTTTGAAATTTTCTGTCATCGCCAAATTTACTATGGTCCTCAAATTCAGCAAACACCTTAAATGTTTAAGGTAAATAATCTGTCATGCAAGAATTTTCAAAGATATATTATTGCAATTTGGTAATGCATACCTTTGTGGTAATTAAAATTATTGGCTTAGATGTCTTTTATTAGAAAAATTTCGTTTTCAATAGGAACATGCATGTTTTTAAAATTTCCAAGAAACTGACACCACAAAAACTTTCGTACCTAAAACACAAAAAAGTTTTTAGTGCAGTAGTAATTCGATAATCCGACTACTCTATAATCCGAAAATCCAGTAATCCGACGGTTTACTTTCACAGCGCTGGCTATTCTGTAGTCCAAATTAATTGCAATTCTGTAATCCGAATTGCATGATTTTTCATTAGAATTCAACGTTGTAACGGGAATATAACGTATTTCAGCAGTCAGAATTTCGCAACTGAGCGAGAGTGTATTATGTATATTTTGTCATTGTTCATTGGCGTCGGAAGCGGGGGGAAAGAGGGGCAGTTGCCCCTCCACTTTTTTAGCTAGATAAACAATTTAAAAGGAAAAGTTATTCAAAATATCAGTTTTCTTACAACGATAATATTTTTGTATTATATATTTTCCTCTTCTTTCTCTCTTCTTCATGTTTCATGTAAAGAAATTTTGGTGAGCTTTTTTTGCACCACCATTTATACTGCCCCCCCCAGATGAAATTCGATTCCGACGCGCTTGTCATTGTTTATGAGTTATTGCGAGTGACAACACATAAAATGAATAATAAAAAACGTGCTCATAAAACACTGTCTCTATTAGACAAAATTAAAATATTAGACGGTCTGAAACAAGGAAAATCCGGTAAAGACCTAGCTAACCAATTCGGAGTGGGACGTGCTACTATCTCTGATATTAAAAAGAAACGAAATGAGTTAAAAAGGTTTGTAAGAGATACACTTATAATCAGGGACCGAAAATAATTGTTATTCCAGATTTCACAGCAGAAAAAGTTGGGCAATTTCAACACATAAAAATTTTCGTTATGAATAACTTTTATTTTTAAGAAAAATGTTTTTTGGTTGTCGGATAACTTTTATTTTTGAGGAATAATTTTTTAGGTTGGCTCATAACAGTTATTTTCTGATATTAATTTTTTTCGGTTATTTGTGTCAAAAATCAAGAAAAATATGACTTTTTCTATTGGAATGGATTCACATCTCTTAGCCGTGGTCGATCTGGGGTAATCATCTAACGTCATCGTCGTGATGTCAGAATTTCAAAAAGTTTTTTGACACCATGGCGGACCCTAAAAAGGTGTTTTTTATATTCGCTTCCCTTTCTGGAATCTTTCCCAGAGAAACCGGCTACCACATCGATTACCGACGACTGATTACCTAACCGAATACAAATTACTGAAGCGATTACCAAGCGGTTACTTAGTCGAATACCGATTACTAAGCGATAACATAACCGAAGACTGATTACTGAAGCGATTATCAAACGATTACTTAGCTGAATACCGATTACTAAGCGATTACATAACCGAAGACTGATTACTGAAGTGATTACCAAGCCATTACTTAGCTGAATACTGATTACTAAGCGATTACATGACTGAATACATATTAATAAAGAGATTACCAAGTGATTACTTAGCTTAATACCAATTACAAAGCGATTACATAACCAAATACCGATTACTGAAGTGAGTACCTAGCGATTACTTAGCTGAATACTGATTACTAAGCAATTACATAATCGAAGACTGATTACTGAAGTAATTACCAAGTGATTACTTAGCTGAATATCAGTTACTAAGCGATAACATAACCAAATACCGATTATTGAAGTGATTACCAAGCGATTACCAAGTGATTACTAACCTGAATACTGATTGCTAAGCGATTACATAAACGAAGACCGATTACTGAAGTGATAACCAAGTGGTTACTTAGCCGATAAAAACTGTTTGTTTTATTTTTTTTATTTTTCAATGAATTTGTGCTTCAATTTAGTTTTACAAACATTATTTTTGATCTCTCATGATCCCTCACGAAATCAACACAAAATTTAATAAAAGTTGCATCAAATGCAACTTTAATTAATTAAATCATGTTTTTACATTCCAGAATTAATGCATCTGACATAAAAAGGGTATGACAAATTCTTAAATTAATTTCACATATTTGCGTAAAGTATTTAATCAACTATAGAAATGATGAAAAAGCTGAGTGTTCCTCATAAAAAATTATTTTTATTACAAAATTTTAAGAAATCGATTTTTTTTAATAAAAAAATGTTTGCTTAGTCATTATCTAAGAAAATAAATAATGTAATTTTTAATATTAATGTTTTGTTTTTGTTTAATAATAAATGTTTGCTTAATCATTATGAAATGCATTTTTAATATTAATAGGTCCTTTAATGTGTGGTTTAATTGCACAATGTTATATATTTTTCAAAATTAGGTAGATGCTTATATGATCTTTTTTAATTCCAACATCAGATTTGAAATGACCAACCAGCGAATCTACAAAGATTATAAAACAAAAAACACTTTTTAAGGTCCACCTTAGTTTCAAAAAACTTTTAAATTCTTAAATCAGATTTGAAATCAGTGACCCCTACATACTGGCAGAACATCTATCATTTCTGACATGGTTTTATACACAGGCACAGGCGCTCAGCCGCACCAGGATCCTGTAAAAGATTCAGTAACTCCAAAAATGATTTAACATGTCTTTATTAAAAAATGTGTTCTTATGATAGTATCTTATGTGTGCAGCGTTAAGTAACCGGGGCGTGGGTTAATCGTGCTGTAGCTTTTCCGCCAGTTCAAGCTGTTCCTTTGTTCTCGTAACCGCTTAAGTTATCGGTATTCAGCTAAGTAATAACTTGGTAATCACTTCAGTACTCAGTCTTCGGTTATGTAATCACTTAGTAATCAGTATTCAGCTAAGTAATCACTTCAGTAGTCAATCTTCAGTTATGTAATCGAATAGTAGTCAGTATTCAGCTAAGTAATGGCTTGGTAATCACTTCAGTAATCAGTATTTGGTTATATAATTGCTTAGTTACTGATATTCGTCAAAGTAATCACTTGGTAATCACTTCAGTAATCAGTCTTCGGTTATGTAATCGCTTAGTAATTAGTATTCAGCTAAGTTATCACTTGGTAATTGCTTTAGTAATCAGTATTCAGTTACGTAATCGCTTAGTTATCAGTTATCAGCTAAGTAATCGTTTGATAATCGCTTCAGTAATCAGTCTTCGGTTATGTAATCGCTTAGTAATCGGTATTCGACTAAGTTATCGCTTGGTAATCACTTCAGTAATTTGTATTCGGTTAAGTAATCAGTCGTCGGTAATCGATGTGGTAGCCGGTTTCTCTGGGAAAGATTCTAGAAAGGGAAGCGAATATAAAAAACACATTTTTAGGGTCCGCCATGGTGTCAAAAAACTTTTTGAAATTCTGACATCACGACGATGACGTTAGATGATTACCCCAGATCGACCACGGCTAAGAGATGTGAATCCATTCCAAAAGAAAAAGTCATAATTTTCTTGATTTTTGACACAAATAACCGAAAAAAATTAATATCAGAAAATAACTGTTATGAGCCAACCTAAAAAATTATTCCTCAAAAATAAAAGTTATCCGACAACCAAAAAACATTTTTCTTAAAAATAAAAGTTATTCATAACTGAAATGTATTTTAACCCATTTTAATAATTAATTTTAACCAATTCCAAAAAAGTTGCATAACAGTTATGTCCCTGCTTATAATTGAAATGTAAGTTTTTTAATTAGTTGCTATGTTTATAGTTTTTCTGCGAATTCTAGCGCTAAAAATTTAAAATTGCGCAAAACTCTAAGAACTGGTGAGTATCCCGAATTCGAAGAAGGCCTTTACTCTTGGTTTTTGAAGCAGCGGGAGAAGCAAAACATTTTGTCGCGTGAAATTGTATGCGAAAAAGCCAAAAAGATGTTTAAAGATATGTATGGCAATGACAAAACTTTTAATGCTTCATATGGATGGTACCAAAAATTCAAGACAAGATTTAATATTCGTTATTTAAAAATTTGTGGAGAAAAACTCTCAAGCCAACCCCATTTAGTACCTCAATTCATACTGCAATTAAAAGAATTACAATCTACAGAAGGCTTATGCGACACACAAATTTATAATGCAGATGAGGCTGCACTTTTTTGGAAATTACTGCCGAGTCAAACTTTGGTGCATGATAAAGAACGATGTGCTCCGGGAAGATAACTGTCAAAAGAACGAGTAACTATTCTCTGCTGTGCAAATTAATCTGGAGATCATAAATTGCGTATTGCGGTTGTAGGAAAATCAAAGAAGCCGCGTTCATTTAAGAATGTTCCTCCGCTGGAGTACTATTCATCTAAGAATAGTTGAATGACTTCATTTATATTTTCGGAATGGTTTGATAATTCATTTGTTCCACAAGTTAAAGCATACCAATCTGAAAACCATCTGGAACAAAAGGCCCTGCTCATAATAGATAACGCACAGTGTCATCCAACAGAGCTTTTTCATGAAAATTATAAATGCTTGGTTTTACCACCTAACTGCACAAGTTTAATTCAACCCATGGACCAAAACGCCATTAGAATAAGCAAAATGTCGTATAAAAAGTCACTCCTATGTCATATAATTGGAGGAGGTGAAGATTACGATAAGGCATTGAAGTCATTTACATTAAAAGACGCATGTATTTTACTCAAGCATTCTTGGGGCAACCTTCGAGAGGAAGTTATTAAAACTTGCTGGTCAAACATATTTGATGAAAACTGCATCTCTGAAGATGATATACCATAATCTATCCTTCGACAAAGCATAAATTCTATAGAAACACCAGAAGAAAGCATAACTATGGATTTTATGAGGGAACTTGTTCAAAACACTATGCACATTAATTTGACCAATGATAATTTAAATGAATGGATTGAAGAAATACTGATAATGAAGATGAAGATGAGAGTCTACAGTTGTCAGAAGACGATGAAGCTGAAATTCATGTCGAAAAAGGTGATCAAATATCAAATTCTGAAGCACTTACTTATTTAAACAAATGCATTCTATGGGCTCTACAAAAAGATCTTGCGGATGAAAAAGTTATACAGGACAGATTTGTGAAATGAAGCATTGGAGTTATGTACAAATAGTGTAAAACCAACAACCATAAAAGATTTTTTTAAAACCTGGTTTTTTTATTTATTTATACATGTTTTTATACATGACTTGAACTGATTTTTGATTTATATTAAAATTGATTGATTTATATTATATTTTTAACTAATTGAATAAAAAAACCTGAACTTTTAAACTCGTAACAAAAATGAACTCTAACTTTATTATTTTTATATATCGCTAGAAAATAAAATACATACATATTTGATTTTTCATTGAAATTTGTGTTTTTCTTAAATAAACTTATGGAAAATAAGACTATCCAATAATCCGAATGTTTCGATAATCCGAATGGGGGTCTGCAATCATTAGTTCGGATTATCGAATTACTGCTGTACTAATTTTATTTTTTTTAAGAAATAGAAAAATCAATATAAAATTAAAGT
Source organism: Dichetophora obliterata (assembly GCA_963920525.1). NCBI lineage: Eukaryota > Metazoa > Arthropoda > Insecta > Diptera > Sciomyzidae > Dichetophora > Dichetophora obliterata. Next base: position 19,016,126 of record OY986438.1, on the reverse strand, counting down.
GTTGATTTTGAAAGTGAATAACTCGGTCATGTTTAAAAGATTTAACATACTAATTTTTTTTTTTTTTAAAATTTTGATGAATTGTTTGTCCAATCGTGCTTGAATTGTTTTCATTTTCGCTTCTTTTCTAATTTTTATAATTTTTCAAAAAAAAAAACTTAAACGAATTTCTTTATTTCGCAAAAAACTTTTGTAAAAATATTTGTTGTTAAAAAATATTCAAAACCGAAAATGGCTTTTTTAATGTTCTTTCATATGGTATGCATAAATGTAGGGTTGATTTAAAGTTTCTATTGTAAAAATTTAAAAAAGTTCTATGCTATCGAAAAATCAAGTTTAACTACCATAAAAATTTAGGATTTTTTTTCTTTGCTTATTTTTACTCAGTTCGTATTTTTAATTTTTTTTGCAGAAAAAGTAATGTTTTAGACAAAGAATCATGACAATTTCTCAATTCGTTTTCGAGTTATACTCTCAAATACCCCTTTAAACACTGCCACAGCAACAACAGCGCCACCTACAGGGTCAAACTTTAAAACAAAACCATCTACAGACCCAGCCGCACACACACACACACACCAAATTTCATCAAAATCTGTCCAGCCGTTTAGGAGGAGTTTAGTGACAAAGCCATGTACAGAAGAATTTTATATGTTACAAGTAATTATTAGAGTGATATTTGATATTTTAAAAGTGGCAAAAATAAATCTTGTGACATCAGCACCCGAAAAATCATTATTCAGATACATCAAGATCATGTCCAAAAATCGCAGCTGCCTTAAAAGTTTCTAAAACCATGGTCTTCAGTATTTTAAAAAAAATTCGACTGCAGATAAGGTGCAACGCAAACAAAGAAGCCGCATTACTACTCTTCGAGAAGATACTCTCATTGTCCGGGAATCTAAAAAAAATCAGCATAAATCTGCAAACGAGGTACGAGTGGCTATCTATGGCGAAAATGAAGCAGCACCATTAGTAGACACTATTAAGATTTTACAGAAGAAGCCTTTATTATCTGAACGCAAGGTATCGTCATTGGGGAGTAAAAGATTGGAAGAGAGTATCGTTTTCAGACAAAACTAAAATAAATAGAGTGTCACCCGATGGAAAAATATATCCGCCGCCCAAGTTCAAAGAAGTTCGACCCAAAGTACAACTTTGAAGACAAATCGTAAAGGTTTTCGTTTTATGAGTTGTTTACGTCCGTGTCTAACAAAATAGGATATCATACTTTCATCGAAAGAAAGATTTAGGTCGGCATGAAATTGTTGAATCATATTTACTTTTAAATAAGCAGTAAAAGAACGCAATTCCCACATTTTTTAGGAGTTTTCGCCTTCTTTTAAAAATACTTTGGAGTCACCTTCGAAGTGAAGACAACGCAAAATTTCATTAAATCTATTCCGGTACGTGGTGTCTATTACAAGACTGTTACGAATGTCTTTATCCTGACTCCACAAATTTTTGTACATGACGTTATCATGTAGCTAGTAATGATCAATATGCCGATAAACGTTCGAAGCTCGCGGACTGTTATATTTGGGTTTGTTCTATTCTGTCCGATAGCAATTAGTTCGGAAATATATACATTAGGGCGAGTCGATTTGAAAATCACCCATTGCTCAGTGAAAATCGTATTCTAGGGATCAAAATAAGAAACTTTGCCCGAGGAACTATACCTCTAAAACGAATAATAATGCCCCAACTTTTGACTTTTGTCTCGTAGGGTCAAATTTTGAAAAATCCCTCTTTGACCCATTTAGACCCATTTGTAACAGAATCCGATCCCACCAGGATTATCTTGACCACGCCCACCTTACATACTAAGAACGTCATAACAAACAAAAAATCCACAATTTCCAGCCCATTATATGGGATCTTTCCATAACTTATCCAGTTTGAGGACTACATTGAAAAAATAGTAAGAATAATAATAAAAAATAGTACGATTTTTATATAAGAAAGATAATATTTTTGGGAAAACTGTGCACGAACCTAAAGTTTTTCGAAAGCTCTCAAATTCAAGATTAGAAAAGCAAATGCACTATTTGAACCTGCCTTAATTTTAAATTTATAACATTTATTTTTTTCTTTAAAAATTGAGAAGTTTAATATACTTATTGTAGAATGATCCATATACAATATAATAGACAAAAATAAAAAAGAAAAAATCTTTCATAAAACGCACATACAATACCCTGAGCTATGCAAACACCCTGTATAGATTTTCATGAACACTACAGTACACCCATCATTCACTCATCAATAAATTTTGCTGCGGCGGCATAAAAAGTGGAAACGGAAAACCCACAAAGTAATTGAAAAACATCCACACGAGGAAAAATATGCACATAAATTTTCACAACGCTGGAAAATTGGAACAAAACGTAGAGCAAAGTCAAAGTAAAGAAAACAAAAAGAGAACAGAGTAGGACGTGAGAGTCGATGAATAGCATGTGGAACTTGTTTGTTGTTGGAAAATCTGCGGATAAACTGCGCACTAACAACTAAAACGGATAAAATAAATACAAGTGACTCATGAAAATGTGCTGTGTCAAAATGAGCAACTGAAAGGAAATGATTGGAAAAGTGAGAGACTTCTATGGAACAAACAAGAGAGCATAAGAGATTGAAAAGGAGTGGAAATATCCTTTAAAAGTGGGAATTTTTCAACATTTCCCATAAGGATAAATTTGGAAAATTTGTGTGGAAATATTTCAACAATAATTGATAAAATGTCGAAAGAGCTGTAAATATGAGAAACAAGCACAGAGAGAGAGAGAGAGAGAGAGAGAAAAAGAGAGAGAGGAAGAGATACAGAGTACGAAAGAAAATAGTAAAACTAATCTTTTTTTAAATAATTTTCTTTTGCCATCCATCCGTTTTCGTCTTAGTAAATATGAGAGGATTAAGTATACACCCTCACACACTTACTCATTTTATCTGTTTGTCTGTCTCTTTGTCTGTCTGTCGGCGCGGCTGCATGAGTGTGATATACATGTGAGCACACGGGTACCGCCCAGATGATTTCGCACAGCAACGCTGGCACATGGATGGACAGTGATTACAACAACAAAAAAGAAAAACAACAGCAACTACAAAAGTATCTTATACAGAATTGCAAAAAAAAAACAAACAAAAAAAAACAAAAAATTATAAAATCGACCCAATATATCTATAAAGATATAAAGCTGCGCTGCCATGCCGACAGCAAAAATTCTTACGTTGCCGTAGTCGCCATACATTGACGGTTAAACAGACGGATGAACAGACTGACGGACGGAAGAATGGATTTTGACCAACTACGCACAAACGTATTTAGCTGATGCTGATACACAGCAACGAATAGAGAAAAACGCATTCCAACTTTCTGTAGCTTGAGGATCTCAAAAGCACGCACATAACAAAAGGACTACTGCCAAAACAACATAGCAGCAGAATGATTGAAAAATGAATGGGACAAAAAAAAAAGAACTAACTCACGTTCTGTCACACTGACAGATAAACAAACAAACATATTGATGACAAAATTTATGTTATGAAGATGCTATAAGCAGCGATGAGAACGTAGGTAGGCCAGACAGCCAAGTCAAAACTAGGGGATATTGAAGTGAAACTGGCCCTTTTTCGGGTAAAAATTCAGAAAAAAGCTAGTTTTGATGCTTTGCTTAAGACGAGATATACGATGCATGACAGCTAAGCTGCAATAAAAAGGATTTCGTTAAAGCCTCAAAGAATGTTACAAATTTCTAGACAATTAAATTTTATGAAACATCTTTATAGTATTTAAACACAAAATAATTGCGCATATAAAGCTGGAAAAAACTAAATCACATTTCAAATTTAATGTAAGCTTTAAGTTTAAAATCGACTAAGTGCAAAAAGCAAACACGTACCTACAACTTTTCAACGACTGACTGATTTTGAATATTGACTATCAAAATTTTTTTTACATCTAAAATTTTATATAAATATGGTATCAATTATATTTTCATATCTGAAATTATTATTGTAACAGCTGCTGACCAATTAAGGCTATACAAACTAAGCACACGTGCCCGAAAGCATGCTTTGTATATTTTAAGTTTATTCAACAGCAAAGCAACAGTCAGTCTGCTTTTATGTATTTATAAATTTGTTTTTTAACGTAAGCGTGTGCGTGTGCCTGTGTGTAAGTAAATGTGTGCGTTGCAGTGAGAAGAGTACCAAAAGATAGTCACTAACTATATGCTTTTAGCTGTCATGAAAATATGAACGTGTTAAATTTTTGTACTCTATTTGCGCTCGTTATCAATTTATTTAAGGTTAGACAGATTTGATGAAATTGCATATTTACGATGTTTTTTTTTTCTTTCTTTGTTAAGGGAGGGTTCTCCTGGATTTTTTTGGATTTGGCCGAAAAACAAGCAAAATTTGAGAATGGTTTGTGGGAAAATGAAAAGACATACGAACTTATGCTTTTGAACTTTGATTCGTGGTTTATTGACGAGTAAAAAAAAAAAAGATATTTGAAAAATTCAAAATGGCGGCTTGAAAATGTCCAAATCTCGTCGACCTCTGCGCGCAAAACATCGACCTCCCGCGGACAGTGTGGGGCCTCAGGTAGTGAACTGAAATGAGAAATGTATAAAATTTATTAAAATTGATAACATTTCATATGCCTGGAACCTAACTTCAATTAAGTTTGGTAAAAAAAAACCAATTTTATGGACTTTTAAAAAAAAATTGAAATTTTTTGCTTTTTTTTTTACTTAGATCTCGTTTAAAAATTATAAATAAACAATTGTTTATGCCAATGTTAGGTTCCAGGCGTACAAAAAAGTATATACTTTCAAACATTCTTTGAATGAAGGAAATCGTATCAATAGAACAAGCCCTGTGCTGTCCGTTAGATTAGAAAACATGGTTCCGAGAAAAACGCGTTTAAAGTTTTTAGAAAGTTGGTACGCGCGCGTGACATGGGTACGTTTGACACGCTCTAGCTCGAGAAATACACGTCGTATTGAAATATCCCTTGGCACAAACATTCTACATATATGTAACTTTCATTTTATGTAAAAAAAAAATGGATTTTTTCAAAAAAATCCAGGAGAACCTTCCCTTAAAGGATAAAAAATATTTTTGGGTGTAGGTTTCTTGAAGACAAGCTCAAAATCACAAAAAGTACCAGATGGGCACCACAAAAAAATGATAAGTGATTTTTTACAAATTTTGCCATAATGTTCTCCTAGAAATACTACATTAATTCACATTTTTTTCTTACCTGCCTTGGTTGATGAGCTATAGACTTGTAAAAATTGGAGTTGCTGAGAAACACGATTTTTTTTAAAAAACCTTTTTGTAGATAAACAAATTTAAAGAAAAATATTTTTTATAGACTCCCTGCAAAAAATTTCAATGCGTATTACTTGTATGCACATAAAGAGCGCTTCATTCTCCTTATAAATAGTGCTGTTTGTATAGTGCTATATTTGCAGCACTTTCCGTAGCGATAACGTTGCACTTGAAAAAAGTATTAGATGTTAATGTCAAAAAAATTCATCTTAAGAAACTGTAAAATTCATTAAATCGTTTTAAAACTATGTTCTCTGTTTTATTTTTTATGAAATGAAAAATCAAATAAAATTCATAAAAATCTTACCTTTTTATATTGTTGCCTTAATTATAATAGAGTGTATGTCAAAATTGGGCAAAGTAACGTTTATTAGCGGTTTAGGTAGATTGGTCAAAACTACATTTATGTCCTTTTTTAGTTTTTAATATTTGTATGAAAAAAATGGGAGGTAGAACGTTTGAAACAATACACTTTCGTATGAACTTCATACAAATAATAAACAGTTTTCTTTTCCTCCTGAACAATAGACAATTTTGACTTACGTCGTATAAGAATTGGGCCGACGATATGAAGGAATAAAGGAAACAAAGTCCTCGATTCTCGCTAAATTTTTGTTCCAACTGCAAGGAGAACAAAGCGCTCGGCTCTGCTACGATTTTATATTTTCTACAGCGGGAGCGGAGCGCATACATCTGATGACATGACTATGTAAAAAAAATGCGCTATACACAAGGGGAATGAAGCGCTCTACTGTTTTTTTGTAGCGCTTCAGATGCGCTAATGGAGCGCTCGCTTCCCTGCTGGGCTTATAGAGAAAATAGATTGTATTTACGAATTCCGGGATCAAATTCGAAAATGTTTCCATTTCAAAACCGGAAGAATTTCGCCATTTTTGGGATTTTTTTAACATTTTTAAATTCAAGCCTGAAATTTGTAATGAAACTGAAAAATATGGTAAGGACAATGAGTGTGAATCACTGGAGCAAAGACTTTGCGAAGTTATTGAAGAACCTGCAACATCGAGAACTATGCAAAATATTTAAAAATTTTCAGATATTCTGAAACAGGAAATTAATTTACTTTGTGATGCAAGAATCAGAACGGTGCAAAATTTGATTTTTAAAAGTCTTTTCTAACCTTAATTTTCCTTAAACACGATAAAAGATGAAAACGGTGCACAGTGTAACGAGGCCATAAAACGAGTGGCCAAAAATTGAAGGAGTTGCTCAAGAATCATGAAATTTTGTGAAAATGAGTTTTATGGTAGATGAATTATTCTCAAAAAATTTCGATCGAATTGAATGACTGCCGCGGCCAGCTCCCATATAACCGAAATTGGTAATCTGGAATAGCTCTCAAAAAAATTATCCTACATCTGTAAAATTTGTAAAATATTAGGGCTATGTCAAGGAAGTGTTTTATTTGAAAGTTTTATTAAAACAAATTTTTTTTAATTTGAAAGATTGTGAAAATTGGCTTTTTTATATATATTAAATTGCTTATTTTCGCCAGAACATGATCCACAAAAGTGGGCGTAAAATCGTTATAATTGAGTTTCGGCAGAGTAAATTTTGGGAACATGTTGAGAAAATATTGATTAAAGATATATTTAAATATAAAAAAAACAAAAATGCTGGTGTTCTTATTTTGTGTTTTGAACTTTGTGAAAGTTTTATTATTTTTTCATAAAAAATTGCTCATTTTGGCCAAAACATGCTCCACAAAAGTTGAGTTCAGAAAATATTAGTAATAGACATGTAAATATATAATTAAAAAAATGCTGTTTTTCTTATTGTGTTTTTTGAACTTTGTGAAAAATTTGGTTTTTTTTTTATACATATATCCAAAAACAATTTATGTGTCCAAAACATGCTCCAGGAAAGTAGGCATGAAGTCGTTATTTTTGAGTTTTGGCAAACCAAATTTCAAGAATATGTTGAAAAAGAGTGGTTTAAAGACATATTTAAATTAAAAAAAAAAAAATTTTGTTTTCTTTTATTGTTTCTAAAATCTTTCAGTTTTTAAATTTCTTAGACCTATCTTTAGTTGCTCAAAATTTTTTTATGTTTGCTTTTAAGTAATTTTTTTTTACTAAAACATTTTGAATTTACAAGTTAATTTTGTTGCATACTTTCGTTGCTAAAATGTAGGTTATTTTAAGCTCTTCAAAAAAAAGGTTGTATACAAAAGTCTTACCCAATTCGGAGAGTTTTGCAAATTTTGTAATCCAAGTCAAAAATCTCTTCCGTTTTTTGTAACGTAACGCCAGCACATATTTTTGCTTTTATCTTAAAATCCTTACGATCGACTGTTGTCATTGTTTTTACTTAATATAGTGTTACTTAATTACTACGCAAACATTAAAAATCCTTTTTTTTTAAATTAGACACTTTCATTATTTTTTCTTAATATTTCTTCGTACATATCGTCCCTAACGCCAGTTTAGAAATGCCCATGTTTAGATTAACTATTTAATGACTTTTTTGCCTTAAGTTATTTTGAGTCGCACTCGTTACACTGTGCGATAACCCAAAAAAAAATGTTCTCATTTAAATAATTGTACTTACCTTAAACTGTTTTTGTCTTTATGATATTATTTAAGTTTTTTTTGTGTTTCTTGCTTTATAAAATAATTTATTTGCATTTCTTAGTTTGAAGAAAAAATAATAAAATACTATAAGCGGAGGCATTCTTGGGAATGATAAATTTTTAATTTTTTTCCATAGAAAATGCTAAGAAATGCATAGAATATGAAAAAAAACTCTCCCATAAGCGGCCGCGAAGCTCTAATAGGCGGACAATTTTGTCTGTTTTAGATCATAAAGAATACTGCTCTTCTTCTTTTTTCTTTGTTTTGGAGTTTTTAGATCAAGAATAAAAGTTAAAATTTGACTTATATTTTTTTGATCAAAAATATAAGTTAAAATTTTACTTTTGATTTTTCGGTCAAATATAACTGTTAAAACTTGAATTTTATTTTTCGATAAAAAATAACAGTTAAAATTTGACATATATTTTTTCGATCAATAATAAAAGTTAAAATTTTACTTTTATTTTTTCGATATAAAAAAATCAATATGCTGCTCTATTGAAATAAGAAATAATTTTTATTGTTGATCTTACCAATAAAAATTTAATTTAATTATTATTTAATTACTTATAAATTAATTATATTTAATTATTTATTAATTATAATTATGTTTATAATTAAATCATATTATTTAATAATTATTATTCTTTTACACCTATTCGTTACATTTTTGTAAAGAAAAAAAAAACACTACTATCGATCTTCATATCGTTGCACATAGTTATTTAAATGACATCTCTTATTTGCTTATCACTGCACATTGTGTTTTCATTCATTTCGCAAACGAATGAGTTAGTGGCTAGAATCAGATGATATACGAATTAAAATATGACTTTTACTTTTGATCGAAAAAATAAAAGTCAAATTTTAACTTTTATATTTGATCAAAAAAATTAAAGTAAAATTTTTAATTTTCTTTTTGATAAAAAAATAAGTCAAATTTTAATTTATATTTTTGATAAAAAAAATTAAAGTCAAATTTTAACTGTTCGTTTTGATCAAAAAAATAAAAGTCAAATTTTAACTTTTATATACGATCAAAAAACTAAAAGTTAAATCGAAATAACGAAATAAAATTTTATTTTTTTTATCGAAATAAAATTGGTCAAAAAATAGCGTTTATATATTGACTTTTTTAAAAAATTCAATAAATTTATATCATTAAAGATTATTATTACTTAGCTAACAAGCATCACATTGCTATATTCAAATATCAAATAGACTTACTCTTTCCATTTGACTTTTTGAATGGAAATGTGGGAAATAACTGTTAATTTCGGATCCTGAAAATACTCTTATTTGGTTTTTTTTTTTTTTAAAAAGACTACTTTATACCATATAAATTAGATTTTCAACTCAAAGGTCGCAAGCGGCACATTTATATATCAATATTTTTATCTGAAAATTTTGCAGATTATTCTGTCTTTTTGAAGGAAAAAAACCCCGGTCCGAATTTCGTTATTTTCGAAAAAATAAGGTCCACTCTAATGTACATATTTAAATTTAAATTTATTTATTACTAGTTTTTTTTTTTGTTTATTGAAGAATAAAAATAATTTAAAATTAGAATATCGCAATGCTAATTTTTTTAATTTGAATTTAAATATTATTTTTTACGAAATTACCATTAGCGAAGCTTTCACTGTACCTACTTATTTAGTTTTTTGATCTCGAACTAGTCCTGGGATCCCGGGATTGCGGTTTTTAATCGCGATTATCCCGAGTTTGCGAAAAGCTGCCGGGATGGACTCCCTAGCAGCTAGTATAAAAATATTACACAAGTTTCGTGATTTAAAGACAAAAAACTCGTTCAAATTTTCAAAAAAAAATGTTTATACCTGAAATTTAAATGCAAAAATGAGAGTAAAATCTCAACTTTTACGTCACTTTGGGCAAAACTAAAAAAGTTTTATATTAGAAAGATTTGAAGAAAAAGATTTCAGAAAGCATTCACAGTTCATTCAACTTTTTAACCCTCCGTTTGGCACATGTTCGGCGAGTCATATTCGTACCTCATGGGTCTGGCCAGACCCACACACATTTTCTAGCATTTACATGTATTGGGGGTTGGAATTAATTTTAAAGGTTTTTTTTCGGTTTTTGAGCATTTATTTAGAAACAACGGTACAATGTATATTATTCAAAGTATTGTCCATCGTTAGCTACAATATTTTCCCATCTTTCTGGCAGCATATGGATTCCGCGCCGGAAGAACGATTCGTCTTTTGAGGCAATCCACGAATCGACCCATTTTTTGGTATCCTCGTAAGAAGTGAAGCGCTGCTCAGCCAAGCCATGCGTCATCGATCTGAATAGGTGGTAGTCGGAAGGGGCTATGCCTGGGCTATAAGGCGGGTGGGGTAGCACATCCCAATTCAGCGCCTTCAACGTTTCCTTGACGGTTCTTGCAACATGTGGCCGTGCGTTGTCATGTTGAAAAACCACTTTGTCGTGTCTTTTGGCATATTCCGGCCGTTTAACCTTTAATGCTCGGCTCAATTGCATCAATTGTTGTTGGTATCGTTCCCCAGTGATGGTTTCGTTAGGTTTTAGCAGCTCATAGTACACGACACCCTTCTGATCCCACCAAATACACAGCATAAGCTTGGCGCCATGAATATTCGGCTTGGCCCTCGATGTTGATGGATGGCCGGGTGGTCCCCACGATTTTTTTCGCTTAGGATTATCGTAATGGATCCACTTTTCATCGCCAGTGACAATACGATGCAAAAAACTCTTCCTTTTATGCCGTTGAAGCAGTTGTTCGCACATGCAAAATCGCCGTTCAACGTCTCTCGGCTTCAACTGGTACGGCACCCAATTTCCTTGCTTTTGAATCATTCCCATGGCCTTCAAGCGTTTGCCGACCGTTGATAAGTCGACTCCCAATGATTCTGACAATTCTTTAAGGGTTTGACACGGGTCTTCATCGAGCAAAGCCTCCAATTCCTCATCTTCAAACTTTTTCGGCTGGCCCGGACGCTCTTTGTCTTCCGTATCAAAATCACCACTTTTAAACCGACGGAACCAGTACTCACAAGTAGAAATCGATGGAGCATAGTCCCCGTAAGCCTCAGTAAGCGTGCGTTGTGCTTCAACCGCTTTTTTCTTCAAATGGAAGCACAAAAGTAAACCTTCCCGCAAATTGCGTTTTGTTGGAACGAAAGTCGACATGTTCACAGAGAAAAAAATATATGTTGTTTACACTTCAGTGGAATGACACATACTGAAAAATGAAGCTTAGACAATGTGCTTTGAAATGAATATAGTCACAGGTGTGCCCGATGCGATCTATTGATAGTTACGCCATCTCTTAGAAAACCTTTAAAACTAATTCCAACCCCCAATAACTATTGAGTTTTTGGTGATGAATTGAGACTTAGTTATATATAATGTTGATATATATTCTGAATTTTTTTTGTTCTCGGTGGTTTTCGCATGTGTAAAACCACCTGCGCAGGCAAAAATATTGAAGAAAAAATTTGTAATGTAAAAAACAATAATTTTTTTATAAATGTGTGTTTTATTTTTAAGAATGCTATTGTACACTTGATGATGATGTTGATTGTACACTTTCATCCAGCTAATTTTCTGATGAAATATACTTAATACATTTTTAGTAATCGTCTTTTCGGCAAGAAAATCAAATAGAATTAACTTTTGATTGTTGTTGGCATACTGCGTTTAAACATTTTGAACAAAAGAAACGAGTTTTTCGGATGTGCATTTTATCATTTCTTGTTCACAAAATTTTGCAACTTTTCTTTTTTTCGAATGTACTAGCACCGTTAATGCCAGTCACTACCTCTGGTGCAATCTGAAGTGAAAAAAAAAAAAAACGAAAACGAGTCAAATGAGATGAGTTCAAGTCAAAATCAAATTTAATCGAATGTCATTTTAATCGAACTTGAATAATTACATATATTTGTCTTCCGAAAAAGGATTCAAAGGCCAAACGAGTACTGAAATGTTTGTTGATGTGAGGGTTGTACATTCGCTGTTCGATGTGTGGGAGAGCCAATGTGTTTGATAGCATGCATAGGAAATTTCGTCTTGCATCAGATCCTGTAGTGCCATCGACTTCTTTGCGAATGCAAAATGCAGCCAATGCCATTACATCTAGCATATTACAGAAAAAAAGCAAAAGTCCATCGTTTTGTTGAACGTTTTGAAGTAAAATGTGTAACAATTTGATCCATGCAATCGGCGCCCGTTTTACAGGCCTGAAGGCCCGCTTTACAGGCATTGCCACCCCCTTCTATAACCGTTTTCCCACCCTGGCCAAATCAGACAATGAAAAACTTTAAATGAATAATTAATATGCATTTTGTTGATATATTTGTTTATTGCTTTAGAATTAGTTTAGTTTAAAATAACAAAAAATATACACATTCACCTATGTATATGAAATTTGTTTCACAAAACATTTCAGACAAATTGTTACAATTTTTCAAATTTCTACTGGGTCGCCAACATTTACTGCCAAAAAAAATAAGATTTGAATTTTAATAATTTTTTAACCTGCATCCATAGTAGCTTTCTAGAAATGAAAAGCACGTTGTGCACCAATTTGATGCAGATACAAAAAGAGTATATATTCATTGAAATGTTTTTAATTTAAAAATTTTTTTTATGCATGATGAATGTTTATTAATTTTAAAATAGGAAAAACTGCAACTTTATACTAGCAAAAATTTAAGGAAGCAAAAGATTTAAATCAAACCATGCATGTTTGTTCTTCATATATAAATCTGAATAAAAAATTTGCATCAATTTGATGCAAACGACGGATGCGGGTTATTGAAATTTTTTTTTTTGTTTTACTTACAAAATGTCTTATACATATTTGCTACTCTTTCCTATATTTGTAGCCACTTTAAATAAATCTTGTTTTTTTACCTTCATTTTATTACCAAGTCCTGAATTAATTTTTATATTATTTTTTATGTATTAATCTCATGTATAAAAAGATCTACATATCCATGTATATATTATAAAATTAAATGTTTTTTTAATAAATATGTGTTATGTATTCAATTCACACGTTAAAAAAATTTTTTTTTTTATTTAAATGAAAAAACAAAAAAATTGCCCCACCAAGATTCATGCCTGCCCCCTCTGTCTTCTTGGTCTGGATACAGGCCTACCGCTTTATTTGCATTGTAAAACAATATTGCTTCGGGTTTCAGTGCTTCGCCTTGACAATCATTTGTGTAATGTATAATGTATAGAAATAACAACGTGTTTTCCGTTCAACGCTTACTTGTCAACTAGCTTGTCAACGAATAGAAAAAAGCTTTTTCTTGTAATTGTAATAGAATAGAGAGTGACATTTTGTTTGCTCTTCTTGTCTCTCGAGCTTGAAAAATATGTAGAGAAACGTGTTCAATTATCTTCAAGTTACTTGAAATGAGTACGGAAACAGACCTTATGCAATAATACAAATAGATATACAAATTCAAAGAGAATAGATGGCAGTTGGAATGGAAAATTTCTAAAAGAAAGATTAAAAGCAAAGCAACTTATTCAAATTGCATTATTTTTCACACAAAATATCTGTGGGTCTGCCCAGACCCATGTGGTACGAATACGATGTGTTCACCATAAAATCCTTATAATTATTCTTGCATTGGTTTTTTTCATACAGATTGTTAGATAGAACGAAAGCCAGTGAAATTTTAGGAAGCTACATGAAATTTCAAGTCGCTAGCTTAATTAAAAATATACTTCAATTAAAATTAAAATTGAAAAAGTTTTGGCCAGACCCATGTGCCAAACGTGGAGACGTTTCCTTCATCGTGCATCAGCATTGTACGTTTTACGTTGTGTAAATTCCTTGACCGTTCGTCTTGGGAAATACACATATCTTAAATTTTAGCAAGTAATTTTAAATTATTAAAGAAAAACTATCATTCCATGAAAAATCTTAGTGCACATATTATTAAAATGTATGAATATAAATATATAGAAACAGGTAAATGTATTTTCTTCCTTATATTTTTTCATAATCAGAAATCAGAAAAACAAGACGAAGTTTCTTACAAAATTACTTGTATTTAAAGATTTTAAAATTGCAATTTAGTTTAAATGGACTAAACTATTGTTTGCTCACATTGCAAAAAAAAAGAAAATATATATAAATAACAATAATATTAAATAATGTACACAAAAACATTAAAAATTATTTATTTGAATGGCGTCTGCAAGCATGCTCGACAAGCTTTCAAAATAGACCAAAAAAATAAAAATCAATAGTGATAAAACCAGTTAATGACTCAAGTTTTTCACTGGCTTTATCTACTCACATTGTGCAAGTTTTTATTGTGGTTGTTTTTGCGATGTTGTTGTTGTTGCTTTTGCTGTAACTCTGCTGTTCTTGCTAATTAGCACTATAAATGCACAAATGAAGAAATATTCACATTAAAGCTACAGTTTGAAGTCACACAGTTGCGCGCCGTTACCCTTTGGCACATCCCTGAAGTCAAAATTAAGCTCTGATATATCGGTCAATCTCTCAGCGATGTAACCTTTGTGAAGGGTTGTTTTTCATATGTCTGCACATATCTCATTTTTTCGATTGTAGCCTAATTTTAGGCAAAACTTGAGTTCCTAATTGAGTTATTTTCAAATGATTTAGATATTTTAGCCTCTTAAGTTCGAAGCATACGCCTTTGACCTAAGAAAAAAGAAATTAACCAACTAGTTTCAAAATGATCTGAATGAAAGCATAGTTTTGGGCTTAAAACTTCAACATATTTCTTGATGATAGATGAGCTTAAAGCTAAATACTATTTAATTAGCAGGATTGACATTAAGCAGCAAAAACCAAACACGTTTTAAACATGGCCATGAAGAAGAAGAAAACCCTTGTCAAAATTTGGACCCTCTGTGATTAGCATGAACAGCATCTGTTGCTGTTTTTGCTATAGTTGTCGTTGTCACTTGTTATTGTCTTTGCATTTTTTGTATTTAGCTTGTTTTGGTTCTTGAAAGTTTTGACTGTTCCTTCGAGTGCTTTAATTTGAGTTTTGTTCTACTTTCTTCGTCTGCTTGTTGGTGTTTTATATGTTCATATTCACATTTCCCATGTTTTTTTTTTCTTGTGTCTTATTTTCATTAGATATTTTTTGCAGTTGTGACCATTGATGGTTTTTTTCATGTGCCATTTTTATATGAGCCGCACATACGTTAAAACGATTGCATTTAAAGTCACTCAAACTCAAGTCGTAATAACCTCATTTTTTTTATTATCCTTATCATGAAAATCAAAATCAAAGCACTTAGATGCTTACTTAATTTGTAAAAAAAAAAATAAATGCCAGGCGTGTTTTCTATAGCATGATGTTTCATTTCATTTGTGTATATAACTTAAATGGGCATATTAATACCTTTATACCTACATTCATGATATAATCATAAAAATTGCATTAACTTAAGTGCTATTATAACTGTTATGATATTTTATGCTGCATACAAACAGGCTCACGCATTTGATCAAATTACTAAAATATAAATTATGTATTTTTGATAATAACTATTAAATATGTGATGAGTTCATTCTAGGAAAATATGTCATATTTTATAGTTAAGGACATTAAATTAAAATTTTATGATTCAAAAAAGCATATGCTTAAACGCGGAATTTGATAAAAATTGTTAAACCTTTTGAAGGAATGAGCCAGTTGTCGAAAGCTTTCTTTGTTAACTTAAAGCAAATGCTTTCACTCAAGGAAGTTACACCAGTAAGATTACTGTTTTCCAAAAATTTGATCAGAATTTAGGAGCAACGTGTGAAGAATAAAGTTAGGCATTGCTGTTTGGCAAAACTCTCCAAAAATTATCCTACCTCTCTAATACACGTTGGTAGAAAATAATTGAAAGCAACAGCTACAAACCTGATTAGAAGAATCCAAATATATACGCCATTTTTTAATTTCACCTTTCATTTGAACACACAAAAAATTTTATTTCGATTTGTCATCTTAAATATTAATAGGCAAACATCAAATGTTGCCGTACACTTTTTCGATTATAATTTTAGAATCAGGGCAATGAAACTTATATTAATTGAAAGATACTGCACCTTTTATGTAAAGAATCATTTTATATTTTAAATTTATGACCTCTGACCTGAAAAATTGAAATTTGAAAGTTTGTATTATTTTTAATAAGGAATCTCAGGGCTAGGAAGAGGTAGAACGGTGAATGAGGTATCAAACGAAAGATATGGCTGCACAGTATGATTACATTTTAGATTGGTGACCTTCGACCTGAAATGTGAGCGTAAAAAGAGTATTTATTAAATAAAAGCTAAACTGTGTGCAAAAAATACTTCCGACATTTTGTGCACATCTCTTACGGATACCCTACAATAAGCATTTTTTCATGTTAAAAGTGTGAATATATATATTGTGATGATGAAATTTCTTGCAAATAGAAAATTATGAAAAATTTCCGTTATTTTGACATGAAAACTATAGATGTTTTCAGTAGAACGTGTTTTTGTGTTT
This sequence comes from Dichetophora obliterata, assembly GCA_963920525.1. Lineage (NCBI taxonomy): Eukaryota > Metazoa > Arthropoda > Insecta > Diptera > Sciomyzidae > Dichetophora > Dichetophora obliterata. The sequence continues at coordinate 18,999,691 of OY986438.1, read as the reverse complement.
TGACTTTGCAAGCAAATATCTCAGCCATTTTTGAATCGATTTTCAACATATTTTCTTCCGTTATCCCATCAGTTCAATGTTTTATATTGTTTTAAAAAAACCTCTAAAATATTTAAATTTTGCTCAAAAAATAAGACAAACGTTTTTTTTTTTATTTTCTTATTACATTTTCTTTTTTCACACTCTTTCATATGAAATATCATTTATTTGCAGAATTAGCCTCATTATTACACATAATTCAATAAACAGTTTCTATCATCGAAATTCATGAGCTACCCCCTATGATTTTTAGATGAAAATTTAATTTTTCAGAATGCTGTTCTTACATTTTTTTACAAAGTTCTACAGCTCAAGAAATAATTTCTGTGAAAAAAATTCTCAAAAATTTCAAACCACTCTAAAATTATATACACAAATCTATGTTTTAAGCAATTTCCTTAGCTACATATATCTTATATTAATACGCAAACATCAAATGTTGTCGTACACTTCTTGATATTTGTTTAAGAATAAGGGCAATGGAACGTATATCATTCAAAAGGTACTACACCATAGATGTGCCGAATTATATTTGATTTCAAATTTATGACCTCTGACCCAAAATATTAACGCTGAAAGTTTATATTAATTTTAGTAAGGAATTTCAGGGTTAGGAAAAGTTAAAATGGTGAATGAGGTATCAGATGAATGATCTGGCTGCACAGTATGATAACATTTTATATTGGTGACCTTTTGCCTGAAATATGATCGTAAAAGAGCATTTATTAAATAAAAGCTAAACTGTAAGATATGGAAAAACATCAGAGAGAAATGTATAAAAAATATTTTTTGCTACCTCTTTCGGATGCCCTAAAAAAGGCATTTTTTTAAGAAACAAGTGTGAATATATATTGTGATGGTAAAATTTCTTACAAATAGTAAATCTTGAAAAATTCCGTTTATTTTATCATCAAAAATATGACGATATCTTCATAACTGTAGCTTTTCTCAGTACAACGTATTTTTGTATTGAAACTTAAGATTTTCTTAGTACAGCACATTTTCTTAAGGTAAGGTCAACGTCTCATAATGAGAAAAAACTAATAAAATTTTAGAAAGCTGGTCGAGTTTCGACCACGGGCGATATTAGTACATACAAATAGGCAAAGAAGAAATAGTTCTTGAGTGGGTAGAATTCAAGAATAGCGAGAACTTTCTTTTTTAATTTTTGTTTGTTGGATGATACGGATTTTAACCTCCTAAATTCAAATCTTTTAGGCTATTTTTTCCCAACTTTGGAGGCCTATAACTTCTAAAACAACTGCAAGCAGCCTGCAATTTTTTCAGCTTTGGAGTTAGGAGGCAAAAATCCATATAATCAGAAAAAAAATTACAAATTAGAGTTGTCGCTATTCTTGAAATGTTGCCTTGCGTATTTTTGAACCGATTTTGATAATTTCTTTTAAGTGAATTAGAGTAAGGAGAAGGAATGCACCAAACATTTTGTGACCGTTGATCTGAAATATGAAAAAAAAAATATTGTCGGTTTTTTTGGTATACAAATTATTGCGATAATTTGAAACTTAAGATGTAGTACAACACATTTTCTTAAGGCAAGGTCAACGCCTCAGAATGAGATAAACGATTGAAATTTCAGAAAGTTGGTTGAATTTCGACCACAGGCGATATAAGTTTCAGTAATAAAATATACAAGTTACTCCTAATTACTCTTTTAAATAAATAACCTTGGAGTTTGAAATATATATAATGAGCAAATTAGGTGAATGAAGGTATCTCTTATATTACTGAAAGGATAATATACTTTTATACATACTAGTATCGCCTGTGGTCGAAATTCGACCAACTTTCTGAAATTTCAATCGATTTTCTCATTCTAAGGCCTTAAGAAAATGTGTTGTACTAAGAAAATCTTAAGCTTCGAGAGAAAGCAACAGTTTTCGAGATATCGTCATAACTTAGACGATAGAAAATAGAATAGACATAGAAAATATAAAAATAACATTTTGAAAAATTTAATTTTCATCAAAAAAATCATAGAGGGGGTATCTCATGATTTTCGATGATAGAAACTGTTTTTTGCATTATGTGTCAAAATGAAGCAATAATTGCTAATAAATGATACGTCATATGAAAGAGTGTGAAAAAAAAAATTTTATAAGAAAAAAAAAATTACAACAACAAAAACGTTTGGCCTATTTTTTGAGCAAAAACTTAATATTTCAGAGGTTTTTTAAAACCATATAAAACATTGAATCGGTGAGATAACGGTTTATCTTTTCTTATTTCTCCAAAGTCATTTAACTGATCTTTCAGACAAAGAAAATTTGTTGAAAATCGATTAAGAAATGGCTGAGATATTTGCTTGCAAAGTCAAAACATAAAATTTCAATAGTTTTTTCCTCATTCCGAGGCGATGGCCTTGCTTCAAGGAAATACGTTGTACTGAGAAGATATAATTTTTTCGAGATATCTAAATAATTTTACTGTCATTTTAAGGAGATTTTTTTTTAACATAATATCCGTGGAAAATATTACCAAGAAAGCTTTTGTATATTGTTATATTCCTCAACCAACAACTTTTCATACAAAAATACGTTGTACCGAGAACATCTATAGTTTTCAATCATTCCAACCTTTTCATATTAGCTACTTTTTTAGCTCACTTACAAAAATTTCAATATTTCCGTATGAGTTTTAATTCGAAAAATTTTCCTCGTATGCGCATCTCGCTGGGACAGCAAGAAACAAAAAATATATGCATACAATGTTGTTGTTTTCTCGAGTCGAAAAATATCAAGGCTATTGCTGCTGTGAGTATTTTGTTGGTATTTTCTTGTTGGTTTCAACAAATGTGCTTGAATTGAAAAACATAATGCTTGAGCATTTTTTGCATCGCTCGATTTTCTTCTTTTTATAATTTTTATACTACGAGCCGTATATGAAATCGATTCTAAAGGAGTAAAAAAAAACAACGCAAGTAAATAAATCAATAAAATTGACAATCTTATAAATCACTTGAATAGTTAAGTGTTTGGACTTTTTTCTCTGTACCATTACTCACGACCAGAGCTAGAATTTCGATGACATGTCATTTTTCCTTTTTTGCTTCTAAGATTTCCTGCTTATTAATAAAGTCCACTTATGTTTCCTAAATTCCAAATATGAAAAGCTTTTAGGTAATTTTTTCGTAATTTTTTACCTTTTTTATCAGTTTAAGTTTTCAGGTAATTTTTTTTAGATTTAGGGCATTTTTTTGGTAATTTTTAGCGCTTTTTAAGTTATTTTATTGTCATTTTTGAACATTTTTAATTTTTAGAGCGGTTTTAGGTAATTTTTGTGTAATTTTAAAATAATTTTTTTTCTTTTTTTTTTTTTTTGTACTATAAAATGTAAAAATCCAAGTTTAAAATCATTTTCCTGTAAAAATAGAGTCTCTTCAATTAAAAACATTACCTCTCGACAAAGGAGTGGCTTTGTTTATAGGCTTCGATAAAAAAAAATTTCTGCGCGTAATAGAACTGACAAAAGGGTATGTAGAAAGATGAAACAAGTGTTAGATAAAGTCTAGAATATGCTCGTTTCTATTAACTCTATGTTTATGCTCTATTGCTGAAATATTAGGAGTAAAAATTTTAATACTATGAAATTAGAAGAGGAACTTACATTCGACGACATATCGTTTTTTAAATATGTTCCTCTCGTCAGTGCAGAAGTAGAAAGAAGTTTTTATGTTTACAACAAGCGCGTCGGAAGCGAATTTCATCTGGGGGGCAGTACAAATGGGGGGAAGTACAAATGGGGGGCAGTACAAATGGGGGGGCAGTACAAATGGTGGTGCAAAAAAAGTTCACCAAAATTTCTTCAAAGAAACATGAATGTGAATAAACAAATTTTTTATTTTAGTTTAAAATAAAAAAAAAAAATAAAAAATATTAAAATTTCATTATTTTTAAAAGTTCTTCCAATTTCAATATTAGAGATCATTCTTTAAAGGATCTTTCATATGGTAATATGAAAATATAAGAAATAATGGTTGCTTTTAAAAAGCAAGACTAGGTATATCTTTGCATGGTTAAAATGCAATAAGGTACAAAAAGTTGTATCAATTTAAATTATTCCAAAATGTTTATTTCTGTCCTTGCAAGAAACAAAATCTTTCACCACCTCCATCGAATTCAATTCTTCGGTTTTATCCTTGTGAGTGTATATAAATGCCGCATGAGTGAGTCGTTTTTGTGTCATAGTTGCTCGAAGATACGTTTTAAGTGTCGTCTAGTGCACTAAAAAACGCTCAGATGAAGCTGCTGATGCAGGCACAGACAAAAGCAAAGCAATAAGTTTTTCAACTTAATTTAATAGTTTTTTTACAGTATCCGAATTTTTTGCAAATTGGGATACAATGCTACTACAATTTGAAGGTGTTTGGCCAGGCAATTGCTTCAGCATTTTAAGTTGCGCGTGGAGGTCGCTCCCATCAAAGTCATCTGCATAAAGATCTAGTTTTGTTTTTAGATTTTGTTCAGAAGGCACTTTTCCGTTGAAGGCTTCGATTAAAAGATTACAGTATTAAGCTACATACTTAAGGGTGCTTTTAAACTGAAGTAGAAACTCTATATTTTGTTCTATCTTTTTGCAAACACAGAGAAAGAAAATGGTTATCCGCAAGCATGCTTATGACAAAGAAAGAAAGAAGAGGAAAATATATAATACAAAAATATTATCGTTGAAAGAAAAACTGATATTTTGAATAAATTTTGAAGTTTTTTTTTCAAATTGTTTGTCTAGCTAAAAAAGTGGGGGGCAACTGCCCCCTTGCCCCCGCGTCCGACACCAATGGTTTACAAAAAAAATTTTTGCTAACAATCGACGTTCTTTCAATTTTAATAACTTAAAAATGTACTTTGTAATATACTGTAACGCTATCTTTAAAAATTATATAAAATATATTTTATGTTGAGGTAATGTTTTATTTTTAAGGTTTATTTTTTGTTTATTTTTATAAATTGTTTGCGTTATTTAGCTAATTTTTGTCAGTTTTTAGGTAATTTTCTGCAGTTTTTAGTTAATTTTTGTGATTTTCTTAAAGTAATTTTTTAAGTCATCAGAATACGAGCTTTGCTTATGACTAATATGGGGCTCAAACAGAGCTGCGGAACATTTTTCAAACAGCACCATATCACCAATATCACAATTGACTTGAACAAAAGTTGTTGCTTTATCAAAGATCTGCATGCATTCCAAATATTATAAAAATCGGAGTGCTAAAAGATGTTTCATGCAAAATGGGCATCTAACATGATTTTTTAAAATAATAGGATTTTCCAAAGGGAAGAGATAACAAATTTGAAATATTGTTTAAAAATAGGCAATTTCACAAAAATACGTGAAAATACGTATGTGCAGTAATTTAATTAAGTTTTTAAAAACAATACTTTTACTAAACATAAAAAGTTAGAATAAATATAAAAGGGGCACTCCATTGTGACTACTGGGACATTTGACTACAGAATTTGACAAACTATTAGTTATAACAATGTCGTCATAACTTATATAATAGTTAAATATATTTTAAAACAGAGATAAATAGCTATTATGTAAAGTTTCATTAAAATAAAGGTCAAACAGTTTCTATATATTGTGTCACTATTATTTGAAACGATGTAACTACTCGGACACTGAAATTTCCACTTATCTATTTTTGAGCACTCAAAGAAGAATTTTAACCAAACCATTTAAATATTCAAGTCAGCTTTTTCTGTGTTGTACAACATAAACGATTCCATTTTAATAAAGAATTAGTATGCTTACCTTTGTAGAAAAAATTGAAAATATATTACAAATTGTGACTATTGGGACAAGTAAATAATATACAGTCACACAGACAAATATGCATACCCCCCTCAAAATCTTATTTCAGACCAAAGTTTAAACTTCCTTAAAAAAAAATACAGGAATATTTTTGCAAAAAACTTAAATAAAAGGTATTGGAAAATAGTTGGTTGTAAGTCATTTAGTTTTTAAATTTATATAACATCATTTTTTGCAACACAGAAAAGTATACATACGAGAGTTTCATTTAACTGTTATTTAAAGAGAAAGCGATCGCATGATGAATGTTTATTTTTTTAATGGACAGTTATGACTTCTAGTCTTATATTAACCACTTTCTGATCAAGTGCTAATTAGTTTTTTTGCAAATGAGTCCAAAGGTTAAGGAAATATGTTTTGACGTGCGTGAACTAATTATTAAGCATAAAAAAATCTTTACGGGAAATCGCAAATATAGTTGGACGTCCAAAGTCGAGTGTGCAAACAGTGATTAAAAATTATAATGATACCAAATCACTGAAAAACAAACCCAGATGCGGTCACCTTCCAAAAATTGACACACGTGTAAAAAAACATATACTAACTTAAATCCGAAAAAAAAGAAAAAAACAGCAATAGACACAGCTAAAGATATGGAAAATGCCGAAATTGTTATTGCTCACCCGGAAACAATGCGAAGTGTATTAAGGAAAAGTGGATTTCATAGCCGCATTCCGCGAAACAAAACCGTTTATTAGTGCTAATAATATGAAAAAACGTATTAACTTTGCTTGGCTGAATTTTGATATAGATGAAACGTTTTGGAAGAACGTTGTGCTACTCGGATGTGATTGTGCAAGCAGAAGGTATGGCGCAAAAAGTACGAGGCGCTCTTTTCTAAAAATTTAATTCCGACAATAAAGCAAGGAGGAGGATCGGTATTGGTATGGGGTTGCATGTCGGCAACTGGGGTAGGAAACTTAGTGTTTATTGACATAACCATGGATCGATTCGTATATTTGAACCTACTCCAACAAAGTTTGATGAACTTGGTGCATAAAATGGGTCTTTCGGAAAGCTGATACTTCCAACAAGACAACGACACCAAGCACACAGTGGTTGTTGTTAAGGAGTGTTGCTGTACAATGTAGCAAAGCAGCTTCATTCTCCTCCCCAGTCGCCAACCTTGAATCCCATCGAAAATTTGTGGGTTGAAATGTTCGAAAAAGGACAATAAAAAACAAACATGATCTTAAAAATGCACTTATGAAAGAATGGTCAAAAATTACAATGCAAACAACAACAAAACTAGTATTTTCGATGAAAAACAGATTGAGCGCAGTTTTAGAGAGCAATGGCGGACCAACAAAATACTATATTTTTCTTTATTTTTGTTTCCATTAAACATTTTGTAATAAGTATGTATACTTTTCTGTGTTGCGAAAAATGAATATCTGTGTTTTTATTAATAAATCGTTTGTTTCTGAAATTTTTACTTAACGTTTTAATTTATTTTAAGTACAGATTTATCCTATATAATTTTTTTGTAAGGAAAGCTTATACTTTGGTCAGAAAAAAGTTTTTAGGGGGATACGTTTATATATCTGTGTGACTGTATATTGATAATAAGTTATTTAAATCAGTTTTTTTTTTGTTTTTTAAACACAATTTATATAGTTATTTTTCAAATTTTTCTGTAACACATATAAAATTAATCAGAAGCTACGAAAAGAACTGCCTCTTACTCTATTATTTAAAAAAAAAATGCTGAAGTTTTCTTCAAATTGGTAAAATTTTACCTCGCAATAGTATTGTTATAGGACATAAAACATATACAAAATAAATCAGAAGCTACGAAAAAAAAAATTACCTCTAACTCTATTATTTAAAAAAAAAATGTTGATGCTTTCTCCAAATTGGTAAAATTTTACCTCGCAACAGTTTTGTAATAGGACATAAGACGCGTCCATCTCCTATATGGCGAAAAGCTCTGCTTCATTGCTCGAAGTCGATCTTAAAAACAATTTAACACTTTGTCTTCCTCTTTTTTATTTTGAGATCTTCTTTACAAAAGACGCCTTGAGAGTAACCTGCAGTACCTGAATTGGCTTTTGCATTTACACTAGGTCCAACCATGTCTTTACGTTCAACATTCAATTCTTGTTTGTTTTCGCTTGAGTCAAAGGGAATGATTAATAAATTAATCTCCTTGGGATTAAAAATAGTTGCGTTTCTGTAAGTGTGGATTTTTAAAGCCATTTTACACTCAAATTAGACATAAGTAAGCTTTAACTATTTCATTTTGGATTAGAAAAGTGAATTTGTTAATTCACTTTTCTAATTTGTGAACTTAATGTCATTGAAATATATCAGGCTGTTCACGGTGACTACTGGGACATATTTTAAAATCATCTCTAAAGCATAATATGATTACCGTAACTATTAAAATAAGTTAAAATAGTACACCACATGTTTGTCATGACTTCTAGGAAGTTTGAAATTATAAAGTCGTGTTTTAGGTTAAGAAAACAATTTTTATATATTTTTGTGTGACTACTGGAACATGCGACTTGCATCTGTTCAAAGAAGAAATACATAAAATCCAACAGATCTTTTCGCTTTATTTCTAAATAAATAAAAGAGGTTTTTCCAAGCTTTCTATAGAAAACACGCGCCAGGTTTCTGCAGTTGACCGAATGGCCGAAAACAGTGTTGCAAACATAGTCAACATTTTAGTCCCTAGCAATTCTGTATGAAACAAAAGTTGCCATATACAGAAAAAGATTTTTTGGGGAAATTTTTGAAATTTTTTTTCACAGATTAATAAAGTATAGACATTTAGTTTTTTATTTTTTTTAGATTTTTACCAACATAAAAATAATTAATGGAAAACAAAAATGTACCTCATTTTCCTTTATTTATTTATTTATTTATTTATTGGCCAAACAAGGCAATGCAATTTACTTATTCTAACTTATTCTAACAGGTTTTGTTTACTTATACTAAGATTACTAAGTTTTTTGTTTTTCTTTCCCCTTTCCTTGTTTTTATTTTATTTTTTATTTGGTGCTCTTAGTGGGCATACTCCGCCCACCGGATTGACATGATTTCAAAAACCATGTCAAAAATAAGAGAAGAGGAGGAAAACAAGAGAGACTATATACACACTTAAGATACGATGTATATATATTATTCTTAAAGACTATAAGGACAAAAGGACGTAAATGGGAGATTTGGAGAGGGATGTTAAAGAATTTTGATTTATTAAACAAACCAATAAATGCTTATACATATAAATCTGTACATGTATATAGTTTATCTGAGGCCTGGGTTAATTCTGATTACTGAGTGATTTATTTAGGGTTTGCTTGAAACAGGATTTGGACATAGAAGGTGAGTTATAGAGATATTATTAAATTCTCTGCAACAACGATTGATGGGTTCATTATTTGCATATGTAGTTTGGTGCTGATATTCAGTTAACAATCGAGTATGCCTAGTGCGCCTAATTGGATCGTTAAAGGAAATCATATTAGAAATATATTCGCTGTGAATAGCACCATTAATTACATCAAATGTGAAGCATGAGCCCAATAACGATCTTCTTGTTGATAGTGGCATCAAATTTAAAAGGCTGAGTCTATGTTCATATGATGGAAGGCTACAATAATCATGGGGGTTGTATGTACATATCTCTAAGCGCGTATAGTAAGAACTGCTTTTGAATAAACTCAATTCTTTCTCTATGGGAATCGAAAGATGGATTCCAAATTATGCATGTATATTCAAGTATTGGGCGCACTAATGCACAGTACAAGGATGTAGTGACCCATATATTCTTGAATTCATTTGCACGTCTTTTTATAAAACCGAGCTGTTTGCTGGCCCTGGACACAATTTTATCATAGTGCAGATTAAAGCGCATCTTGCAATCTAAGACAACTCCAAGATCCACTATATGGTTGACCCTTTTTAGTTCGGTACTATTAGATGTCATTAAGATGTCATTAGATGACATTAAGATGTAGTTTATTTTGAAAACACCATTGCTCAAGAGACAACAATTTTGATTGCAAAAAATTTACATCTGCATCTGATTGAATTGCATAGTACATTTTTAAATCATCTGCATACATAAGATGTGGGATATCGTTAAGAACTTCTGACAGATCGGATATGAATATGTTGAAAAGAAGAGGACCAAGATGACTACCTTGCGGAACTCCCGAGGAGACTGCAATTTTTTTCGATAGAACTCCCTGGAATTTAACAAACTGGGATCTGCCGTTTAAATATGATTTTAGCCAACTTAGTATGGACCCCGCAACACCAAATTTTTCTAACTTATATATAAGAATGTTGTGATCAACTCGATCAAAAGCTTTACTGAAATCAGTACAGACAGCATCTTTTTGGTGCCCTTTTTCCATTTTGACTAAAACATCTGATACCATAATCATGAGATTAGTGGTGGTAGATCGTCCTTTTCGGAACCCGTGTTGCTGCTCATTTAGACGTGGGTTAATGAAACTTGTTAGCTTTTCACAAATAAGTTTTTCAAAAAGTTTTGGAATGGCTGACAAGATTGCTATACCTCTATAATTTTCAACTGATCTTTTATCACCATTCTTGTAAATTGGCGTAAGATGGGATGATTTCCAATATGAAGGAAATGTCCCACAAACCAGTGATTCGTTAAAGATTATGTGTAATGGCAATAGCAGTTGGTCTAAACATCGCACCAAAAAGCTTGTAGGTATTATAACGTGGAGTGCCCTAAACAAATTAAAGTTTCTTGGCTTTAAAAAAATATTTGAATGGTGTTACATATAACTCCACTATCAGAAAAATATAAAAATATTTTTTATTCGAACAGTTTATGTAAAAAATTTAACTGCACTTTTTCAAAATAAAAAATAGCTTTATTTCATAGGTCATGGGCGATATTTCCCTTTCAATCCCCCCCTATATTGCTACGCCACTGCTTGCATATAATATATATCTGTAAAAATGTAATAAAACATTTTTTAGTCACTGAAACATACTTCAGTATTATTTTTAAAAAGGAAATAAGCTCAATTGAATGACTAGTGTACGAGCTGAAAGCTTTCATTTAGACTCGATTTTCTCGAACCATGTCTTTTTTGCATCAGTTAATAAAAAAAAAATCTTAAAAATTCTTTTTTTAACACTTAATATAAAAAAAAATATTAATAAAAGCTTACAAAGGTACTATCCAATAAATTGGTTGAAATACTAGGAATATGTTTTTAATAAAAAAACTTGTACTGGTAACACCGTACCACAGGTATCGGAAAAAAATTTCACACACGATGTAAACAATATACACGTCAAACTAGAGACAAAGGATAATACAACTGCGTTCTCAATTTTTTTCTAGATATCAAGATTTTTTTTTAAATAGCTTTTTAGTTACAAAAAGGAATTGTTAAAAAAATTTTATTTTAGTTAAATCCAAATAAACTAAACTAAACTAAACTAAACTTTTAATTGCTGTTATAATGCAGCACTTTTCGGTGCTTGGCTTAGTGCTGGTTCCCTTCCAGTTTATTTTTGTATTTGTATCATATCCAGTAACTTTGAATTTACTCTAAGTACCAATCTTTTTATACAACGCACTTCAAACCACGATTAGACTGATATAAATTAACTGAAATGCGGAACTTGACAAGTGCTTCAAAATTTTTTAAAAAATATGTAATGGTTCGAAGCAAGCCTACTGAAACACAAAAGCTAAGTGAACAGAGAAAACAGTCACATGTTTTCCCCTGCATCATAAATTTACGATTGCTCTACATTTTTCTATTGTTTTCCCAATCACTTTTTAAGCGTAAGCGCGACTCATTTTCAAGTCTTTTTTTAATCGCGGAAGCGATAAATCAGCTTTCAATCATCAAAAGTGATCGCAAAAGACTCAGTGAGGTGATGTTTTTTTAAATAATCTTCTAAATGCTAGGTGGGATCAAACCATAAAAGCTTTAAAATTTTTTGTTATAAAATAGATTGTGTTCTTTCATTTAATATCCATTTGTCATGTTTGAAGGTTTTAATTATTTTAATAAATTCTATAAACAAATACTTTTTGTAACTTAAAAGTCCTTTAAAAAAAAATCCTGACGCTCTACAGAAAAAGTGAGAATTTAGTTTTACTATCGTTTGTCTCTAGTTTCACGTGTATGTGGTTTACTTTTTATATAAAAAGTGCTGTCGTAAGGTGTCATAGCTCCAAGAATGTTGCATAACTTTTTAAAGTTGTCCTATAAAGCTGAATTAGTCCTATAAATAAAAGGAAAATTATTCTTTCTTAACAATATGCTAATCTGAGTGCAATGACACTTTGATATGTTTCATAACTTTTTAGGAAAATGCTCCATCACTAAAGTTGGACTGTTTAATAATTTAAAAAGTTCAACTGAGAATAGGCTTCACTGCCAGGCCCAAACAATAGCAATATATTTAAGCTTAAACGAAACCCTAACCCGTTCAACAACAAAATTCACACGTCCCATTCCCTAAATACTCAGCCCGCATTCGTTGAAAACTTTCTTGTTTTAAACTGTCAATTGATATGCGGCTAACGTAGGCCAACAATAACAGCAAAAGCAACGAAATGAAGACGAAAGTGTTTAAGAAGGATAACCAGCAATAAAAATAATAAAAATAAAAATAATAATAGATAATAATGCAACAATAAAAAAGCACCAACAAAACCAAAAAACAATAAAAACATTCTCTGAGCCCAATAAAAAGGGGCTGCTATAGTAAAACCGTTAATGGTTCGCAACCATTTCGCATCGATGACAAAAGTGTTGAGTATTGAGGCAAAGGATGAGAGTGAATGGGGCGAAAACTAACTCGAAACTCGAAGGTTGAGGCGGACAATAAAAATACAACCATTTAAATAGCAAAGAGTTAAAAGCTATAGTAAATATGGAAGGAACCGAAGAAGCAGCGGCTTTCGCAGACAACATCGATAAAAAAATAGCACGCATTAAACTCAGCAACCAGTGAAGCGTGTCTAAACGCACTCGTTACTAGATAGAAAACATAATTTGAGCAGATAAAAATGAAAAAAAAAAAGAAAAAAATTAGAATTCTAAAAACTAAATACTGCCAAAATGACAGCCCTAACAACCCACTGACACAAATATCTAAAGCGAGCTGGCAAAAATAACATAGACAACAACAATAATGCGAACAACACGAACAGCACAACGCAGCACATCCTGCTGTCGACCAGGTCCAGTCGTGCGTTCGACTTTTACTGCGTTGAAAGTTGAAACAAAACAACAAAGACAACAACGACAGCAACAACAGCGTTATCGCAACAAGAACGAAAACAAACTTAAAATAGAGGAAAAAACCCATGAGTTGAAGAATCCTTACAACCCACTTTCGTTGCGTTGTGTCGTCCTTGCTGCGTGCCAGTCAGCAAAGCAGCACGCGCTGCCGACGCAACATCATTAAAATATTTACTGCGCGATGTCCCGCGTGCGTCAGTCGGCCGTTCGATTGTCTCTGGCCAGAAGTCGTGCTCATCGTCATCACAACTTTAAAATCAAATTTATCGAAGTTTACTTTGCTACATTTTTTTATTTTTTTTTTTTTGTAAAAATTTAGAATTTTTTCTTTTTTCTCTCAACCTTTTATTGTCATGGTGCTACTTTTGGTGCCCACCCTCAACCAGCATGCGAAGTGTATTTATTTTTTTTTTCTTTAAACTTTTCACATGTATTAACTCTTCAGTGCGCATCCTTTTTCATCAAATATCCTTTTACAGCTTGCTCGCTCGCTCTAACGCTCAGCTTTAACTTTTGTAATTCGTCATTCTTGAGGAAAAAAAAACACAATAATGTTCCTTTACTTTGAGTTCATTTCGGCTTCTTGCTCATTCTGCGCCCTACGTTTCGTTTTTTATCTTCTCTTGTTTTTTTTTTGTTTCTACCCACCCACCCTGCATCCCTTCTATAAATTGATTTGTGCGCATATTTTCCATTTCTTATTGGATTTCCTCTTGTGCATAATTATTTTTTTTTTGTGACATTTCCTTTTCTGATGTCTTCGCGGTTTTCCTAAATTTTGCGACTTTTCTTTAACTGCGTTTATTGTTTTCACCGCTTATCTTTTACATGTTGCCAAATCAACTCAAACACTCTCTCTCTTTTCTCTAGCTCTTTATTATTCTCCCAATTCTCTCACTTATTTTATCAACTTTGCCGGTTTTCATGCTCATTATCAGCATAATCATCATCATCTGTTTGGAAAATTGTTGCGTTTCGCCTAATGAATTCTTACACTTTTCCATCTGGAATTCATTTGTGTTCGACCTTTGGCAAAGTCCTTTCCAATCAGAGGATTTTTTTGTATTTCCAAGTGAGTAAGAATTTTCCAGATTGCGAACATTTGTTTATTCTCTACAGCTGTTGTTGAAGTTTTCCCTCAACAGTTTTTCTACAACACGCGAATTTCTCCAGTTTGCTTGGACTGCACGCTTTTCGTGCTGAATTTTACGCTCTTAAGCTTGCATACTTCTGAAGAATGGGAAATTATTTTTATTATTGGTCTGCTGGCCTTTATGTCGAGGGCTCAGACAGTTTTATGATTCTAAATTACAGCAAAAATAATAATGAAATCATCAAAATGTACATAATTTGATGAAAGGAAGAATGTGTATATGAAAATTTATTTAATACATTTTGGCCTAAAATAGGCTTATGCGATAAAAGTCGAAAAAGCTTGAACATTAGATAAACTTGAAGTATTAAAAATAAATATAATATATTGGGTCCAGTCTTAAGCCCCCAAGCTAAAGATTTAATAATACTCAAAACAGTCTTTAACCCTTTCAGTGAATTTGTCCAATATATTGGACACGTCGGAAAGTAATTTTTATTTTTTTTTTGCAACGCTTTTTTTTACTTAAAATCGTTTGGTTCCATGAAAACAAGATGAATTAACATGATAAAAATACATTCAGAGGTATTTGACATTTATGTCAGTTGGATTTTCGATTTTGTGCCGAAGAAAAGCACAAAAAGTTCTTTTGGCCTATTTTATAATAAAAAATCAACCGGACAAAAATCATATTTTTATGTTTTTATGGCTTTAATGATAATAATATTAAGAGGGTATAAAAATCACTGATCTAAAGGGTTGAAAAACCTTCAAGGGATTAGAAAAAAAAAATGTTTGTACCGAAGAAGAGCAAAACAATTTTTTCTTTGTACAAGCTTGCACAACATAAGTAGCGCAGGTAAATCAGAGGTATGTTTTTGCATATTTTAAGGATATACATAATAGGAATATTAACTCAAAAAATAATTTTGTTTTTAGTTTAGCCTAGCCATTGAAAGGGTTAAGTTGTATTAACATATTATGAAGAATTAACTTTATTTCTTAAAAACTGATCTAACCTTATTAACGTTAACATCAATAACTTTTCTGTTCATCATCTAGTTATCTGGCGAATTGAAACGACATTTTTAAAAAGTCATTCGAACTCAAACTTTAGCTTTAACACTTTCTAACAGCTGATTTTCCATAATTCATAGACGTATAAAAACTATTTCTCTTTTTTTTCGAGTTAACGCTAAAAGTGTAGAATGGCTGCTGCACAGTTCTCAATGCATTGTTTTGAAGTAGAGAACCAATGTAAGAACCATACTATTACGCAAAATAATACATAATTGGCAATATTTTTTGAATCAAGGACGAAAGAAAAAAAAAACACAAAGTTGTATCGTTCTATACATACACAGTAAAAAATATGAGGATAAATTTTATACTATTTATACATACAAATCCAAACAAAAAATGTTATAAAAGTTGTACCATCAAATCTCATAAATTTTTAAAGACCGTTTTTCTCGTCAGACCAAACGAAACCACTATGTTTCTAAATTTTCCGATTTCGGTGAATTTTTTATTTTTGAACCAGAATATATTTTAGATTATATTTGTTGTATTATTTTTATAATATTAAGTGGTATAAAATTTCTAAATTATTTGGAATGAAAAAGTTTATACCACACAAATGTTATAAAAAAGATAAAATTTACCCTCAAATTGTTAACTGTGTAGTTAAAAATTTTGGACCACCTTTTAATCCAAACTTTGGATTAAAAAAATTTTCAATCCAAAAAGTACTATTTTTTTACCCCTACACCCAAAAAAAAGCGGAGTAAATAAAGTCATATTCGGAGTCCATTTAACTTTTTTCGTGCATGGTATTTTGCCAAAGCTGTAAAAACTATATATAACTCCGTTTGTGTGTTCAATTTACTTCAAAAATTGGATTTGTTTGAAAAGTCGTACTGATTCCGTTTTGAGTTGTTTTAAGGTTGAGAAGTTGAGAATTTTTAAGTTTTGAGTTCACTCCAAAAAAACTATAATCAACTCATTTAAATGTAGCATGAAGCTTTAAAAATAAAAAACTCACTCACAAAAGAGTCAAATAAAGAACCCGTAATTTCTTTTGCGTTTAATTATTTTTATTTATTTCTTATTTCAACTATACAAAGGAAATTAAAGACATGGTTAACGCCGAAAACAAAATCTGTTCTCCATACTCACAGAGCAGCTTATCCACGATTTGGCAATTTTGAATCTCTATAATTTCTTATAAAACAAAACTTTTTTTTACTTTTGAGCTTAAATTGCGTTCAACTCTGAAAATTTGTTTGAACGGTGTTTCATTTCTTTGATTTTAAGGGGAGTTTTTAAAAAAAAGGGATTTTTGTATTTAACATATTTGAAAAAAGGGATAAATATTTGCATTTATTTTACAATTGATTTCGTTTTTGATTGAGTTTTGTTCGTTGAATGAGGGAAAAGATATTTTTTAAGCATTTATCAAAATGCTGTAAGGATTAAACAACAGGGTGAACGCTGGCATTTAATTTAATATGCTTAACTCCAATACATATTGATGCTAGAATAATAAAATTTGGTACAAAAATAAGTAGAATATTCTTAAGAAGATTTGTGTTAAGTGAGCAAGGTTACCTAAATGTCGTGATACATACATTAAAAATTTGTTCATTAGTGTTTAATGTAATTTCGTTAATAAAATATGGTTGCATGTGACTTTAGTATGTTCCAAAAACTCATAAATTCCTTTAAGAAATGTATGTATCTTATTAAAACAACAGATGTATACCAAATTGAATAAAATTGTTTAGTTTTCCAAAAGTATACCAAATTGTTAAATTTTCTATAAAAAATATATCGCAGGTTAAAAAAAATTACAGTATAGAGTGTATACAGCCGAGAAGGGAAACTTCTTAATATAAAGAATTAGATAGATTTTTGTAAAAAAAACAGAGAGAAAGGAAGAGATAGCACCTCAAACGATATACAATGCAAAATTTTCATAAAAAATATTCTGTTTATTTAATATTTTCATGTCATTGTTTGGTGCTTCATTTAGTAATACTAGTCTTAATGGTTTGCGATATATGCGGAATATGTCCGTGATTTGATATTTACGAGATAACGCGAAAAAATTCATCTATCGGGATCTATTGTGGCAGTCTCCATACAAAAAAAAAAAAAAATAAAAAAATGGCTTTTAAAATTCATATCAAAACATCTATAACACCTAGGGGGATAAATATATGAGCTGGTTCTATTAATTTTTCCCCCTTAACACTCCTTTTGAACTTATCTTTTTTCTTTTATGCCACCCTTCTGGGGATCCAATCTATGACCATAAGAGGGTCTCATGTCTGGTCCTACTGATTTTTTCATTAAACATTTCTTCTAAGCACACCAGCACTCTATCTACCACCCTTCTGGGGGTCCCGATACAAAAAAACACAAAAAAAAGAAGAAATTGTTTATTATAGTTCATATCAAAAAATCGATAACCCCTAGGGAGGTCAAATGTATGAGCTGGTCCTATTGTTTTTTTTTTATTAAACATTTCTTCTAAACACACATACACTTTATCTGCCACCCTTCTAGGGATCCCCATATAAAAATATCATTGCATGTGCACACAATTTTTCGTGACGAGATTAAAAAAAACTTTTGTGACGAGACTCGAAAAATTTTACTCTCTATGTCAACTAACCGCATAAGAAGTTTCACTTCGATATAGTTATACGAAAACATAAAACTCGCAATAGTAAAAACGGCCCTTTTTTAACATTATGCAACATTTAATTCTTACAGCACACTTGATTTGCTTGTTAAAATATTTGAGTACTTTATCTTCATTCAAAGTGAAATAAACAAACGGAAATATTTGCTCGAGCAGACTCTCTTTCGTGCTAAGCATAACTCCGTTTCAGCTTTAAAATACAAAGACGTTCTTCATAGATGGTTGCAATAAGTTTTAATTGAGTTAAAAGAAGAAATGTTTGGAGAAGATGCAGAGTTAAATTTGAAACTGCTTTTAATTTACTCCAAGCTTTGAAAATGAGTTGTATCAAGCAAAAAAAGTTTTATATTAACAAAAAAAAAATATTGGTGCAATTCATTTTGCGTTTTACGGCGACAAAACGTTTTTAACTTCTCAAAAACTCTTTTGACTCATGAAAAAACTTGGGTAAACTCCGCACATTTTTTTCGGTGTACTTTAGTTTAATTTAGCTGGGTCTTGAACCCACGTTCCTAAAAATAACATATTTGCCGGTAACGCACAGAATCGTAATTTTTAAAGTACAACCAACTTTGTTGTTTTCAAAGACATGTGGTGGCATTGATGATTTGGGTGGCATTGAAAAGAAAATAAAATAAATCACAAGCTTAATGCACAAAAAAAATAATTTATTTTGAAAAATTCAGAGAAAATTTTTCTCAAACTTGAAATTTAGTAGTTTCAACGGATTGAATGGCACCACAAGGCGATGTAGTACCAATGTTTTACAAAATTGATGACTAATCCGGAAAAAGAAATTAATTATCCAACGAAGAGAAGCTATTTGTGCCAGAAAAATTAATTCTCAGTCATTTAGTAAAATGCACTTTAGCTGATACAAGGAAGCTTCTTTGAGTGAACTCTAAAAGAAAATTTAAAAGTCTAGTGAAGTACATAAGATTTTTGAAAATATTGATAATTAAATTATAAAATCGATTTTTACGATAAATTGGTGAAGAATCGGTTATTAGATCGTCAGGTTTTTGTCAATTGACAAATACGTGCTTATTTTTAAGACTTCACAAGAAAATGACGCTATAGAAGTATAGTAAAAATGTTTGTATATTTTTATAATGTTTGAAAAGATAAAAAATAATTATTATTTCATTTTCATTTTATTTTCGACCCAACTTTGTCAGCTGACATCATTTTGCAATAAACCATAACTTTTTTTATTTTGGTGTTATGCAAATAACAGAACAAATCATCTTTTTATGACTAGAACTCAATAAATAATATCGAGTCTAATTGTTGTGAGTTGAATTGTGTGCTCGGTAACCCAATGTATGATATTGCTCACATTCGGAGAGTGAAGTGTGCCAGGCTTTTTATCGATATGGCTTAAACTATTGAGAATTTTAATCATGACACTAGTCATAAATATAAACAAGGAAATTAATAAAAATTAAACAAAAATTAAATGATATTTTTTATTTTAGACGAAGCTTCTTACACCTTACTGTGCTGATTTCAATGGATGAAAATTGCAAAAAGTAAAAAACTTCTAAATGAATGATGTTTTATATGGAACCTTAGAAGGGTGGCAGAAAAGGTTATGGTATGCTCAGAAGAAATTTGTGGGGTAAAAAACTATATGACCAACTTACGTATTTGACCAAGGGGTCAACTCAGGTGAAATATAATCTTTTCTAAATTTTTCTTGAATTTTTGTACGGAAAACTCAAATAAGGGTGGGGGGTAATCATGTTCAGAAGAAATGATGGGATGAATAAAAAATAGCTCGTTCATATGAACTCTAAAGGATCATTATTATATCACATTTTTAATATACGTTTACTATTTTAGCTATCATAAAACTGTAAGAACACATAAATTGTTTTAAGTTTTAAGTGCTTAAAAGATTTTTAAAAGAAAAGAAAGCAAAAATCAAGCATTTTGTGCTTGAATCATGCAAATAGACAATCAGTTTACACTCAAGCGTAAATTTCTCAATTTAAGCATTATATTGCTAGAATTGAACAAACTTAAAAATTAAGATATAAAGAAAAAATTTCCTATTTAAGCAAAATGTGCTTAAAACTCAAGAGTATTTTTTTTTATACATTCGAGCCTTATATTTACTTGAAATGAGAAAAAATTGCTTGATTCAAGTAAAAACTTGGCTGAAAACTAGAATAATTTTCGAGATTTAAGAAATTGAGAACAACTTTCTTGAATCAAGTAAACAATTTACTAACTACAAAAATAATTTGCTTAATTTGAGAAATTTATTTTCCCTCAAGTGAAAGCATTTTGCTTGATTCAAGTAAACAATTAACTGAATACTAAAACAATTTACTTAATTTAAGAAATTTTTCCAAAATTTGAACAAAAGCTTTGCAAAATAAATATATATAAAAATGACTTTCTGATGTGTCCAAAATATAAGGAAAATCCACTGAAAAGGTTAAACTAATACAATTTGCTTGTCGTTAATATAATTTAAGATTTGTGTGTTTATTAGTAATAAGGGTATTCACAGTTTTGTGGTATAGTTGTGTTGTGTTTTTTTTTTGCCATAGTTGAAAACAACAATTATGAGCACCCTTTAAAGGAGAACTTGTGGTTGGGAACTTACCACTATAGCTTTTTGTTACTATCAAATAAATTAACTATTTAATTTGATATATTTTATTGATATATGGCCTAAAAAAGTTTAACTTGCATTTTGAGCTTCTTCTATTTTTGCAATTAGAAAAGAACTGGCAACACATCAGTTCTTTATGGAACTTTAAAAACCACGTTCGTTAAACATATCATTGGGCTACTTACAATAACCACACTTTTGTTTTGTAGAGATTTCATGTAAAACAACAAAAATATAAAAACCGCTCGTTAAAGTGTGGTATCAATACCACGGGGTTTTTTAACTACACTGAAAACGACGCAATTGTGAATACCCTTAATGTGTTTTGGTTTGGTTTTGTTATGAATTAATTTACATTTTGTAGTTTCAAGTAATACATAACAAAAAATGTATTAATAACGTTTTAAATTATTTACTTCTTAAAATTTTCAATCCTGAACTAATCCCAGGATCCCGGGATTGAGATTTTCAATCCCGATAATCCCGGGATCAAGAAAAGCTTCCGGGATTGGACTCCCTAGTCTAAACACATTGGCGACAGTGGCCTTGAACTTAAATTTTGTTGTCTGGCGACTCTTTTACAACAACTTCAAGATTTTCATGATTGTTGTAATTCTCTGAATTGTTCAAAGGCGACAACTCTGCGTTTGCTTAAATTAAGAAAATATTTTCTTGATTCATGTCTTGTTCCAAGTTCTAAAATCAAGTATTTAATGCTTCTTTCAAGCTGTTGTTTATTTTGCTCAATTTTGGCAATAAATGCTCTTTGTAATCGTTATTTTCTTTATCTTAGTTTTTAATGCTTGATTTGAGCAAATGAACTTAATTTTAAATTTTCTTATATCAAGAAAAGTGTTTTCCTCCCTCCGTGTATTGTTGAATGTTGTAAAAAGTGTTAGTGTTAATGTTTTCGGGTTAATTTTTTCAGATTTTTCCTGAAGACGGAAACCAATTGTGTCTGAAGTATTAAAAAAATAAAAATCAATTTATAAAAAACAACAAAAAAAATTTGTTATAAATTTTTAACAAGACCTAGAGTCTGAAGAACAACATGAAAACTTAAAAATTGAGGTCTAAAAAACAAAAAAAAAACGTACATGTTATCATTAAACTATAATTTTGTTTATAAACTTCTTTAAAAAATAAAAAAAATAAAAATCAATTTATAAAATAAATCAAAAAAAATTTGTTATAAATTTTTAACAAGACCTAGAGCCTGAAGAACAACATGAAAACTTAAAAATTGATGTCTTAAAAAAAAAAAAAAAAATTACATGTTATCATGAAACTATAATTTTGTTTATAAACTTCTTTTATTTGAAAATAGTTTTAATAAGTACGAATATCAGATGTATCAAAATATTGCAAAATAATAGGCATGAACCTTATTTGTGTTTGAAATTTTACATGTTGCTATTTAATTAAAAAAAAAATTTAATCAAAAATCTTATCCATTATCATCAAAAAAATTATCCATAAAACATACACTAAAGCTTCGCTTCGCTTCTGCTGAGTGCCCAACTTCACGTACTTCTTTCTTATTCTATGACACTTTCCAAATAAAAACAAGTGCAATGAACCCCTCATAATTTTATTTCGTAAAATTATCTAAAAAGAGTATTATATAATTCCGGTTTCTTAAAGTAGGAATTATTTCTTGTTAAAAATTTTACTGTATTTTTCTTTATCTAGTTTCCACGAACAATCTTAAATTTTTCTGTCAACACTTCGAGATTGCTAATAAATTATAGCCAAAATTTAAGTTTTCAACAGCAAAGTAATTTTATACAACATGACCAAATGAGAGCCAGAGAAAATTTCCCAACAGACATATGGAACGAATTTCCCCTCATAAAAATTGCCTACTTTCTGCAGGCGTGCAGAAAATTCTAAACAGAACGTAAATAAAAGCGAAACAAAAACAAACCAACAAGAAAAATCTGCAGATTTTCCAGCGACCAAAAAGAAAACAAACGAGTGCAAACAAAATAATAATAATAATAAAAAACACAATGAAAACAAAACTTAAAACATCAACAGACACAAACAAACAAACAAGCAAGAGAACGTGCAAGCAAAGGAATGAAAACAACAAAAGCACACACTCAAAAAAAAAATCTGAGGAAATTAAAAAAAACTCAAATCATAGCAAAGTAATAAGAATTTTCCGCGTTGCTCCAGTTTTCACATACACGAAAGCAACAACAGCACAACGAAAACAACAATAACAACAACAAAAAACAATGACACAAACAACAGCACTACTGGGAAAACTCAACATATGTTTTGCTCTCTTTCGCACGCACTGCTTTACGGCAGCACGTTAGAGGGAGCTCAAATATTGGCAACGTAGGGACGTTTTCCAGCAAAGCGAACGGCTGCTACTGCTGCTGCCGCTGATTGTCGGTGGTGGAAAACAAGCAAGCAACAACCGTTATAAATGGTTCAAACCCACACGCACACATAGGCGCCAAACAACAGCACACACTTGCACCACTGCCAACAGTGTTCGAACGAGCGCAATTCGTTGACTAGTTCGTTTGTACATCGTTCGTGGGCTCGTTGCATTTGTTGCGGCAGGAAGTTTCGTGCATTCCTTCGTTAGTCCGTTCATTTCTACACTGTGCACTCGTTGCTTTGTTTGATTCGCTACTCGTTGTGTTGTGTTGATGGCAAACTTCGTTGTTGCAACGATACGATGCGACCAACAAAACCATGTGTTGTTGTATGTTGCATGTTCGCCACACTTGCCGCACAGAGTTTTGTGAACATTTGCTACAACACTCGTTTGTTCGTTCGTTGCTTCCAAATTGTTCGTTCATTCGTTCGTTTGCGCTCGTTGCTTCTGCTACATCGCTGACTTCGTACGCTCTGTTCGTTGGTTGGTTTGGCTTGGTTCGGTTCGTTTCAGCGACATCCGTCCTTCTTCAGTACGATATTGAGTTTTGTGTAGTTAAGTCAGAATATTTCGTGTTACTCTCGTCTCGTGACCAAAGTCATTTAATCACTTACTCACCCACACTCTCTCAGTGAAAAAAAAACACAAACACTCTGACGCCTACAAGAGTTTTATTCTTTAGAGATAATTATTATAATAGTGGTTTTTCTTAAACAAGCTTTCATAATAATAACAGCTAAAGTAATCAAAAAATAAAACAAACAAAATAAAAATAAAATTTCGATTTGTTAAATTTAAATAAAAAATAATTTGTTAATTGTACAAATAACTTTGTGAAATTTGTATAACACAAATTTTTGCCAACGTGTCCGTGCCGCGTAAAACAACAGAAAGCAGAACAAAATAAAGTTTGAAAAAAATATATACAAAAACAAAACAGAAACTAAAAACAAATCAACAGTTTTAGCAAAAAATCAAAACAACAAAACAACAACAAAAAACAAAACAAAGTAAACTTAATACTGTGCAATAAAAAAAAAGTATTGGTGCAAGTGTATGTCGTAAAAATTATTGCAATATTTTAAGCATTTTTTTCATAAAATAAATTGTTTGTGTGTTTTTTTTAACTTATTTGCTAGTAGTTATAAGAAATTTTTATATTGAAAGTAACTTTTTAAAATTTAAATATGAGCTTAAAGAGAGATTTGCTTAAAGATGCAAATTTTTTGTTTATAAACATTGAAGCAATGTTTCAGTAACATTGAAAATATTTTAAAGCAAAGATTTAGATGAAGATTTTTATGGAATGAAAAAATTATTGTTGAGAAATTTAATAGACCTATAAAAGTTTAAAGGCTTAGTAATGCCAACTTATAAATGAATAAATAAGAAAACTCAGCTTTCAAAAAAAAAAACTGTCCTGATATTTAATTAAAAAACTTGCAGCGTTTTAGGCATCTAAAATTTGTGATTGTATTGAAAAATTTGAGTAAATTTTAAGAAATTCTTATTGTTTTTTTTTTTCTTAAAAATGCTTGAGTTTAAGCAAAGTTTAATTAAAGTATTCAACCCTAATTTTTGCTTGTTTCTTATTCTGAAATAGTCACGAAAATTAAGAATTTTTTGTGTGAATTAGTCCATTATAAGCGATACTGAATTATTTTTTCCAGCATATTTACGCTGATTGAAAATCATAAAAACTCATGAATATACCCGCTGTTTAAAATTTATAAGAGTTTATCAATACTTTGCATACTGTCAGGCACTTTCATAATTTTAAATCATAAATATTTCGTCAAATAATCCTTTTTTTGCTAAAATATCAATACTGAAATACATTAATGTATATCATATGAATGAATACATTAAAAGATATATGTAACTCAAATATCAATATGTTGCATACTTATAGGCACTTTTTATTATTTTTACTCATAAATATTTCAGCAAATACTCTCTGTTTTTGCTAACTCATAAAAAATGTCAGTTCTGTTTATAAATCTTTTCCAGCTGTTTTTCTTCATTAGGTTATTTACTATAGAGATAGGTTATTTTTGAATGTTACAAAATTTTCAAGTAGCAATTAATAAAGGATTATTTAAGAATTGTCGCATATGTTTGAAATTTATAGTTGCTTATCAATATTTTGCATACTTATAGGCACTTTTACAATTTTATACCCGCTGTTTGAAATTTATTAGTGTTTATCAATATTTTGCATACTTATAGGCACTTTTATAATTTTAAATCATAAATATTTCATCAAATAGTGCTCTTTTTTTACTATATATCAATACTGAAATATATTAATGCATTCATGTATGTATATTCATGTATATGTTATGTATTTAATGAATACACTAATAGATATATGCAACTCAAATATCAATATGTTGCATACTTATAGGCACTTTTTATTATTTTAAGTCATAAATATTTCACCAAATACTCTTTGTTTTTGCTAACTGTAATGTCAGTTCTGTTTTTTAATAATTTCAAGCTGTTTTTCTTCATTAGGTTATTTAAAGAAATAGGTTATTTTTTAATGTTACAAAATTTTCAAGTAGCGTTTAATAAAGGATTATTTTAGAATGATGATGAATTTTATATATATATATATATATATCAAATCGCAGGCAAATCATCTGAAACTTTAACTGTGGGAGCTGACATAAATGAATTTTTAAGTGAAAAATACTGCTAAACATTAATAAATACTACATTTGAACATATCGCTAATTGAAGATTTTGACATCAATGTGTTGCATACTTATAGGAATTTTTGTAAACTTAAATCTCAAAATTTCGTCATTTAGATAGCGTTTTTACTAAAATATCAGTAAATATTTATATCCTTTCGAGCCTTTTTTATATATTTTAAAAATGCATTTTTTTATAACGACAAAATTCTGAAGTGGCTTAAAAAAATAGATTATAAGAATAACAATTAAATTAAAAATGTATGTGAAATGAACACAGTCAAATTATCTGAAACTATAACTGTAAAAGCTGACATAAATGAATTTATTATTGAAAGACAATGTTTTAATTTCATAATCACTTCATTTAAATATAGCACTGTTTGCGTTTTTGACATTACTTAACCCCTTACTGGTACTGCTGGTCTGTGGGACCAGAACAAATAAACAAAAGAGTATGTTTCTTTAATAATTTAATTAAAATTTCAATTCGATCCAATTAAATTATTTAAAATAACTTTAAAAAATGCTTTCTTAATAGGAAAAAAAAACTTTATTTTAGACGTTCTTAAAAAAAACCCTAACATGCATTTCAAACTTTAACACAAATTTTTGTCAATGTGTCCGTACCGCGTAAAAATTTTCAAACTTAATTTTGTGGTTTCTTAGCATTTTTGTTAGTATGGTCCCTGGGACCAGATATACTGTTGGTGAAATTTTTTTGAGGTGTATCAGTTAAGGATTAACCATTTTGCAATATGTTGCCAGATGTAATGTTTGTGAAATTTTATTGAAGTGTACCAGTTAAGGGTTTACCATTTTCCAATATGTTGCCAGAGTTACTGTTAGTGAAATTTTTTGAGGTGTATCAGCTAAGGGTTAAGCATTTTCCAATATGTTGCACACATGTATGTTGCCTTTTTGTCCTCTTAAATCAGAACGATTTCGTCAAATAAGTACCGATTTTTGTAACTAATATATCAGGGAATGTTTTCAATCTTTCCTTGCCTTTTTTTCTATATTTTTTTAAGACATGCTTTTCTTTTAATATAACAAAATTTTGAAAAAGCATTAAAAACAAGGACTTAAAAATGATGATATATACAGAATTTTAAAGTGTTGGAGCTGATATAAATTAATACGTTATTAAAAAACACTTGTTTACGATATTAAATTTGATTGTTATCATAAAATGAAGAGCTTCTTGCAAATATGCATTACGACTCATTATCGAAAAAAATTTATTTCTTACGCTTGATATATAACTTAATAAATTCTCAACACTTACTTAAGAAATTTTTGCTTTATTCCTTTAAAATATTGGATCCATGCGTAAAAGTTTCCTTGTACAATTTTATTTTTTTCATACAAAAATACGTTTTTTAAAAAATTTCAATTATTACTATTATTATGATTATTTTTAAAATATTTATTGTTTTTGTTGCACATATCATGTTTTTAAGATAAGTTATTTATGAAATTTATTTTGTAAAACACTTTAAAATTAAAAATTTGCAGTTTTATTCATAAAAAAAATTAAGTATAATTTATGTCATTCAAAAATACAAAAATTATATTAATGCGATATATAAAAATTATAAATTATATATTAATTTTAAACTATCAATAAATTCAACTGTTTACTCAAAAAAAAAAACGCTCTAAAAAATTTTGTAAATAATTTGGAAATTTATTTTCGAAAATATGAATTTTTTAACTAATTTTATTTCGTTGTGGGTTTTAATTTTTTTCACTTAAAATTTTAAAATTAACAATGACACTTAATAAATAAATATTATTAAATTAATGTTCATAATTAAATGTTTTAAAACAAGTTATTAATTTTATAAATAAATATTTAATAATATTAAGTGCTTATGTGAATTTTTTCTAATTAGTATCATTAAAAATATATCATTTCTGAAATAAGTTTCCACCTATTAAAAATTATCAAAACGTTTTCAAATATTTTTAAAACTATTTAAAATTTTTTCTGAAAAATTTAATTCTGTAAAATATTGAAAATTAGGTTTTATAAAAACTTGGAATTCATTTTTGAGCTTAAATTTAAGCATTTATTTTAAAAATATTATTTATTATTTTTAAAATATTTATTTCTTTTTGTTGCATATCATGTTTTTACAAAAAGTTATTTATGAAATTTATTTTTGAAAACACTTGAAAATTACAAATTTGCAGTTTTATTTTTAAAAAATTAAGTATAATTTATATCATTCAAAAATGCAAAAATTGTATTAACGCGATATTAATTCTGTAAAATATTAAAAATTTGTTTTTAAAAAAACTTGGAATTCAATTTTGAGCTTAAATTTAAGCATTTATTACATTCTACTTCATCATTCTTAATGTTTCTCATTCTCAATTTAAAATTAACTCTAATTTTTTTAAAACTAACTTGAACTAAGAAACTTTCACTGTATTTGTTTTCTTTTTAAAGAAGATAATTGTTTCCTATTTATTTATTATATACATACATATTTAAAATAATCGTGTTACGAACTATAAAAATGAACTTTTGTTAAAATTCAAATTTAAAAATGTGTCAGTCTTGAAAGAACTTAGCGATATATATGAAATGTCTCTTAAATATGTAAAATATATAAAAATCTTTTATAAAAACGGTCTCTTTTATAAATTTTTATAAAAATTTAATCATCTTTTATAAAAATTAAAAAATTTAAAAATTTTAAATTTCACATTTCATCTTTTTGTGAGCTAATAAGTGGAAATTTTTAAAACATTTTTTGAAAATCTGGCAAAACGGGTATCCAAATTTTAAAAAACAAACTCCCCATATTATATATAAATGGAGCTTTTTAAATATTTGAAAAAGTTATGTTAATTTTTTTTAAGCTAAGAACATTATTATTTGTACAAATCTTATCAGAGAAATAAAAACGCTTTCTTAACATTTTCAAAATTACAGATATTCAAGTTCCAAAGAAGCCATCAGAACAATTTTTTGGGAAAGAAAACCAAAAATAGGTCGATTAGATACTTTCATTGGCTTTCAAAATCAATGTTTACACCGGGTAAGCTTCAGGTATCAAAATGTTAGAAGTGGCGTTTTCGCAATTAGTATCAATTCTAATATCTTGGATATTATTTAACTACATTCTTTCAAGAGCTATCAAGTTTTATGAAATATTTGTAAAACTATTTCACCTAATTCAACACATAAAATAAGTATTAACTGGTTGGAATTTTTTTTTTCTTAATTTTTGTCCATTTCCTTGGTGTAAGCTACTGAAATACCTGAGATGGCATTAGATATTGAATGTAATTAACCTCAGAAAAACCTTATATCGTCGTTAGAAAAGTGAACTTGCGAATCTGAAAAATTAAATTTTTCATTTCTAATGAAAATTATATGGTAAATTAAAAATTAAATATTTCAGATTCGCAAGTGCGCTTTTGTAACGATGACATAGCTATATCTTATCAAAAATTAATAAGAATTCCTTAAAAGTGCTATTTATATCATATCAGGATCAAATGCGAATTGTCAACTTTTAAGTTTTACGCAATATTTCAATATTTTGTAACATTGACTGCTTATCTTATTGATAAAATTATTGTTATTTGACGAAATATGACTGCTTATATTATTGATAAAATTTGTTTATTAAATATTAGAAAGGAACGAAATGTATGCAAGCTAAAAAATTTTCATAGGTTTCATATATTTTTGAAAACTCCTCGTCAAAACAAATTTTCTTGCATCCTTGTTTTTTTCTGGGACATAATTTTACGCTTTGCCCGAGGGTTTTTGTATTTCATTGCCATATTTTTTTTTCACTGAATTGTTTTTTTTAATCTGAAATCGAAAAATTTACGTTCAAATTTTTTGATGCAAGCCTCTTAACTAAGTCATAATTAACCCATTTCAGCCCAAACCTAAACTACACTGAGAAAAAAGCATACTGAAATAAAAAAAATGTACTCAATATATATGAAAATTGTACTTGTTTAGCGCCAAGGAATTTTTTTTTTAAATTTAACTTGTTCTTTAAAAGAACAAAATAATTTTCTAAAAAAATTTTTAACTATTTCTTTAAAAAAAATATTAATACAAAATATAAAAAAAAAATAAAAATTATTTCTCTCAAAAAAAATATTTTTTTTTAAAGAAACACTTCCATTTGAAAAAAAATTCTTTGCCTCTAAAACAAGTAAAATTTTCTTAAATATTGAGTAAACTTTCTTTGATTTTATTATGATTTTTTCCGAGTGTTGCATTCATTTTTTTAAAACAATACAAAAAATAAAACAAACAAATTTTTACTTAAATATCAAAAATGTCAATATTTTGAACAAATGCAAGTTCTTTTGTTTCAAAAAACTTTCCATAAAACTAAAGAAATGCCAGACTTTTTAAACAAAAACTTGTGTTTTTTGATTTTAAAGTTGAGCTTTTTTCTTACTGCATTATTCTTTATCACGAAGAAGCACACCAAAGATGAGAAAGACACGAGAAGCAATACAATTTTGTGTGGAAGAAAGTATTGCTTCTCGTGTCTTTCTCATCGTTGGTGTTCATCTTCGTGATACAAAATAATGCAGTTAGTGTACCGGGCGAAATCGACGAAACTTCCACCGGACACTACAAATGTGCTTACTAAACGGGAAAGGGACTTTGAGATTTTTATCTATTCAGTTTTGGTCCACGAGAACAAAACCTGGAAAAAATCGAGAAGTACCGGTATCAGAAAATCCAAATAAAAAGGAAAAACGGAAAATTCGATTTTGCTAGTGAATGATTATTTATTTATGAACTTAAATTTTCGATTTGATGGGAATTATTTTTTTCAACCGATTGTAAATATTTCTACCGAGCAACAACAAAAAAAAAAAAAAAATAATCTGAAAATGGCTTCACAGCTAGACTCGACAGAACATGTATGTAAATGACCAAATCCAAATTAAAATTTAATTCAAATTGTCTTTCACGTTTGTTTCCGACCCATCAATATTTCACGTATGGTTCCAATCAATGCCTATAAAAAATCTATCCCTTTCCTAGGTCAGGTCAAAGGTTATTGCCTTGGTTCTTTTATCTTTAAAAAAAAATAGAAAAATCCAGCGAAGCAAAAAAGAATGTATGTTTACAAAAGTCTAAACTAACATATGTGCTTAGTTTCAAGTTGATAGCATTTTCGGGCTCACCTAGGAAAAATTTAAAAATGACTGGTCGAATACTCAAACAAATTTTGACCACTGCGCTGAAATGGGTTAGAAACCTGTGATGAGTACCATGTACGCTCCGGAAGATATTCGGATTCAAAGTTCACCAAAATCGGTAATTTGCCAATATTTCCGCTCCTCTATGTTGGACATAAAATATGATTATAACAAAATCGTAGATCAGATATTTATCTTCAAATATGTCTCACTTAGTTTTAATGTACACGCTATAAGACTAAACAGTGCAAAGTAGAAATTTCATACTATACCATATATTACTTTTATGATAACATTACATATATTTAGGGTATTCACAAGGTGTGCTATCATGTCGTAACGTCATATTGTCCTAAGATTTTACACTAGTTCAAACATTTTATTGTTGCCTTCCATATAAAAAAGTACTAATATATTACAGCTCTGAAAGCTATGTTTATTGAAGTGTCGTAATCAAACAGCTGTTTCTTATTTGCATGTATTTATCTTGTAAATTTAGTTGTAAAATTTTAAGACAATTTGACATGATGTGGCACACCTTGTGAATACCCTTATTAAAAATATACATTTATTAGACGTTGTGTTTGTTTGGAAGTAAATGTTCGAAGTGAGAAAATAGCAAAGAAATATTCAAATTCTGCCAATAAGCTACTTATACATAATTATAGTTAAAAAATCTGCTCATAGTAGAAAATTTCTACTTTGCACTGTTTAGATAGATATAAATAGTTTCATAGCGTAAAAATGATCTGCTTTACGTTAAAACTGTTAATGGCATTTTTGAAAGTAATTTTCTAATCAACAATTTTGTTTAATGCAGATTTAATGCCCGACATAGAGTTGTGGAGATATTGGCTAATGACCGATTTCGGTGAACTTTGAACCCGAATATCTTCTAATGCATACATGGTATAAGAAGCAACTCACGACAGTTTGTTAATTAGGACTTAATTAAGTAGTTTGCATTTAAAATATTAAAAAAAAATTTCTGTGAAAAAAAAGATGGCTATGAAATTAATACAAAAAACCTCATAGAAATCTATATTTTTCTTTTTCAATTTATTTATCTTAAGATAATTAAGGTTATAACGATAACAAAGTCAATGCAAAATATTTTAATAAACCTTATATGTGTAAATAAAAAATGTAAAAACATTGTCTTAAATTTGGTATGCTTTTGTTTGTCATAAGCTATGAGTCATATCAAAAAATTGATTTTATATGAAAAATGTATAAATCTCACAAGCCTACAAAAAACACAATTAAAATTTACATATAAAGGCCAATAACAACAATAACTAATCTCACAAATCTTTAAAATAATTAAAAAAAATATGAATACCATGAAAATCATCGTTGTTTTTCCTTTTGCTCTCTACATTGAAATATTTTCCATTTTCATCAGCTTTAAAGTTTTTTTTTTTTTTTGTTTAAAACAATTTTTGCCTACATTGTTTTTACTGCCTCCAGATTTCCCAAATTTATTTGCCGTTTCTCATCATATTCAAGTGTTTCTCTTTTGCCGAAATTCACAATATTACGCTCTATTTTATTAAATCTGTCGATTTTGTTATGAGCTGAATGACTCATTGAAGTGAGTTGCTGGCAAATATCGAAAATATTCAAGATATTAAGAAAAACAAAAAAATATAATAGAATATGTAAACATAAATTTAAACTTAACAGAGCTTTCGAGAGCGTTTAAAATTTACACAGCTGGTTGTAGATGCCAGAAAAAAAAGATCTAAATTAGCACTTGTTTATATAAAAACAATAGAAATTTATTTCATGTTCAAATTAATGCATGCTAAATTTGGATTTGAAATTGAGTTCTTTTTTAAAAGTAATGAAAGCATAAATTTTATTTATATACACACTTTAAATATATGTACATTATAAACCATTTTTCAGAGTGCAAAAAAAATTTATATATCAGTAAAATATCCAATTCAGATCTAAATAATTTAAAATAATTTAAAATAATTTAAATAATTTAATTTATAAAAAATTTGAAAAAGATTTTTATAAAAAATACCATAAATATGGAAAATATTTTGTTTTTTTAATTATTATTATTATTTTATTTATTTCATAAACTTTATTTATATTTCAAAAGTGGTCATTATTATTTTATCGAAAAAGTAAAATTAGTGTGAAATCAAAGTAGAATCAAGGAAAAGATCACAATTAATTACAAAATATGTATTATTTATTATTTGTCACCAGAGCTAGGATTTTGATGACATGTAATCTTTTTTCTGCGGCTCTAAGACATTTCTTGCTCTTTTAAAACGTCCATTTATGCTTCCTAAATTCCAAATATGAAAATATGAAAAGTTTTTAGGACATTTCTTCGTCATAGTTTTTAGTTTTCAGGGCATTTTTACTAGATTAAGGCCACTTTTTTTGGTAATTATTAGAGATTTTTAAGTTTTTTATTGTCATTTTTTGACATTTTTAATTTTTAGAGCATTTTCGATTTTTTAGGTAATTTTAGTGTAATTTTTATACATTTTTTTTTGTACTAAAAAATGTCAAAATGCAAATTTTTAAACATATTCCTTCAACACTAGATAGAGCCCCTTCAATCAAAACATTACCTCTCGACAAAGGAGTAGCTTTGTTTATAGACTTCGATGAAAAAAAGCTCTGCGCGTGGTGAAAATGACGAAAGGGTATGTAGAAAAATGTAACAAGTGTTAGATAATAACTCAGGATATGCTAGTATAAAATTAATTTTAATTTAGTAATGTTTTATTTTTAAGGCAAAATTGTTGCGTTTTTTAGGTAATTTTTGTCAGTTTTAAGGTCATTTTCTGCAGTTTTAACGTCATTTTTGTATTTTTTTAGGTAATTTTTTGCAGTTTTTTAGCTCATCAAAATCCCAGCACTGTTTATAGCTTATTATGTTAATAGATAAATATTGTTTTTTTTCCTAAATAGTGGTAACATATTCGCTCAATTTAATTTGCTATTTCATTTAAAGCGTCAAATGTAACCAACTTGGTTCTTTGATTTTATTTTTTTAAAAAAAAACTATATTTGAATAAGACTTTTTATGAGCTTTTTTAAAAAAAAAATTTCTTGAATATTTTTTAAACAATTTTTTTTTTTTGTAAAAGATTAAGAACCAAGGCACCTTATAAAAACAAGGTTTGGTCTTTGACCTAAAAGGGAAGTGATAGATTATTTAGAGGAATTGATTGGAACCGGACCTGAATTATTGATTGGGCGAAAGAAACGTGAAAGACAATTTGAATTGCTCTTCTCATGAAGAAATTAAAATGTTTTGAATTTTTTTTTTAATATTTTCAAAACATTTAGTATACATATTAGATATGCATCAATTTCACAAAAATTTTTGGTATTAACTTAATCACATACGAACTTGAAATAGCTCAAAAAATTAATTTGAATACATCTTATTTGCTAAAAGAGTTTTATTCAAATTCAATCCAACTCTGAAAAAATACGTATTTAATTTTTTTTTAAATCATTCCAATTTTATAAATTTTTGCAGAAATTTTTTTTATTTTTTTGTAGCAATAATAAGTTGAATTATTTATATTTCATGTCAATTTTATTCTTAAATAAATTTTCAATAACATTTTTTAACCATTAAAATATATTTTCATTAAATATATGGTTTTCTTTCCTAAATTTTTTGGACTTATTAATTTTTACTTTGTTTTTTTTTAATTATTTCTCTATTTTTGTTTTTTTATTAATTTCCAATTTAGAATTTTACATACCATACTTAAAAAACTTTATTTCAGTAGAGTAAACTTAATTTTTTTAAATAGTTTTTACATGAGTTTATAAAATTTTATGAAGTTTAGTTAGTTAAGAAAATTTTCATATAAATAAATTCATTTAACTAAGCTTATTTAATTCAAAATTTATTTATAAAAAACCGAATAATTTTAATTAATTTTAAAAATTGTTTTTTATATAAATATATTAAATTAAATTAAGTTTAGTTAATAAAGGAAATATTCATATATGGGCATTTCCAAACTGGCGTTACTGACAATTTGTACGAAGAAGTATTAAAAAAAAATGTTTAATTTTTAAAAGGCTTTTTTATATTTGCGTAGTAACTGAGTAGCACTATATTAAACAAAATTAATGACAACAATCGATCCTAAAGATTTTAAGATATGAGCTTAAAAAACGGAAGTGATTTTTGACTAAAATCATAAATTTTGATTTAATAAAATTTGCAAAACTCTATGAATTGGGCAAGACTTTTTGTATACAAAAATAAACAATAAATAACATAAATAAGTTTAACATAAAATAACATAATAAGATTAAAATAACATAAGTTTATTTTCCAAGCGATCAAATTTAAAAATCTTCTCTCGTTTTTTTTTTATTAGGCTTTTTTAAACTGACGTTACGTTACTTAAATTTCTATTATAGCTCAATTGGGCAATTAAGTAATTAGGTAGTTAAGTAATTATGCAATTTAATAATTAAAAAACAAATTTAATACATTGGCCTTTCCTTGCCTCAACCATTTTTCAATATCGTTATCCAATGCCTTTCATTTTTACTGAACCAAAATAGCTTACGAAACATTTACTAAACATTTACGAAAAAGAAAAACTACATTTGTGAAGCAGTGCAGACGATTTGATCATTTTGCTTTATGAATTTATATAGAAATTGCTTTAAGTAATAAAATTCAAATGATTCTCTTAGATAATATCATCAAATAATAAGTTTTTAATAAGTTTACATTTTTTGGTCACGGTAGATTTTTCTGTGAAAATGTTCATATTTAATAAGTTTAATTGAGCTTATTTAATTCAAGGTTTTTTTTATAAATAAATTTAATTCAGTTATGTTTATTAAATAAAATATATTTTAATAAAATAAGTTATATGAATATAATAATTTTCAATATTAAAACATACATTTAAATGAGTTTACTTAATTAAAAAATAATTAAATGAACGAAAATAAATCAAATTTAATAAAATTTATTAAATGCTTTTTTTAAATGTCAGGGCTAAGATTTATTTTTACGGTTCATAAAATATTTTATTTAAAAAATTAAAAAAAATTGAGTATAATTTTTGAATTTATAGCAAAGTTTTGAAATAAAATTGGCAGAAGTATTTGTTTAATATTTTTAGTTTAATTTAATTTGATAAATTTAAATATGAAAAATTTAATTTTATTGGACTTATTTCCTTAAAAAATTCCTTTATAAATAATTTAAATGCAATGGTGTTAAAATTTGAATGTAATAATTTTTATTAAAAAAATAAATTATGTTGATTTTATATGATTTAAATGCAAATTCTAAATTAGAAAAAACTTTAAAAAAAATAAATAAAATTGTATATATTAAATGTTTTACAATTCGTTAAATGTCGAGCTTAACAATATTTTTTGACTTTATGAAATACAGGGGCCTTACTCTGTAATGCGATTCGAAAAGCAAATGCAATTCGAAAACAAAATCGCACCATGTAAATACATGCGTTAAGATTACTAAATGGCAGAATCTTCTACCTCTACCTTAAAATGCTGTTTTGTCTGCATTGAATTCGAACTAATCAAAAATTTATGGTGTGATTAATACATGGTATGATTTTGTTTTCGAATCGCATTTGCTTTTCGAATCGCATTACAGAGTAAAGCCACTGTTATCTTAAGAAAATCTAGCTTCAAATCTATAACTTTCATGATTGCAATTTTTTTTTTATATATAATTGGCAGGAGTATAAATATAATTTTTTCTATTTAATTTAACTAAATTGATTTCAATATAAATAAATTTAATTTGATTGAGCTTATTTAATTTAAATTTATTTTAATATAAGTAAATAAAATGCTGTTGAGTTTATTGAATTAGACAATTTTTAAAATGAAAAAAATTAAATTTAATTGTTTTATTTAAATATAACACTTAAATTTAATATTATTTAATAGTACACTTACTATTTTTTCATAAACGTGAGGGCTAAGATTTATTTTTATGGTTCATACAAAATTAAATTAATTTGTATCTATTAAATTTATGATTAAGATCATAATATCAGCATCCATATAATCTATAAGATTTATGAAATTAAGGCTACGATTTTTTTATACGGTTCACAAGGAAAATGAGTTTGAAAACTGCATTATTAATAAAAGGAGCAAATTTTAGCCATGTTATTGGCAGAAGTATTATTTTTTTTATATTTGTTTTTTTTAAGTCTACCTAAACTAATATTTAATCAGGTATCCACTTAATTTGCATATAAAAGTATCTATAATTGTGAATATATTATTTTAAAAAGTAATGTATATTACATTTTTATGCTATTTGTTTTGTCATTATAATTTTTATGTAACTCATAATTAAATTCTTAGTAAATTTAAAATAAGTTTTATAAATTTTTTATTAAAATTATTTATTTTATGTTTCTATAATTGTTATAAATATATCAAATTTAAATTTTTATATAATATTTATACTTTGTCTGAAAAAATTATTTAATACCATTTTATTGATAACTTTATTATTGGTTGACATCTCGCAAAATTTAAAAAAAAACATTGTTTTAAAAATATTTTAACTAATGCGACTGAAGATAGATTTAAGCTATAAATTTATATATAATATTATTAAATTACTATATTATTTTTCTTGAAAAAAAAAATTAGTTAATAAAATATTTAATTTATTTTATTTTTCATACCCTTAAATATCTTTATTATTTTAAATTTTGAAAGAAATATTTTATTTTCTCCAAGTCATTCGTTACTAAAATAATATTTTTTTTTTCCTAATAATTACAGATCTAACGTAAAAAAATTTGTCAAAGACACAATTTATAGGTGTACAAAAGTGCAAAAAAAAACACAAAAAAGCCAATCAAAAGTAATTTAAAAACATAGACGTCACGAAAAAGAAAGTTGATGTAAATATCATATTTAAAAAAGCTATAAAAATATTAAAAACAAACAATAAATATTACACAAAAAAGCCTAAAGCTCACAAACATATACATACATATACCGCAAAATAGATGAAAACTTAACAAAAACATATAAAATAAAACTTCAATGAATACATCAGTGCAGTGCATCAAAATAACACAGTAGTTAATATAAAAAAGTGTAACACAAAAAAAAAGCAAAAATAATTATTAGAAGTGAAACAATAATTTAAAAAAGTGTTACTTTAAATTATTCAAAGCAGCAAGATATAAAAAAAAATTTCGATATATAAAGTAAAAATCATCAAAACACTAAAGCAACAAAAACTTTAACAACTTTCGTGAAAAAATCAAAACTTAAAGCTAAAATAAACCACACCAATTTTTTGACCGAAATCAAGAGGAAACATTTCAATTAAATCTTTCCATATGGTTCATATTATTGAATTGGTCGGCCAGCCGAAGGTTGAGTTTGCTCAACAAGTTACTGTAAGTATAAAGCTACAAAACAATAATAAACTCATAAATAATAGGTATACAGAAAAATAAACATAATGTAGAGTTTTTTGAAAGAAAAGTAAAAAACGCTGCAAAATAATCATAATAACAAGAAAATAAATAATAAATCTTGGCTCTGCCACCCACATTCAAAGTGACAACAACATAGCTCCAACACGCTCATGTGTGTAGTATTAGTACGTGTGTGTTTCATAAGAATTTGTGTGTCTGTCATATGCTTAGATATTGGTGTGTTTGTTCTAATTCATATGATATCAATTAATCATTACGAACGAGCTGGCAGCTCTGCTTTTTGACCCCATCAATGCTTGAACCTTTGACATCAGCTAGAATTTGCTGGCTTTGCTGCTGCTTTTGCCAATCTTCTTTTAGCATTTTTTGTTTTATAATATAAAGCATGTGATGGCTAATTTAGTCGTATAAAAATTTTGTAGCCTAACTCTGGCTGCTCGATTAATATAAGAACTCAAGCTTTTTTTGATATATGATCAATCATAGAGAGGCAAAATATTGAATGTTTTGCTTGTAGGAAAGTTTGTTGGAATTAAATATGTGTGTAGTATGTGTCAGTATGACATAGCATTATTAATATAGATTTTAGAAAAATAAGACTACAGTATACTAAAATTCATACCTATATACAATTTTTTTCTACTAAATTCATCAATTTTTACGAACAATTTATCAATATTTTTGTGACATACCATCTTTTAGACTTTTTTGATAGAATTTATTTTGCTAGGAAAGAGCATATTTCCACCTTTTGTGCCTAAACCATAGCATACTTTAAGGCTCAATTTCTAAGCATTTCTTCCGAATCTCATCATTTTCTAAACAAAGTCTGATGCCTAAATTTGAAGCAACTTTAAGAAAACGCCCCTAACCACCAGTATTACACTCACCACAAAATGTATGTCAACTTCAAAGGCATAACAAAAAATGTAAGAGCAAAAACAGCAATATACAAAAAAAATCGAACAAGTAGAATGTCAAAACGAAAAACTATGCGTGCGGAATGTCTCAAATATGTATGTGTCAACATACTACAAGAACATCCCTTGACAGTATCATAAAAAAAACTTTTGCTGCCACGTACACTACAAAACAAAAAACAAAAAAAAAAAAACAACACCAAACCAAAAAAGAAAACCAAAATAAAATAAAAGCAAACTAAGCAAAACACAGATAAGAGCACAATAATACGCAATAAATACGCACAACGTGGCTGGCTACACAAAAGCCCCAGTCAATGTATTCAGGATAAATGAAAAGTGGATGAAAATATGCGAACGAAAAGAAAAAAGCAGATGAACACAGAGCACACAGCACAAACGATGTAAGGGCGGAAATCGTGACGAGAGAAAACACAAAAACGTCAGTAAAAAAAGTTGGAAAAAAATTTAAAGAGCAGAAAGAAAGTAATATCATATTTTCATAAAAGCAAGATTAGACAGCAAAAATGCTAAAGAACTCAGAAAAACAATATCAAAGAGGATGTGAAGATAATGTGTAAATCTAAGAAAGCCACAATTAAGATGTGCGGGAAAGAAAAAAAAGGAATGAATGAAGCAAAAATTAAATCTTATGCAGGAAAAATCAAGACAATGACTGAATTAATTGAACACATAAAGCGCACGAGAAAGCTCATCAAACTAGTGATTGCTATAAGCAAAGTCAGTGAAATGCTTAGAAAATTGTGTTAGAAATTAACAGAGGCAAGTTAAAGAAAATTCCTAAAGATTTAGAAGATATACAACAAAAATCAATAAACCTTTAAAAACTCTCTATAAAAGATAAACTTCAAGTCAGCAAGAAACTAAAAATTTATTTGTCTTTAATACAGATAGTTAACGTAAATAATCAAACCGTTATTTGATTACAACCATGGTCTTTCAGAGGCCGTGAGGGGCCCATGGCATGCATTTTTTGGGGCCCCAACCTCTTTAAAAAAATGATTAAATATATGTATACACGACGTGTGTGTTAAAAAAATAGGATAATATTAGATAAAATATTATTTGAGAACTGTCTCTTAAGCTTTTTGTTGTGAAAACGCATCTTTTACAATTATGTTCTTTTACAACGATTTATGTTCAGCATGGAAAGGACATTTAAACGATTTGTCCAATGGTCGGCCTTGAGGCGGATTTACCACAGTAGGCGCTTTAAAAATATATGCCACCCTTACCGTGTTATCATACATGTTAAATGTGTCATGGCCATGACTTAATTTTAATATCAATATATTATTATTAGTAGCAAAATATTTAGAAAAAGGTATATTAGGCTTCAAAGTAGGGTAGTAGTAAGTTAAGCAAAGTAGTTGTAGTTAGCGCTTTAAAAACATTTTTTAGAAGAGACCCTTTTGCCGCCGCAAGGACGTATGAAAAGTCGCTAAACACAAGAAAAATCATACAAAATCGAAAAACATATAGTTCTCAAATATTTCTAATTTTAATTTATTTTTTTTATTTATTTTAATACATTAGTATAATAAGAACAAGTTCTTTTGCTATACAAAGAAATATAATTTAGAATTAAATATTACATATAACAAAAATTACACAATAAAAATAATCATTTTTAATTTTGAGCATAAGTTATTTAAATTTATAATTGAAAGAAATATACGATTATTATTGTTAAAAATATAATTTAATTTAGCTTATAAGTATTTGAATTATAAAAGTTGAAGATAGACAGTATTATAAAGAAAACAGAAAAGAATCAGATGAAAGAGGATAGATGGAAAGAGTGAAATAATGTAAGAAAACTGGTTACAATAACAAAACTCTGTAGTTAA
Source organism: Dichetophora obliterata (assembly GCA_963920525.1). Lineage (NCBI taxonomy): Eukaryota > Metazoa > Arthropoda > Insecta > Diptera > Sciomyzidae > Dichetophora > Dichetophora obliterata. The sequence goes on along the minus strand of OY986438.1, from coordinate 18,958,571 downwards.
GTAAAAATATTAAATAAAGCTTGTCTAAATTATGTTATAAATTTTCTTACGATTATGTTATGATTTTTTTTTTGTGAGGTTTCGATATGCCAGAACGGCCACTTTTAGGATTTTTGAAAGATGTCAAGTTCCTAGGATTTGACAATGCCACTTTTAGGATTTATTAAAAAAATTACCACTGCATTATATTGAAACGTCGTCTAATTTTGATTTTCGCGATTTTTTTTCGAAGATTAAAATATTACAACTCTGGTAGGTTTTGTCAAATTTACATGTTTAGTAACGCATTTCGAAGAAGTATTAGTTGAAGAACGTGATGCGTACCAATCTTCTTCAAATTTTTAAAAAAAGGATAACTTTTGCCTATATAAATCAGATTTAAAACTTCAAAATCACGTGTGGCACGTTTGAGTATCAATGTTTTTATGAATACTTCCCAATTTACTTCTGTTTTGTAAAGAAATAAAACTCCGTTTCGTTATTCATTACTTCTGAAAACAAATAGCGAGCACTCCAATATAAGCATGCATGCGCCGTCATTTAAAAATATGATATATATCATGGGTATATATTCTTTTGAGAAATATAATTTTCTCATGCGATATTTCTTTCGAGAACATTTTCTAAAATGTTCGTGTTGCTGAATGCAAGTCTTCGCAGCTCAGTTTATTACATTGACAAAGGAATGAACACGAATTTCAAGTGTTTTAAATCGCTTTCTTAGTCCATAGAAAATGGAATCAAAAATTGCCAGAAACATGTTAACTCCATAATATTTTTTATATCAGCCTCAATTTTCATCGATCGGTTACAAGTAAATTTGAATAGAATTTACTATACTACATTTCTACTTTTAAAAGTCCAGCAGGAATTTTTCATCTGAACATTTTTGTTTAATTTTTTCTTATATGATATTCTTAATATGGTGGCCCCCTTCACATGCGGGGCCCGGGGCTCGAGGCCCTTCTGGCCCCCCCTGATACATATAAGGGTTATTATCAGGACATCCTGATAATAACGTTCCAACAGTTAGAAAAGCTTATAAATATTAAAGAAAACTTATTGCATGATTGAAAAGCTGGTTGAAAATCATTGCAATATCGAAAATTTAATTATTCAACAACTTTTTTGGCATGCACATATTTTAGGAGCAAAATTTGTACCCATACAAAACTTTTCGTTCGACAACTTTAACTTAGATATCGATTTAGACTATGATATAAATTAAAATATAATAGAAGTTGTTTATGTATACCAAGCTTTAGATAGCAAAATGATTGTAAGAACTCTGCATGCAATACTGCATCTATGGAAATATACTAAAAATTTAGGTTGCCACCTTAATTAAGGCTTTTCAGGGCAATGAAAATTGCTACGTTGAAGCTTTAGTGCTTTTTTTCTAAATAAAATTTAAACCATACATCGGAAAAGAACGATTTATACACCAATATGCTAGTAAGAACTCAACATGAAAAATTGCATCTATAAAAATTGCAAGTCTTGTCCGTGGTATACGGTACTAGCTATTGAAAAAATAAATAAATTATCTATAGCAGCGTTTCTTAACCTTTTTCACTCCGCGGACCCCTAGACAATCACGCACAAGTTCAATGACCCCTTAATAAAATCACAGGAATAAATTTTGGACAAATTATTTTAGTACTGAAAAAATGACATTTTTATAAAAATTAAAAATTCTGTATTAATGTGAAGGTTGGTGCTGCTTTTTTGAAACTAAATTAGTAATATTTGGGTTGATGTTTTTACTTAGTTGTAATCTCAAATCTGATTCCAATTGTAATCTCTTTCTGTATTTGTTTTTGGTGTATACAAGAGCAGAGAATGCCTTTTCACATATGTGGACGAGAAAAGCAGTAAATATTTTCTTTCTTCTGATATTTCTTTATAAACATTTTTTAAATTTACCCAAAAACTTAATAAAGACGATTCTTTCAAATTACGTTTTAAAGCTGAATCATATTATATTTCTATTAATTGATTTTCCTGTACCGTTGTCAAGCCAATTTTATCTTAAACCTCTGCGTTGAAACGGTCTGCTATCCAGTTTTTATTTCTGTCGGGTTCTGGAAAATAGTCCCGAAAAGAAGACGTCAAACCGCGGAGGTGTTTAATCATTTCCTCTTCTACTTGCGTTGGCAACATTTCTCCACCAGAGGATTCCAAAAACGCTACCAGTGTAGGAAATTGATTATAGTTTTTTTTTAATTGTACTATTAGTCCAAAGTTCAAGTTTTTTTATCATAGTTTCTGTTTTATCTTCACCATTTTAGATGTTGTTATCTCTTCCTTGTAGACTTAAGTTCAGCTCGTTCAGGGCACTAAAGATATCAGCCAAACATGCCACCATTGTAAGCCATTCAAAGTTATTGAAATGATTTGCATGTTTATTGGCGCTGCCAACAGAATTATTAAAAAAAAACCATTTTGATCTCATCTCCAAGCTCAAAACACGCGACACGACTTTGCCACGAGACAACCAACGCACCTCAGCATGCAATAACAACTGCATGTGAATGCTGCCCATTTCTTCACATATCATACCGAAAATTCGGGAATTTAGAGGCCTGGCTTTAATAAAATTCACGACCTGCGCTATGTCATCCAAAACTGTTTTTAATTTTTCTGGCATATTCTTAGCAGTTAATGCCTCTCTATGAATGCAACAGTGATGCCAGATAATAGATGGATTCATCTTCTTCACGCGCGCCTGAAGTTCTGTTCGTGTACCGGTCATAGCCCGAGCGCCGTCGGTACTAACTGCCACACATTTATCCCACGGTATTTCATGAGTGGACATAAAGTTGTATAGTGTAGTGGACATAAATACTTAAAAAAATTATTAATTCAAATGTCCGTAGATTAGACGGCGGACCCCCATATATATACTCTCGGACCCCAGGTTAAGAAACGCTGATCTATAGCAATAAAACTCATTTTATGTTTGTATGTTTGTTTGTTTGTTTGGCTTTTATACAAATCTAAATGGCTCAACGGATTTTGCGCAAACATATATTTGCGGGTATACATATTAATTGCATCCAAGATTAAAATTTTACATACTTAGTTTTTGCCACGCCCCTTCTGAAATTTTTCAACTAACGGTAATTTTGTTATTATAATATTTTTTTACCATCGGAGTTTTTGTGTGTTTAATATTAATAAATATTTGTTATTTTAACATTAAAAATACTCACATGTATTCAAAATTGTAAAAATTTGCAGTACAACGACTTTTTCATAAAACATCGTTACCAAAGAATGAGAAAAAAACGACATGAAAATCAAAGTCGATGCTCTCCAATAATATCTCCAACAATATCTCCGCTGTCCCTTAATATTTTTCATTTAAATTTTTTTTTGTTCAAAAATTCAATAAAATCACTTTACAAAAATAGGTTGAACTGTATCGTTAAGTCAGTGTATATATGTTTTATGATTATGTCAAAAAAAGTCCAAAATATTGACTTTTTACTCAAAAAAAAACTTAAAAATTGTTTTTGTTGTAAAAATGAAACCAATTAAAAATTGCACATCTGGCTACCTTTCATATGACATAGCACTTATTTGCAAAAATTCTTCCAGCTAAGCGCACAAATTATTTTACTGTTTTTGTCATCAAAACAACAAGGGTTGTCAAAACAATTTTTTTCGCGATATTTTTTTCCAAAAATGTTGTTTTTATATTTTTTACAAAAAAGTCAAGTCTCAAAAATAATTTATGTGAAAAAATTACCCCAATATCTCTTTCCAATCAAGAGTTATGGCTAAAAATCTATTTTTTCATACCAGACTATTAATAAAACTGAGTTTTGTTTTAAAATTATCTATAAAATTTGAGCGTCCCACTTTATCTCTAAGAATGCAGTTTTGTGTCTAGAGTAATTACAAACATTTTGGTTAATATAAAATCTTCCTTTTAGTATTCTACTTAGTTTTTTGCCTCCCCACCCTTCGCCTCCTCCCGTTAAATTTGTTTTGTTGTAACGGCTCTATTTCTTCTCACTACTTTGTTACCTTTGTCACTCAGTTCTTTATCAATGGTACTTTAAATTAATGATTTAAAACAATGGTTGTATTTATTCATCGAAAAGATACGGTCAATAGAATGCTGTAAAAGTAAATATTTTCATTTAAACAGTTTCAGCTATTTGGCGATATAATAAAATATATGCGCATCTGTTTAGCACAATTACTTAATCGGTTTTCATCTGTTCACAGATTGATGGCGCCGCATTTGTAAGTGCTGTGGTACAAACTATACACCTTGCGGTGAATAGCCAAATGATATCGACCACAAGATTTTTCAAATTTAACCTCACACGTTTGGCTAGCTCAATAGCTGCGTTTTTTTCTTGGGAGATCAGATCACTTGTGAAAAAAACGCTTTAGATGAATTTTTGCTATGTTTTCTACTTAAGGACAGATGGCGCTTTTTGTACGTACTGACGAACATCTGATGTTTTTATGTAGCTGGCAGATAAGTTTTGCGAAATTTTTTGCGAAAATGCTATTGCTACCAAACTTTTAAAATGTCAAATAATGCAGTACTGCCAGTTTTTGCAGTCGCAACGTCATCTAGCCGTCAATAACGGCTAAGTGTTGTCTACTTTTACAGTTGCGCCCTAACACCTTAAAACAGAGAATTGGATAAATTTAAATATCCAGCTCACTTGCTGGATCATTTGTTGTTTTTGCTTTGCTTGCAAATGCGATGATATGATCCTGATCTCCCATGAAAAAAAAACGCAGCTTATATATATTTTAGTACAATCATTTTTAGAACAATGAATTTTTCATAAAAGATTGATGGTTAAGACTGAGAAAAAAATTATATGAAAATCGAAGTTTTTGCTTTTATTGCCAATATCTCCGCTGTATGTATTAAAATATGTATATATTAGGCTGGGTCGATTTGTGGGGAGGCAAAAAAATCGCCCATTGCTCAGTGAAAATCTTATTATAGGGATCAAAATAAGAAACTTTTACCGACAAACTATACCTCTAAAACGAATTCTAATGCCCCAACTTTTGACTTTTGTCCCGTAGGGTCAAATTTTTAAAAAATCCTCTTTGACCCATTTAGAGTGCCCCAATCAGGTCCGAATGTATGACTGACCCCTGGGGGTTCCCCATACAAACATTTTAAAAAACCACCATTTTTGTTGCTTTACATGAAAAAATCAGCCAGGGGGTTCCAGGGGGTTCCAGGGGGTGTGCCACTGGCATGGGTGGATCGGCACTTCAAAGTTAGTGGAGGTCGATCATGCATTTGAAGTCGATTGGGGCACTCTAAATGGGTCAAAGAGGGATTTTTCAAAATTTGACCCTACGGGACAAAAGTCAAAAGTTGGGGCATTAGAATTCGTTTTAGAGGTATAGTTCCTAGGGCAAAGTTTCTTATTTTGATCCTTCAAATACGATTTTCACTGAGCAATGGGTGATTTTTAAATCGATCCACCCTAATGTATATATATATGTTTATTTCATTAAAATATATATTTCATTAAAATTTTTTGTTAAAAAGTTCGATATAATTTTCAATATAAATTTTTGTGCAGATGTTAAAATGTCCATATCTCAAGGACCCATTGAGTCCTATCATAATTTTTAGATTGTTGATTAGCTTTAATATTAAGGAAATATTTAAATTATTTTTAATATTTTAAATATGTTTTTCGTACCCCTTCTTTGAATTCAATTAGCTCACCGCAAGAGATGGAACCACCAACAACAAATATTTTCCAAATTTTTTTGGATTAAAGTTCCTTCAATTACCTTTCTAACGGTAGCTTTAACCTAAAATTCAACATGTTTTTCATTATTCTAGAATTTAAAAACATATAATCCAGAAGTGTATATTAAAATATTTATATAAATGACTCTCGAGTAACACCGGGTATATTAGCTAGTTTGTCATAAAGATAAAAGAGTTTTTAGTGTGAATTACTTTATGGAGATAAATACAGTTCCTAGCATTAAGATATGAGGACAATGTCCACACCCAAGATTAACATTCCTGTAATTGTGTGGGCGAATTTACGCAAAGCCATTTACATTGTGCGTAGCATAAACTTAAGCAATTTCCAATTGTATCTGGGAGGATGATCTGAATTTACTGTACCCGAGCTCAGAATTCGTTATTACAGGTTTGTTAACTGTATCACTAACATACGTCTTACATTGACAGGAGTCAGCTGACATTCTCAAATTACGCAGGATATAGAATATTTTTTCAAGTGAAACTTCTTAGTCGTCAATTTGATATTGAGGGTAAGATTTTTCGAGTCTCGTTATGAAAAATATTTCAAGTCTCGTCACGTTTTTATGCACACGAACAATTATATTTTCTATTTTTTGTGTTTTTTGTATGACGACCCCCAGAAGAGTGGTAAATAAAGTATAGGTTTGTTCTGAAGAAATGTTAAAGGGACAAAATGTATTCGACCAGGTCATATATTTAATACCACTAGGGGTCAAAGATTTTTTGATATGAACTAGAATAGACATTATTTCATTTCATGTTGTTTGTATGGGGACTACCAGAAGGGTGTAGATGTGTGTAGATAGTGTGTAGATGTGTTTAGAAGCAATGTCGGAAGAAAAAATTTAATATGTCCAGCTTATACATTTGACCCTTTTAGGGGCATAGATTTTTTGGTATGAACTAAACTATACCTATATGGTATGAACTATACACATTTTTTTTTTTTCTATATTTTGTGTTTTTTGTATAAAGAAAGATCCCCCCACAATAAATGTAATTTTTTCATGTCGAAAATAGCAAATCAAGGACATATGTCTCATGTTTAAGTTATCACAAACTTTTTAAAATCTGTATTACCAATTGAAGCCCCAACCAATGATAGTCTGAAAATTAAATGAAGAAAATATTTTTTATGCAAATTTTGTATTGTATTTCTTTTGAGATGTTTGCCTTTTCTCTCGTTCGCTATCTCTTTTACAAAAATATCTCTTATTTTTAATCTTAAAAAGTATCCGATCTGTATATTATTTTTTTTTTAAATATGTCTTTGCAAAAATTAATCAAAATGGAAGTAGATTTAATATTTTAATATCGAAAAAATAGAAGTTACCTATTTTGGTTACAATTACACAAACTGGAAATGCTGCTGATAATGCTACATATAGACTTGAAGCGTAAATATACTTCTTCAAAAGTCAAGCACTTGATTTGCACTAGCGCCCAATATCAAATGCCTTTTGTTTTTTCTTTTCCGCTTCAGCCCGTTTCCCCACTCTCTTTTTAGCCTTCAGCCCTACTCACGTCTAGGTCTTGCATGTGCCTAATTGTCAGCTTTTCCGCTCCAAACTTTTTAATAAATTGACATGCTTTGCCAACACTTTGCTCAAAGCTTTTCACACCAATTTACCAAGCGTTAAAAAAAACAAAAATATTCTAAATATGAGAACAAGTTAATAACAAGCAAGCAGCCAGGCAAAAGCGACAAACAGTTAACAGCAAATAGAGCAAAATAAAAAAAAAATGAGCAAAACCATAACATAATTTTACGCTTGACACGTAAGCGGTTGCCTAGTTGAAAGGTATTCATTTCAAGAGGGAGAGAGAAAGAGAGAAAAAATTTGCAGTTAATGCTGATTTATGTTTGTCACACAAACACAAATTGTCAAATTGTTGGTAAACGAAAGCACACAAACATACACACACACACACTCACACATTGTGGCAGAATGACGAGCGGCACGCTTTTGCCAATTTCACGATGCTGATGCCTAAAAACATGCAATAAAATTGGCTGTTATTGTTTTAATAACTTGCGAAATGGCACTAGTTTGTTTTTTTTTTTTTTTGCTATTACCGCTTGTTAAATAAATGAGCGTTTAATAGAGGAATATAGCAGCCACAACAACAACTATCACTGCTCTAACTACCACTTACCTTAGCTAACCACATAATAAATTCGAAACACACAGACACACAAAGAAACACATGCAGCTTGTAAGCACCTTGTTTACGCGCACTAAACGCACACATTTGCATTCATTATTAAAGCAGAAGCAGCAACAGCAGCAGCAGCGACAAAAGAAAACAGGAAAGAAATCGAAATAATAAAGCCCAAAAATCAAAGTATGCTTTCAGGCTTGCAAGCAACCACTCAGCCAGGCACGCACCTTCAAGCAGTAAGGTGACATTTTTATGGCAATGATAACGGCTTTCTTTGTTGTAGTTGGTGTTGCTGTTGTTGTTGTTGTTGTGGTTGTGGATATTATCTCTACCGCTGCTGCCGCTGCTGCTGCTTTTTTGCTATTGTCTAGTTTTTCTCTTTTTCCTTTTCTTTTTCTATAACTTCTATTTTCACTAAAATGCATGAATTTCAGTGGGGACCCTTTTTCATTTTCGTTTTTTTCTATGCTTAGTTTTTTGACCCACCTCTTATCTTCATCCCTTATTTATTGAATTTTTTCTGATTAGACCCTTGTTGCTTTATTTATTGACATGTGAAGTTGTGAGCAGAGTGTTGCTGGAAAAAAACACTGTTGTTGTTTTCGTACCGCTGTTTTTTTATTATAGCTTATTTTCAAGTTTGAAACTGACAGCTGTTTAGTGCGATCTCCAACTAGAAACTAGTTTTGTGTATAATTTCTCATATGATATATTTTTTGAAATAGTAGACAAGTATCTTTTTTACACAAAATTAAAGATCCCTGGAAGCAGTTTCAGCAGGATTGAAAATAAAATACTTATGACTAGAGAAGATAAAAATATTCATTGCTTTATTTAAACATTTTTTTAGTTTGTGCCTTTTTTGAGGGTTCGTTCCTATTTTAGCTTATTTCCAAACATGTCCACACTTTCACCAAAAAAGAAAAAAAAATTAAATTTTTTCAAGATAATTTACTCCTTTTTTTTACTCTTTCTTTTTTTCGAAAGAACGTCAAATCAACTTATCCTTAAAAAATGCTCTCACCAACACTTTCAACGATACGCTGGGCACTTGGTTGAGAGCTGTTAAGTACCAGTGGCAATTTTTTTACAATAAAATCTTTTCTAGAAAGTAGAATTATTTTAGTAATATTTTGGTTTTCAAAATATTTAGAAAAAAAAATATTTGTTTTGTTTGTTGTCATTTTACGCCAAAATAAAATTAAAAATTTGCCTGATACCTGCGAAAAAGAGTTAAACACTTTGCCACATAACTGATATTTTGGCATATATTTTATCTTTGAAATTTCAGTATAATATGCTGTACGTTTACCCTAAAATTTAAACAAAAATATTTTCGAAAAAACCGCGCTGTAAGACGTAATTATACGTCAAAGCAACATCGCTTTTTGTAGCTTTGCCATATAATAAAAACCCCCCAATCAGCCAAACAAGCTTGGAATAAGCTTTAAACAAGCTTAGAACCGTAAGCGTCAAGCTTGAAAAAAGCTTTAGATTACTATTGTAAAATGCTTACAAGTAATTGTAGAATAAACCAAGACGATCCCTTGGAAAAATATTCCTTACTATAAGCAAGCTTAATCCAAGTGTTTTTTTAGAATTGGAAATTAGTATTTGAATAAGCTGAATCCAAGTGTTTCTTTACAATTGGAAATTAGTATTTGAGTAAGCTTTTTCCAAGTGTTTCTTTTCAATTGGAAATTAGTACATATTTCAATACGCAACTTTTTTGTATAAATATATTTACCAAACAATGCGCAGCCATCTTAAATTGACAAATAAAAATAATAAAAGAAAATTCGCTTGTTCGAGAAGCTGTACGTACCGTCCTCATTTCTCACTACCAAACCTTGCCTTCAAGAAAACTTGCCTTATTGCATTTTAAGCCCTCAGTGTGGGTGGGGTTTTGGTCCTTTAAATTCAATATTTTTCACAATTAATTCGTGGATTTCTATGTTTAGTTTCCATAATTCTTCAGTGTAGTAAAGAGCAAAGAAAGTGAAAAGAACCACGACCGAACCCGGACTCGAACCCGGGACATTTGGTTTGATAGTCTAGCGCACTCTCGACTAGACTACACAGGCCAACAGTTAACAGCAAACGCAACTTTAAACAGTTACAAAATTATTACCTTGGCTAACATTTTGCAAGTATGATTGGAAAACACTTACTTAAAGCAAGTCTTTCCAAGTATTATTGTACAACACTTACTTTTTATTTTTTAGGCAATAGCTCTACAAAGCAACTTGAAAATTTATTACCTACGCAAGTGTTTTACAAACGTGCTTGGAAAAGGCTTGGTTTTTGCATTGTATGTAAGCTTAATCCAATCACTATTTCTAAATGGCTGATTGGGCCTTTTAAGGAAAAATTGTCTTAGTATGCAGAATGTACAACACTGCTTTTTCATAACAGCATGCTCTCGCTCTCACGGGTTCTGTACATCTGCACTCTTCATGCTCTCAAAATTTTCCGCTCCTCTTTCCGCTTTACCACCGAATTCATTCAGCACACGACAAAGTGCACTGCCTGACCTCTGTCTACGCACGGGCAAGAATGACGGCCCTAATCTACGCTATGCATCTTTAATGTTATGTTTTCTCAAATTTACGCTACAGTCCCTTAACATAAGCTAAGTTATTGTTCATTTCTGTTCACTGCTTTACAGACAGTTGGTCGAATTTCGATGACAGGCGATACTAGTATCAATTAATAGTTGGCAATTACAAAAATGGAAGACATTTGAATTTTTAGTACCGTTTTTGACGTTTTGTGCTCTTTAAGGTACTACTCATCATAATCTATACTTAGAAAAAAAAATAAGTGGTGTACACACTCACTTGGGTAGTTGGGAAGATTGGCTAATGCCGTACATTTTGTTTTTGTAAAGTGCCATTATACCCAAGTACCCATCTACCAATCTACTCTAGCTGACCCTCTGACTTGTTTGGATAGATTGTTTTCTTGCCAAATTTAGTACTTTTTCCATGTGTTACCACCTTTTGCAAAAATAGGCAATAATTGACCTAAGGGCATTAAATTTACAACATCACGAATAAAAAAGAATTGTCACACCCCCTATTACCGCCCACAAATCAATTAAAACCCTATATTTCAGACAAATTCGGTTGTATTGGACTAAAGATGTAATTTAATTCGTATGGTTACTATCAGCAACTCAACCAAAAATGGGCGTGGTCAAACTATAACACCGCCTACTTTTCAAAAATCATTATAAATCCAGAGTTGTGCATGTTTTTATAATGAAACTTGGTGTGTATGTGTGCTATGAGACCAAGTGGTGGTCACTATATTTATAAATAATGCCACGCCTAGTTTTACCGCCCTTATATGTTTATAAAATCATTCGTGCGGTGCAACGCCTTAGATAGTGATTTCATAAGGGGGTGGGGGGGGCTTAGGTTGGGTTAAAAAGGCTGTCACTATTCAGAGACAGATTTAAGGCCCATTGTGATACCATGGGGTTAATTTCCCTACTCATTTTCTATTTGAACTAATGTGAGCTGTTTACAAAGCTGTGGATTCTGAAGGGTGTTTGGGGAAGGGGGGGGGGATTGCTGAAGCAAAAATATAAATAATCGACTCAATCGCTTCATTTGAAGCAGGACTACATGTATTTATTTAAGTAAAATAACGAAAACAGACATTTTAAAAAGAAAAACATGTATATACATTAAGGCGTCTCACGAAAAAAAATTGTTCGAGGCAGTTTCTCAAAATAGTCCTTGGCTTATGTTATGATGATTCCCAAATATTTCGACTCTAGCGATAGCCATTCTTTAGCTGCAATGGTTTGAAATAACCTCTAAAAATCGAGTTTTTTATAAAAATTTTGTCTGGTTTGTTAGTTAGAAAAAGTGAAATGATCTGAAATAATAATTTTGAAAAAGTTCTCCCAATCTGCATCAAAAAAATAAAATTTTTGCATTCAAATTAAAAATAAGGATGTTTTTTGTGCACTTTTATGATTTTTTTAAAGTTATTTTCACTAAAGTTCAAAAAACTTAATTATTTCTAATGAAATCCTCACTGGTCAGAATTGCCTAAACTGAAACAAATTAAAACTAAAATATTAATTATAAAAAAAAAACTGAAAAGATAGTAGAAAAAGTTATGAGTTATTTAAAGTTTTTGTATGGAAATAAAATAAAAAAATATCAAAAAATTTTTGATGCCGATTGGAAGAGATTTTTCCGTACTAACATTTCTGATAATTTGTTTTTAAAAACTTTTACGCCAGCCAGTATTTTTACACAAACATCGATTTTTAGAGGTTATTTCAAACCATTCCAGGATGGCTATCTTTATAGTCGAAAAATTTGGGAATCATCATTACATAAGCCCAGGTTTAGTTTGAAGGAAAGACTCGATCAACTTTTTTCTCTTCTATGGAGCATTTCGCGCCTTAATATACATAGTTGCAGATACATACATAGTTAGTTCATTAATTTTTTTGGAACGCGAAGCCTATTTATCGATGACAGTTTCCTCGTTCATAGAAATAACTTTATGAATATTTAATAGCGCTAAGCCATAACATCATTCTATTAGATCTTTACCGATTTTTTATATCAGTATTACACTTGTAATTCACTTTAACGTTTATTTAAAAACACTGTAGGGACGTCAAAAAGACACACGAAGATGTCGAGTACGTACGCTTAGTTTATGCTCGTAGAATTTAGTGGCATACTCAGTCTTTCCCAATCAGATCAAAATCTCGAGTAATTTGCAATTGAAATTTAGTAACTTTTAGACCCATTTTTAGTTATATTTTCCTTAATTTTAAACTTTCAGAATTTAATCTACTTATAAAAATACTAATTTGAGCAAAAAAATTTTAAGGTTTTTTTAAATATTTTACGTTTAACATTCAAATTTGGTCAAAATGCAGAGAAATGCAGAATTGCTTAAAAAATCATAGATTACACAAGGCTAACTTGATTTTCACGTTGGAGGTATTTTCAAAAATACAAAAAAAAAAAATAATTGTTAAAATACTATAAAAAAATTTTTAAATAAAAGCCAAATGATGGTCAAATAACAAAAATCTGAATATCTCGAGAATTTGATCTGATTTGGAAAAACTTAGTAAGCCACTAAATTCTACGACCGAAAATTAAGTTTACGTGTCCACACGTTTTTTTTTTTGTGTCTTTTCAAAAGTTGAAAATTTACCTACAGTGTAATTTAACGAATAATTAAGCATTGCTTACCATTATTTGAATTTCACAGACTGGCTTAGAATAATTTTGTTCAATTTTATGTATGCGTTCTGCAAACGCTAGTACGTAAGCAACAATATTTGGAAAACAATTAAGAAAACCATAAATATTGTATTATATTTAACTTAATGTCTGCTTAACAAACTAAGCATGTGCACTGAACAATTTTCAATTTATCTTCATGTTATGGTAATAAAATAATTTGGAATATCTGTGCTTTTATTTAATATATAAAAAATGTTTAATTGCTAAGGGAGGTTTGAAGCCCCTGAATCCCCCCATATCTACGGCGTTGGTGTGGTGTCTCTTCAGATCTCAGGAACGGTAACGCCTAAGGCCACCAAGTTTACAATGTCTGTTATTAAGGTTAATATCCCGGTTAATAAAACAAGAATGCCACACCCCCTTAAACCGCCCTTAAACCATTAAAAATGCTATATATCCGATGGTTTAAGTCGTATAAGACTAAAATTTGGAAATAAAGTTCATTTCTTAAACTGAACTTAACATGGGCGTGGTCGCAGTACAGTTATGCAAGTTCAAATATATAAAATTACTTTTTCCTATTTGCATGAAAATTCTTATATAGCAATAAGGCGGTCTGTGGCAAGACAACGTCTTCCCGGTATTACTAGTATATTATAAAATGCTGCGAAGTTCACGTTAAAAATTACTCGTATATAAAATAACTTTTTTACACCCAATTAATGGGCTCAATTTTGCGTACATAAAATGACAAAAAATCATTTGGTGGCAACCCTCTTCCATACAGATGTCACTCATCTCTCATCAGCTACATAGGCCGGGAAGATCAAACAAAAATGCAACACTGCCCAAAACTATTATTCAAAGTATTCAATAACAATTAAAGATGCTCGCAATAATCAAAAGTACTCAATATCTACATACCTAACTACTCAAGTCAGTGTGAATACCCCTATTGAGTTTTTTTAGTTGAGTTTAATAAAAACCTGCCCTTAATATAGATAAAATAATAAAAAGTTCGTCTTATAGAAGTCAGAATGAGCTCTAACAAAAGTATCAGTTTATAAAGCTACTTTTTTTATAGCTTGCCGACAGCTTTAAGTGAGGTTTTAAGCAAAAACGGTTTAAATTAAGGCATATTTTAGAAAATGTTTTCTAAAAATTTTGAATAATTATATTATATATACAAGAAATTTCCTTTGCATGGTAATTTTATATCATCACACAGTGAATCGGGTAGAACATGCTAGCTGGACAAAATTGATTTTCTCACTTTGAGAAAATAGATATACGAATTTATGAATAATGATCAAAAAGAGATGGTAATAAGAATTTTTTTGTCACTGAAATATAAGTATTGCGTAATAAGCAGTGTAAAATAGGTATTTAGTTTTAATAATTTTTTTTTACTATCAGTTCAACTTAGTGCAGTTTTTAAGAGGCAACAGCATTTTTCTATAATATTTCTTTTAATGCTTACAATGGCATTTCAAGTATAATTTATGATATGTATAACCTTATTAAAAACAAGTGTGAAAATGGGTAAAAATTTTAGAAATTTTCAAAATTGTCAATAGCGCTATTTCTGCGCTATTTGTTTTTTTTTTAAACTTCCAGAAGGTGGGACTTATTTGAAACCGCTTGACACCGGACGGATTTTTCAGTTTATGTTGAATATATGTTTATTAATTATTTAAAAACTGATGTATCGCACACGATCGCTTCTAGTTAATTTCCTTTTTGTTAGAGTACACATCACTAAATGAAAATTGTATGAAATGTGGTGCAAATTTTTGAAAAACATAAAAACGAAAGAACATAAAACCTATTTAAGTTCCTTAAATCAAAATTTTATCTTGTCGATGCTGATAAGGAGTCTTTAAAATCCATTCAAAATAAACTCACAAGTTTTTCTAGCAAATTACTAATAAAGTGGCACGCTTGTGGGAACAGGAAGGATCGTTTGATAGAAAAATTGTCAGAACTTTTGAAGGGAGAAGTAATCTGCATTGTTTGAAATAAATTTCGTTTTTATTTTACGAGCTTAATTTTAATTTTGTAAAGTATAATAGAAAAACGAAATAAATTTTTACTGAATTAGTTTCCTTTGGTTTGTTAACTGTAACAACGTTTTATACTGTAAATGGGCAAAATATGTTAAGGGAGCCTTTTAGGCAAACAATTTTTTGAAAATATTTTTTTTTTAATTGATTATTGTTGTTGTATTGATAACTATTCAAGAATATGTAAAAAAAGATATCAAATCCATCCTGCTGCTTATAATACAGATTCTGCGGTTCGGCTCTTAAAACCCTGAGCGCTAGAGCATCTTTAACTAACCAGAGTTTTCAAAACGGGACATATTACTGCAAACAAACTAATCGGCCAATTTTAATGTACTTTTTTTTTGTCTGTTTCTAATGCAATTCTTCACATCTTTTTCTAGTTTTTACACGCAACAATATGGTCATAATTTCCTTAATTTTCTTAAAATCTTAAGTTTCGGATGTGCCTCAAAATAAAATTTTTAAACATTAAAATAATCGTTATGCATGAAGCAATAAAAAA
This sequence comes from Dichetophora obliterata, assembly GCA_963920525.1. NCBI lineage: Eukaryota > Metazoa > Arthropoda > Insecta > Diptera > Sciomyzidae > Dichetophora > Dichetophora obliterata. The sequence continues at coordinate 18,942,827 of OY986438.1, read as the reverse complement.
AATCAAGAAAATAATTTTGTCCAGCTAGCATGTTCTAAACGATTCACTGTGCAGCAGTAAAATTAAAAAAAAATTTTTTGTTTTTCCATATACATAATTTTTTAGATGGAAAAAAATGAATTCGAAAGCAGACAATTGAATGCTTATCTTTTATCAAAATGGAATGAAAATATAGAAAATTAAGAAATCTATGAAACGTTGAAAAATGTTGAAATATTTACGTTATTTTTAAACATATTGTTGCGTGTAAAAACTAGACAAATTTGCGGAAGGCGCTAATTTTGGTGTAGAATTACATTAAAAAAAGTTAAAAAAAAAATTAAAATAGGTCGATAAGTTTGTTTGCAGTTTGAAAATGTATGTTTCGATAAAAACGCGTTTAAAGTTACTCTGGTTAGTTAAAGGTACTCTGAAGCAGTGATGCCAATAAATTTCTGAAAAATTCCTTCCGAATCTCAAGAAAATCCCTACTTTTCCCTACGCAAATATAATTTTTCCCTACAAGTTTCCCTACATATTTTCTTCATAGCGACAGCTCAAAGTTTTCCACAGCAATGTAATTTTTGGGAGGTTTTTCGAAAAGTGTTTCAATTCCACTAGTCCTTTTTATGGAAACAACGTCTTTTTGTTGAAATTTACTTGGAGAAAGCTGCAGAAGGTTAGATTTTCCACAGCTTAGAATCTTATTACAAGTTGCACACTTACATTTTAAAGCATCCGTTTCAATTTAATCGAGCCATCCCTTAAATTCACCGATCTCCACCCAGCTGTTGTTAAATTTTTATTTTCTGTACTAAGCACCCGTTTCTGAGGAAGATGAATCGGAAGAATTGTTCATTTTCCTAAAAACAATTTTATTGAAAATTTGTTAAGTATAACATTTGAAGCAATTCACGATTTATATGCATTATTTTAGAATCTACTTTTGTGTTTTTTTTTTAAATTTAATCGAAAAATTTAATCTTGTGGAAAAATGTAAACGAAATCCCGACAAAATTGACATTAGGCAAGCTTGGAGATATTGTAATTGAGTATGTTCAAGCACAAAAGTACAAAAATACAAAAGTCTAGCTTGTCTTGCATATATGAAGAGTTAATTTGCTTAGATTGTTTACACTGAAACAATTTTAAAATCAATTAAAGAAATTTTATGCGAAAAAAAAAGAAATTTTTGAAATGCCCTTAATTACATTTAAGTAAATTTTGAAAATCTGTCCTTTTTTCCCACATAGCAAATTTAAGGCTGAATTTCCCGACATGCAGCCTCTTTTCCCTACTATTGGCATCACTGCTCTGGAGCACCAGGTCTTAAGCGCTTTGGAATCAGCATTTTGTATTATAAGCGGGATAGATTTAAAAATTGTTTACATATTATTGAATAGTTGTTGTACAACAATAACCAAGTAAAAAAATTTGATTTTAAAAAAATTGTTTGCCATAAACCTTCCCTTAAAGGGACTTGTGCGTTAGTTTGGTTACAATGGCAATCAATAATGGCTTTGTACGTAATTTTACTTAAAAACATTACATCAACAAATTTGATAAAAATATAAATAAATTCATTATAAACTTGATTTTTTTTTCTACCATACTTTTAACAACACTCAATATTTCTACCAAATAAAAACAAACTCTGCCTATACTTCCTTGCTTTGCTCCACTCTTTCCTCTACCAAAATTTATGGCTTTCTCACCTTTAGAATATTGCGCACAACGGTTGTATTTACGTCATGCCATGCTTAATGTAAGCAAAAAAGCAACAAACATTAAGCAGCCAAGATATATCAATTTATTGTTGCATAAAAAATTGGCGCTGCGGCACACCTGCTGCACTTCAGGGTGAAAATAATAAAAAAAGTCTTTATTAAATTGACACGTTTTCTAATGACACACATAAATGACGTTGACGGCGCTACAGGACGACATTTACATGTGTTGTGCGACACATATATGTATATATGAAACACATACAAACAGCAAACACATCTTCGTTATAATGCTGACAGGACACGCATGCAAGGCAGTCGCCGTCGCTATGCTTGCGTCAACATATGACGCTATGCGACGCATGCAGCGTGCGTGACGTTGTTGCGGTGTGACTTTTTTCAACACAAGCGGATAGGTATTTTTTATTTTTATTGTTGTGTTTTTTTACAACACGCGTTATGTACCTATGGCATTAAGACACATGTGTGTTTGCATGTGACAAGCTGTATTGCTGTGAGTCATGTTTTAGTTAATCCTTTGCTTAAAGCAAAAAGGGCTGAAATCGGAACTTAAAATTTTGTTAAACTGGTTTTTAATTTTCCAAACATTATTTTTTCACTATCTTGTGGCATAAATTTACTCTCACGCATCGTAGTTGTGCGTGTAACGCACTAGATCAGTTGTTGGTTTTGTTTTGGGAGTAAAAAAACCCCGTTTTTTTGCGTTCTTTTTTGTGTGTGTATATGTTAGTGTTATGATTTATGTGTTTGATTTTTTGGGAAATAAATTTTCTTGTGTTTTTTGTTTGCTGACTTTGCTATGTTGGTATCGTTGTTCTCGTTCTTGCTGTCGTCGTCGTCTAACGTTCTAATAATGTTGCATGTATTTTAATAAATTCATTAAGGAAGTCGTGTTTTTATTGGCCATTTATTGCCAATTAGGAGTAATTCAGAAACAAATCTAGTTGTTGCTTTGTTGACATAAAAACTTTTTTGGTGTTGGTTTTGTGAGTTGTTATTGTTTGTGGCTTATTAATGGAAGAATTTATAAATTTTTTTTTTAAGTATTTAATTTTTTGAAGTGAAAACTTCTTTAGGCGCGTTGAACGATTTTGGCAGAGGGTAAATCATTGGTTTGCATCATCGTATTTTTCCAAGGAAATCGTCAACAATACAGACAGCAGAGATAACAACAAAAAATAACCTCAAAAATGTTTGCATGTATTTGTGCATAAAAAAATTAACAGTGATCGTCACTCTTGTTCTTAATCGGCCGCAAGCTCACAAAGAAATCACTTGGCAACTCCTGAAGTTAATGCATATAATCTGTTTGTTAGTATATAAATACTTAAGTTAGGTTGCAAAAAGATGTTCGCAACCAAAACTTATTATTAATTCGGTTTATATTGGTATATGCCTTTAAAGTTTGGCAATTTCTTCAGCTGTTGTATTTGTCAACATTTTTGAAAAATTTGCTTTTTGCAAAAAACAGCTGCTATTCATGGTGAGATTTAAAAATGGATCGATCTTCTTCTTTTTCTGCTTTTTTCTGCTGGAACTTCGTTTGCAAACCAGAAAAATAATGTATGGATTGAGTGTTTTAACATTTTAATCTTTAAGTTGTGATAAAGGCATATGTTGAACATTCAAATAATTACATGCATGCTCTTATTTTATTATATATCGTCAAACAAAGTTTGACAATTTTCACACTTGTTGTATTTGTCAGTGGCTTTTTATTTTCACCACCAACTTTCAGAGTTTCAGAGTTTTTTCATTTTCAGAGTTTTTTCATTTTCAGAGTTGCCAACTATCATTGTTTTATTAATAAATTTTTTCATAAAGGGTGTGTGTCAAAAGGAAACTTTTCAGTCGTGGTAGGATAGAAATATCAGGTTGAATAAAATTTGTGTGTGTTGAAATAAATGTGTCTCTTTTGCAGTGTCAAATGGACGATAAAATTTTAACAACTGAAAATTTTGACGTTTCACATTTCGGTCGTGTTTTAGCGCAAATGTTTTATTTTATTTGCATTTTATCAATTTGCGACATATTTAATTTGAGAGCTTGTACTTGCAATATATTTCGTAAACTTGTAATATTGTTAACTTAAAAAACTTAAAAAATAACAAATTAATGAAAAAAATGAACGAAAGTGCTTGAGTTTATGTGTGCGTGTGTGTGGGCCAACGGTCTCCAATATCAGCAAGTGCAGCAAAGTTAAATTGGCTTTCTTTGCTGGCGAGCCACCAACAAGTGCAGTGCAAAATTTGTTGCTAGCCAACATCCTCTAAAAGCCATCACCAGTAGCACAAGCAAGTGCTAAGTGCTTGCTAGCAGGCAAACAGAAAATATAGCATGCAAAGTGCTGTATATTTTACGCCGCCAATTCGATTCATCATCTCTAAAGCTGCGCAACCGCTGTGATCTTGTAATTCTCTTTGCGTTGTTGTTGTAAATTTGCAAAATAGTTATTGTTATACAGTAAGCTTTAATTTTTTGTGGATGTTTATTTGTAGCCACAGTCAGCATATGACATCGAACTAATTTAGAAAAGAGTTTATACATATGAATTAAAGAGTATATATAATATTGGTAAATCTATTTGTTTTTAGTAAAATAGTTACCGTAGCGGAAATACATATATATATATATATATGTATATATATATTTACATAAATATAGTTCATATATATGAACAATTTAGCTCATTGGGGAAATTTAAAGAATATTTATGTATATTTATATAATAACAATTACGTATTAAACCTGCGAAATAATTAATATTTTCAGTAGTAATTGAATAACTAAAGTCTGCTTATCCTAAGCATTCTATTTTTTAAAATTGTTTAGCTGTAATTACTTATATGAATTATATATAATTTATAAGCTATAGATATTTCTTAATTTTAGAATATTCTATTTTTTATGCACAACGCAATATAGATATGTTGAACATGTATATTGTGTTAGTGTTATGATAAAAATAGATATAAATAAGCTTTACTTTTTGATATTAATTCAATAATGAAATAATTTAAATAAATTACTTTAATTATATGTATTTTTGATATGGTAACACTTTTGCTTAAAAGAAATAGTTTCAGTAATATTTAAAAAATTTAATAAATTGTTATAAGCTCTTAACAAAAATAATTCTAATTTCATATGCCGACTGTAGCTACTTGATTAGAATTCACAACGTCTACAAAAAATTTCTGGCTAACTGCGCCAACAACAATTACCAAGGAAATCTACAAACAAGGACTCACAGAGAAGAACAAGATCATAGCGGAACTTTTAGAACTTTTTGATTTTCATCCTACATGTAGGACGGGTTGCAGTATGAGCTTTCGCACATCGCACATGTCCGTCCGACCTGTCAAATCCATCTATGTAGGATAATCCGAAACCCCCTATTACACTCAGAAAAAAACACCTATCTTTTTGTGATAAAAAATGTCTCTATTTTCGATAATAGAAATTTTCTTTATTTCAAATAAAATTTACTTCAATTATAATAAATTTTCACATATTTGAAGAAATACTTCCTTCCTTGTGGGAAATGAAAATATTTTATCTCTCTAATAATGATAAGTATTTTTCTCTCACTGAAAAAATCTCATTTATAGAGAAAAAAATATAGAAAATAAGAAATGTTCTCTATTGTTGATAAATAATTCACTATGCGAAATATTTTCTTCAAAAACAACAAATACTTTCTCAAAAATTAAAAAGGCTTCTTTTCAAAAATCGATATATTTTTCTTATATTGAAAGAGGTACGAAAAAAATAGAAAGCGTGAGAGCAATTGATTAATACTGTGAAAAGCAAGTGTTGCATATTCTGCATATTATGACGATTGTTCCTTCAAAAGGTTTTTTTTACTTAACATAGCTACAAAAACTGATGTTGTTTCCCTGTAAGAAAAATCAACTAATTTAAAAGTAGTTGAAAAAGTATTTTTTTGTCAACCACAACTAGTTGAAATTCTGACTTTTTTCCATAGAACGAACTAACATATTTTGTATGGTGATGTCCGCTAAATAAGTCAATTAACTTTCATCTGCATATGTTTTCAACTAATTGTTAAATTAGTTGAATTGAAATAATTTTTTTAACTTCTTTAAAATAAATCAATTGAAAACAAGTTAATATTCAACTTACTGAAAATGAATTTAAAAGCATAAAAATTTTAAATTTCTATACATCAAAGAGATCATTTATTTTATTGTTTTGAAAAAAAATACATAAATTCATATTAGTGAAAGCCAATATGATATTTGATATTTGATATTAATAATATTTGATGAAATAGCATGGTTAAATATGTATAAACTTGTAATCCAATAAAAATTTTTAATAAAATCATGTCAAAATCAATAAGCCACTTGTTTTGAAGTAGTTTTTGAATTACTTCATATATAATGCAATAAAAACTATTCAAAATTGAAGTGGGTGCCGCCTTAATATAATACAAAGTAGTTCATAAACTAGTTTATTCTAAATTAGTTTTTTAATTAGTTGTTTTTAAAAACAAGTTAGTTTGTTTCTATAGGGTTATTACTACTGTTTCTTTGGATGCATTTACAAAATCGCTTTTCAGAATAAATTTCTGGAATATTTATAAAGAGTCCCGAAAAACAATGCCACAGCAATAATTCTACCTCTTAACACATTTTTAACTAATATTTTTAAAACCGAATCACAATTTGATATTAATACTTCTACTATGCGTAGAACTGAGTTAAAACAAATGTTTGATAAAAATAATTTTTTAATCGTAATTGCGGATCTGTGTTTTAAAGAAATATGTTGTATCAGTGTTAAGATAATATATCTTTCTTTAAAAAAAAGTGTTATTTTTTGTGAGAAACTATAAACGCAACTTAAAGAAAGCATTTATTAAAATTTAATAAATATTTCTCTGTTTTCGAGAAAAATTTACACAATAAAGAAAACGGTTAAACGTATTATAAAGAAATATTTTTCTATTAAAGAGAAGGTGTCTTTTATTAATGAGAAAATATTTCTCTTTTTCATGGAAGCTTTTTGCCATTTTTAGGGAATTTTTGGGATCACATTTAGAGAAAAGCATTCTCTGGAGCAAAGTCAATACCATTTTTCACTTAATATGATGCCTTTTTTCTCATATTCTGATAAACTTTTTTCTGAGTGTAGCATGAAAATTCCTATATAGCAGTAAGGCGGTCCGTGGCAGGACAACGTCTTTTAGGGAATACTAATATTTTATGTATAGGTTTTCGCTTCGGTCGGCAGTCCTCTCACTGCTATACTTTTTTTTTTAGCTGATACAGAATTTGAACTCAAACCACGCAGTGTTTAAACTAAACAAAGCCCTTTGCAGCTGTGCATAATCTCATATGTAGATAGTATTTGTTCTATATAAACAAGGACTTTGTAGTTGTACATTATCTTATGTGTGCGTAGTCGTTTTGCAAACCATACAGATTCGGCTGAATTTTGTTCACGAATTCTATATCGAAAAATAAAAGATACTTGTCCGAGTATTTTTTTGTTTGTTCGATTATTTTCGAAAATACAAGTGATCGCAAATTTGAGAAAAGCGAGTTATTTGGCTTGGAGACACATTTTTAAGAATTTATAACTCCTGTTGCATTTGAGCTACAAACTTTTTCCGTTTTTAATTTTAAATCCAAAGAACTGAATTTTGAGAAAAAATTCTTTTAATAAAAATTATTGACAAAATTTATATTGTTTTAACAAGTAAATTGTTTAAATCAATTTTTTACAATGGTCCCCAAATCGTAGCAAGTTTTGTATATTTTTATTGAGTTCTTCAATAAGTTTTACATAAAAAGCTTGATTTCAAAATATGGTTCATTTTTTATTACTATTATTAAAACATTAATTTATATAACGCTTTACGTGAAAAAAATGGTTTTTCGTTAATAAAAAAAAAAACTATTGCTCGGATCAAACAAAGTTAAATGTAAAAGTTGTTGATAAAAAAATATCTACAATTTTGCGTTTTTACTATTCTTATTTAATCAACCATATAGTTCTCACATTTTTTTTCAACACAAAAACCTGTTTGTGCTAATTTTTGGTCAAAATTAAAGTATTTAAAAAAGAAAATTAAATTCTTTATGAAGAAATGCTTCATAATTATGAGGTCAGGGACTTCAAGATGTTATATGGAGCATTTGTATCGAATTCAATAAATCTTCTCTCTTACAATTTATGTGCTGAGCAGGGTTGCCAGTTTGGTAATTAATTACCAAATTTGGTAGAAAATTTTTGACTTGGTAATTTGGTAATTTTTTTATAGTTTTGGTAACTTTTTCCCTTTATTTTTTCCAAAAAAATTCAAAACAATCAGTTTGTTTGCAAGATTTATATAAAAAATTATATTTAAAATCAACGAATCATCTGAAAATATTGCGAATCATGTCAAAAGAAAATGTCAAAATATTTCTATCTGGAAATTTAACGTTAACAAAGAAGTATACATATAAAAACGAAGCTACGAAATTAGTTGGGTTTTAATACTATAAATAGCATAATGATTTCAAAGGAACTCTGCGAAATGAGAGACAAGCCTCATTATGTGTGGTCACCAGAAGAAGATTTTTAGATATAAAATTGAGATATTTTTTTCGCCACCAGCTCTAGTTTATGAGTTATAGGCAAAAATGTAAAAACCTGTTATGTGCTAACAGTATAATATCTTTAAATTGAATCCGTTGATTTCGATCGTATTTGACAGCTTTGATTAGGAAATATTCAGCCTTATCATGTATAATTTTTCACGCGGAATCGGAAAAGGGAGTTTTAATTTTTAAGATTAAGCTCTAGAACATTTTGGACATTTTTAAGTTATTTTTTCCTGAATGTTTTTTTCCTTGTTTAGTTTCCTGAATGTTCTTGAGGTTATTCATAATAGTAACTTGAAAAGTTATTCATAATAGGGTTGTTTAGGTCTTACCATTTTTGTAAACAAATTCTTTTTCATCTTTTGTTTTGAAGATAATCGCCTTTAAAAATCATAAATTTTAAAACTTTTTCATAATAAAAAAATTTGCTACCGTGAATTGACTGAATCATAAAAATATCTTTTGTCTTTGAAATTTAAGCATACATATTACCTTTGCAAATATTGCGGATAATTCCAGATATATTTTGAAATAACGAAAATTGATTACATGAAAAATTTATAGGAAAAATTTCTAAACTAACTTACTGAAAAATTAGGGTTTTCCAGCCGCATAAAGTTGCTGTGAATAAGTTTAATAAAATTATCGTTTCTTTCACAACATGTTTTTCTAAAACGTTAAAAGATATCAGCAAAAGCTTTAAATACTATGCAATAGCTTGTGCTTAGGAGCAGTTACTGGAAAAAGAACTGTATCTCATATTATTTCATAACTCCTTAACTTGAGGTGATGGTGAAAAAGTTTCCTTATATTTAAAATCAATGCGCGTAGTAAGAATTAATATCCTATAAAAAAACACCTGTGTAGTTTCTGATTTTTAGTTATATCAAAATGATAAAAATTTAAACTTGAAGAAACCGATAACTTTTGAAAGCATTAAATGCCATATCTTTGTATTTTTTCATTTACTTTCTTAAAATATTTTTTTAAGTCCCTACTTATTTCAAATAAAAAAGAAAAGGATCTCATTTTTATAATTCCTTTAATTTATAATTTTTTGCTTTTTGACAAGAAAATTACGTTTACCTGAATTTACTACTTATTTGTGATTTTTATTTTAATATAATAAATAAATTTTAAACAAGAAAAAGTTATACTTTTTCTATATATGTATGTATGTATTTTATTTAATTCAAATAAAATAGATATACGTCTCATTTTTATAAGTATATGAGTTCATGAATTTTACTTACTTTTTATTTACTTTTGTGATTTTTAGTTATTAAAAATAAAAAATTTTATACGAGAAAAGTGTAATACTTAATAATATTAACTATATTTATTTTACCACTATATCTGTTTATAATTTTAAGTATTTTAATGTTGAATAAATGTTTTTTATTAAATAAAATTATAATTTTTTGATTTTCTTACTTTAAAGAAATGTTTGTTTCTTTAATTAATTCTTATATAATTTTGGTAACTTTTTGATAAAATTTTGGTAACTAAATTTTTTTACAAGTGGCAACCCTGGTGCAGAGCCAGAAAACCTGATAAAATTGAATAAAATCAATAAAATTTCTCAATAGTTTTCATACATAAAATCGGCCATGAAGTTGTAGCGCATGCCAATGAACCCCAATTCAAATGAGATCTGACATCACAGAATTTTTTTCATCTGAACTAAACCTCTTATGTATGATTTCTTAAATCATGGTGCTGAGACCCCAGAAAATTTTTTTTTTTCAAATTAACATATTTTTCCACTTGCCATCCTTTTAAGAATCTGCAGCGCACGCATTGTTTCTAAAAACATCTAAGATATAAGAAAAATACAAAAAAGTTATTGTTAAGTAAGCTGTATTGAGTAAGGCCGCATTCATAGTGGACGCTCTGGCTGAAGCTGATTCATAAATATGCTTTGTCGGGCATTTTTTGATCATAGCGAACGCTTATTCAACGATGCACAAAGTAGTTTCTTTAGCTTATTGGTGTTTTTTAAGTATATTTAATTAAGGTATTTAGTTCTTTAAAAAATTATCCCAGCTGCCTCGCATTGCTGAAGCTAGAAATTCATTAACTGCGTTTGCATTTGCGTCCGTCTACTTGCTGACGCAATTTACGCAAGAAAATTATGGCAGAGTACAATAATTGGTAGAGTACAACAGCAAAATTTTTTTTTATTTCTTTGATAAGTATTAACTTAAGCCAATAAAGACGATGATGACATATTGCATCACTAAGTCAGATGTCGCAAAACTAACCGTTTCACATAAAAATTACTCTTTTATTACACTTTTACCGTTAATTTCTCATAAACCTTTTACTTTAATTAGAAACTATTGTATGAAAAGATCATTTAGGTTTTGCTCGCTATTTTAAATGTAAAACTAAATTATATAAATTTGTTCATTTTATATCAAACTAGCTGATATACCCGGTGTTACTCGAGAGTCATTTATATAAACATTTCAACATACGCTTCTCGATTAAATGTTTTTTGATGAAAATCTGGAATAATGAAAAACATGTTGTATTTTATTTGTAAGCTACCGTTAGAAAGCTAATTAAACGAATATTAATCCAAAAAAATTTTGGAAAATTTTTGTTGTTGGTGGTTCCATCTCTTGCGGTGAGCTAATTGAATTCATAGAAGGGGCACGAAAAGCATATTTTAAAAATGAAAAAGAATTTTTATATTTACTTAATCTTAAAGCAAGCACAATTACCTTTTCAATAAAATAAAATTATGGTGGAACTCAATGCGTCCTTGATATATGGACATTTTAACGTCTAAGCAAAGATTTATATTAAGAAATATATTGAACTTTTTCACAAAAAAAATTTTAATGAAATATATCAAAAACAGCGGAGTTATTGGCATTAAAAGTAAAAACTTTGATTTTCATAAAATTTTTTTCTCATTATTAGCTATCAATGTTTTATAAAAAAAATTCGTTGTACTGAAAATGATTGTACCTACTAAAATTTCTATTAGCTGCGTTTTTTCATTGGAGATCAGGATCATATGATTATATAATCGCATTTGCAAGCAAAGCAAAAACAACAAAAAATCCAGCAAGTGAGCTGGACATTTAAATTGATCCAATTCTATGTTTTAAAGTGTTGATGACGCTAGATGACTGTGCGATTGAAAAAACTGGCAGTACTGCATTATTTTACTTTTTAAAAATTTAGTAGCAATAGCATTTTCGTAAAATATTTCGCAAAACTTATCTGCTAGCTGCATAAGAACATCAGATATTCTGGTGCTGACCAGATGCGCATACGTTTTATTATATCACCCCATAGCTGAAACTGATTACATGAAAATATTAACTTTTATAGCATTCTTATTCACAGTCATCTTTTCGATAAAATTTTGATATATAAACAACATTTAAAGTACCATTGATAAAGAACTAAGTGACAACGGTGACACAATAGTGAGAAAAAATAGAGCCATCACAACAATACAAATTTAACATAAGGGGGGCGGGGAGTGGGGAGGCAAACAACTAAGTAGATTACTATAAGGAAGATTTTATACAATCCAAAATGTTTGTAATTTCTCTAAACACACAACTGCATTCTTAGAGCTAAATGGGGACGTTCAAACTATATAGAGAATTTTAACACAAAACTAAGTTTTATTAATAGTCTGGTATGAAAAAAATAGATTTTTAGCCATAACTTTTGATTGGAAAGAGATATTGGGGTAATTTTTTCACATAAATTATTTTTGAGACTTGACTTTTTTGTAAAAAATATAAAAACAACATTTTGAAAAAAATAAATTTCAAATTTAAATTTGATTTAAAAAAACAAACAAACAAACAAACAAACAAACAGAAAATGAGTTTTATTACTATAGATAGAAGATAGTCAATTGTATGAAAAAATAGATTTTTAGCCATAACTTTTGATTGGAAAGAGATATTGGGGTAATTTTTTCACATAAATTATTTTTGAGACTTGATTTTTTTGTAAAAATTATAAAAACAACATTTTGGAAAAAATAAACTTCGCGAAAAAAATCAAAGGGGGTACCCTTGTTGTTTTGATGACAAAAACAGTAAAATAATTTTTGCGCTTAGCTGGAAGAATTTTTGCAAATAAATGCTATGTCGCACAGTGATGCGATTGGTACAAGTTAGATGGAAAATATTATTTTTTGGTAGTTTTCGATGTTTATGGTACAAGAAAGTACAAAAAAAAGTATTTCAGAAATTTTGGACAAGTGGGCGTGGCAGCTGCCATACAACTTAAACACATTTTGCGCCATATCTTAGGAATGAGATAACAAAATTATGATAACAAAATTAGCCATTGACGTCTAATATAAGATTTGAAAAAAGTTAAAAAAATTTCAACGCGATTGGACAAGTGGGCGTGGCAGCTGCCATACAACTTAAACACATTTTGCACTATATCTTAGGAATGAGATAAGCTATGATAACAAAATTAGCCATAGACGTCTAATGTATAACTTCAAAAAAGTAAAAAAAAATTTCAGCGTGATTGGACAAGTGGGCGTGGCAGCTGCCATACAATTTACAATTTAAAAAGTACGATTACAAAATTACGAATAGACGTCTAGTATGTGATTTGCGAAATTTACTTTCTAAATTGAACAATTTATTTATTTTTTCTTATATTAACATTATTAAGAATTGGATGTTCATCTTTAATTCGACGACCAAGAATCGCCCTCAGGATCGGACCATTCATCACTAGTTGAATCATCATTAACAAGAGGAAAACGAGATTGTCGTATGGCAGTTATTTCTGATTCACCAGCAGGAATAAGAAAAACTAATACGTCCAGATGCAATTTTCTAACATTATTTAGAGGCTTTTCTCGGTAGGAATCAACCAAAGGATCAGAACTGATGAGAAGCATATTCAATAAATCCGTATTTGTATTGACTCTTGAGCTTTTACGTGTGTTTGTCAAACGAAAACGTCTACAGTCTTTGTTACGAGCCTCTTGTGCCTCTTCAGATAATTGCCCTATTCCAACGATGCATTGTTGCACTATATCTTTAGCATGGCAGAGAATTTTATGAACTGTTACCGGCATAAAATACCAGCTATAAAGTTGAATATATAATGCCTTAGTCTCATTAATATAAATTTCAAATGAAGAAATATCTATATTATAACCAGAGGAGATACAGCTTAAAATTATATAAAATTTTTTATAAGCTTCTCGTCTACTTCAGTTATAGAAGAGCTTTTTTCATGGCTTTCAAAAAATCGTCGAGCAGTGTTCCCATCGTTTGAAGAGCCATAGCCTGGCTTGGGCTTATCTATAACTAGACCAAGTTCTTTTTTAAAACGAAGTTGAATTTGCTTTTTTCTATTCTCGACAGATAACTTATCATTGATATCGCGGATTGCCCATTTTTTTACATCTAGCCTGTACCCTATATGTAAGATACAGTCAAGCGTTTTGATCCAAGCATGTAGAGATGATAAGCCATAAGAATACAATTCTGGTCGAGGTTCTTTGAGGTTTTGGATTTCATTCATTTCAGTTGGCTTGGCACCACATATATAACACGACTGTGTTGACTTGTGAGACGAAAGATGATTGGCTATCTTACCGTCGATCATGGTGCAAACAAATTTGAATTTAATTTTTAATGATTTGGATGATATATTAAAGTCAGCATCTTTCAAACTTTCAATTTGATGACGAATATTTCCAAATTCTTCTTTTATTATTTTTTCGGTTTCTTTAGCGAATACAAATTTGATTGGTCTACAAAGCCGTGTGGACGATGGATGTTTATTTTGCCATACCACTTCATTTGAATTTTCAGTTAGCCGCAACTGTATAGGAACAAATGACATTACAAATAAATACTCATCAGTGCTATCCTCTTCGTTAAACCTTTGCTTATAAGTACTATGACCACAACTACCATCACCACCCCATTTACAAATTAAAGTCAATGTACTAAAATTTTCAATATTGCCAGCAATAACCGATTGTATCACATTTAACAGCCTTTCCGTAGTGTGATTGACAATGTCTTGTATATTTATGGAAGCACTACTTTCAGTCACAGTGATTGAATTTTCTGAAGGAAAACAGTCTTTCTTTGCTTTTGCAAGTTTATAAAGAGAAGGATATAAATTATGGCCAGCTCGTAATGCTCTTTTTCGAAGATTGTTGTAGGTATAGGAAGTTAACCTACTGTCAGTGTAAATGGCTATCGCCTCCACATTGGTGTAAGTGTGTTGTGCTTCTGTACTATATTTTAATTTTTTAATTTTTTTCGCCTCTTCGGGAGATTCACAAACAGATTTTATAATATCTGCAACAGTACGGAGTCCACTTGCCCGTTTAGACATTTGAGCAGCATATGAGAGCTCATTCACAGTTCTTGATTTCAACAAATCACGTACTTTATTTTGCTTTGAACGTTCTCCGCAATCTGCAAAAAGTTTTGATGGCCTACCGAGCGAGCCTTTAGACGTAGTAGGGAGCTCTTCTAAGACGTTTTGACCAGCGGCTTGATCACTTTTCTGTTGAACTAATACAATATCTTCCATTTGTAACCAATCTGAGTTCTTCATCAAAAATCTGAAAAGTATTTTCAATTTATTCTTACAGGAAGACAAAAATATTATCTTTACACTATATGACAAATTTCAAAACAGTCTTGCTGTGTAGTAGAACTTCAAAATTTTGAAACTTAAAAATTTGCCGCATAGTGTAGTAAGCACAATAGCTGCATTTATACCTATCCTTACGGCGACCAGCTGACTTCCACTCGTAACTGACCGTATCGTAAAAGTCATCACTTTGTTGATCGCACAAAGCAAATAACTGTACATAAAATGAGCGAGTTAGAAAAATGCATTTAAAAAAAAAAACAATAAGAGCCCAGAGAAAAGAATATAATTTAAAGATATTGCATGTTGCTCCCTCATGTAATTATTGCAAAATATATTTTTTTAATAATTTTTAATTGATTTTTAATTCATGTCAGTTTGAGCAGAGTGTATAGTTTTCTTAATATATATATTTTTATACCACCACGTTTACTTTCTCGATTTTACCCATTTTTTGAATTGAAGAATTGCATAAAAAATCAGTGAGTAAGAAAAATACATTTAAATAAAAACAAGAAGAACAAACAACAAAGAATATAATGTAAAGAAATTGCATGTTACTCCCATGTAATATTAGCAAGATATATTTTTTTAATATTTTTTTAATTCATTGTCATTAAGTTTGAGCAGTGTTTTCTTTTCGTAATATATATATTTTTATATTGACATATATTATATATTTTTATTTATTTCATGTATACATATTTTAATACCGAAACGTGTACTTTGTAAGGGAAATATATTTTTTTCTGTCTGAAATGCCAAAAAATAGGCGTGGCAGGTGTAGAAAAGTATATATATTTTTGATCAGCATCACCTCCTAAGTAGATTTAGCAATGACTGCCTGCCAATCTGTCGTCACGATTACAGCCGTTATTTGAAAAAAACGGTCAGAACCTGGTTTTTCAATTAAAATAAATAGCATTTTTAGGTCCATCAAACAGGTTAAATAACAAGACAACCATACATTTGCGCACTTCGGCACTCTTATAGCTTAAAGTACATATAATATTGATTAAACAAAAAAAAAAATTTTGGAAATCTGAGGCAGTCCTTTTTTTTATTTTCAAAAAGGTTTTACCAAATTTTCTGTTTTAAATAAGAAAAAACCTTCGTTTAAGAAATTTTTTTTTTTATTTTGTATGTATTGAAATTTTTTTTTTATGTAAAAATATTTTGTGATGTGTTGAAAATATTTTAAGCTCATCATACATTCTCATTGACCTCAAATTCGACTTTTTTCATACAAAACGGTCAGAGCACGGATTTTACAGCCATTTTTAAGGCAATCATATACATTCGAACAAAAAATTCAAAAAAAAGTTGCGCACCTTGGCACTCCCAGGGCTTAAAGAAGACATAATAATTATTAAATAAAAAAAAATATTGCAATTCTGAGGCAGTCCTTTTTTTTATTTTCCAAAATATTTTACCAAATTTTCCGTTTTTATGCATATTTATCCTCATATACTGTTTTATAGCGCCTATATTTTATAAGATACGTTATTAAATTTATTTTATTTCAAAAGATCATATCTTAGTTATGACGCCTGCCAATTTTCAACTTTTTTGGATGTTGATAAATATTTTAAACATATAATTAAATTTAACTACAAAACTCATGAACTAAAATTTCAAAAATATCACTTTTTGGGTCAACATTCAACAATTTTAGTATTTTTTGTAGAAAGCGGAGGTAAGTAAAATTTTGTTCCTGATATCAGTGGACAGTTCTTCAGAGTTCTACATATTCAAAATTCAGAAATAAGATTTCGACTTTTTTCCGTCTAGCATGCCCTTTCGTATCACTGTGTGTCGTGTGAAAAATAGCCAGATATGCAATTTTTAATTGATTTCATTTTTACAACAACAACAATTTTTGAGTCATTTTTTGAGCAAAAAATCAATATTTTGGACATTTTTTGACATAATCATAAAACATACATACACTGACTTAACGGCACAGTTTAACCTATTTTTGTGAAGTGCTTTTATAGAACTTTTGAACAAAAAAAAATTGAATGAAATGTATGAATGGACAGCGGAGATATTTGCATCGAAAGACCAAACTTTGATTTTCATGTCGTTTTTTTTTCTCATTCTTAGGTAACGATGTTTTACGAAAAAGTCGTTGTACTCAAAATTTCTCCAATTTTGAAGATATGTTAATGTTTTTGATGTCAAAATAACAAAAATTTTTTAAAATTAAATACACAAAAATCTCCGATACTAAAAAGTTTTATAATAACAAAATTACCGTTAGTTGAAAAATTTCAAAGGGGGCGTGGCAAAAACTAAGTATGTAACATTTTAAGTTGGGATGCACTTAATATGTATACTTTGTTTGAGCAAAATCCGTTGAGCCGTTTAGATTTGTATAAAGGCCAAACAAACAAACAAACAAACAAACAAACAGAAAATGAGTTTTATTACTATAGATTAAAAAATCTTATTAAAAAATGTTTCTTAATAGTTTTAAATTTAAAAAATATTTGCTGTTTATAATAAAAACCATTTTTCACCGCAAAATTTTAATTATTAAAAAACAACTTCAATGAAAAACCAATCGAATGCAATAGTTGAAAAAGGTAATATTTTGGATTTTATTATGTAATTTTTTGTTCTACGTCAATTTGCTTGAAGCTTTAACTTTTTTTATAGCTTTTTCACTAAAACACTTATCTGCGTATTACACAACAACTTCTTCCAGTTACACCGACCGGCACTTTTTTAGAGCCTCTAGCTACATGTACTAGCTTTGCATCCCACCATACATACTAACACTTGGGCTTTTTCTTTCATTACTTTTGCTCTCAACTTATCTTATTGCAAATTTTCTTCGTTGCATTTTTTATTTTTTTTTTATTTTTTTTTTAAATAATTTCAATTCCAATTTATTGCATTGCATTCCTATTTATCTTCCTCTTATTTTTTTAATATTTTCCAATGCAAACAATTCGGAATCGATTCGTATCGCCTGCTTTGTTTACATTTTAATCGAATTCTGCGCTATTTTTAGACACATGGTTATAATATACAAATCCTATGGCATGAAACGAAAATACATATTTTCAGCTTCTAGTGCTGTTTCCTCTAAAATATACGTACTGTACGCAGTTGAACGCAGATGAACTGAACAAAATTATGTAAACAATAAGCAGAGTTTTTCAATTTTCAATTGGCATTAGAAAATGCTTGATGGCGATAAAAAAATCAAAGCAAATCCAAAAAAATGAAAACAAAATACACATTTAGAATCTTAAGCAAATTTTTTTACAAAACACAGCTGAGAAACTCAACTCACAAAAAGACATAAAAACTTAAAATAAAAATGTACATATAAATTAAGACAGAAAAATCAAAATCAGAGTGTTTTATTTTTTGCTATAAACTAAACACTTCATAAATTGTGAACAGAAACATATGTTAGTATATTCGAATATTCCTTCAGTAAAAATATTGATCCATACATAACTAATAAAAGTTGGTTTCTCGTTTCTAAACTATAAAAAGCTAATACATATTATGTATTTTATATTATTCTATATCATGTGTAAATATATATGAAAGCAATTTCAAAAATATTTAAAAAGTTGTACTTGTACAAACGATTGAGGTACCATATGGTATAGAAAAAAAAACTTAAAATTAATGACCTTTTTTAAAAATGAACTTTTTTGCTCGTCAAGCATTAAATCACTGTATTGTCTAACTCAATTTTCATAAAGTTTGGTGCATTTGTAGTGTTTTCCTGCTTTTAGTTTTCATGGATGTATAAATTAAAAATTTGCCCTACATTCATTTCTAATCTATGTGCTATTAGCCGTTGTACTTCTAATGACATTCATCTACTACTATCACATTTTTTATTGTTTGTATCGTTTAAAGTCTATTTTTATATTTTTACAATAGCATATCAATCTAAAGCATTTCATGATAAAAAAGCTTCATTTCCATTTTTTAACAAAAATAAAAGAGATTTACAAACGCATTCAATTTAACTTGAAAAATTCGAAAATAATTTTTCGACACGAATGCATAAAATAAAAAAACACAAAACATATATGTGCCCACGAATTGTTGTAAGTGTAAATGTGCAACAACACAAAACAAACTCCTTTCAAATATCGATTATATTCAATTTTAAAATGCGCAAAAAAATCACCGCAACCGAAAATAACAGCAGATTTCTAAAGCAAAACAAAATATGTATAAATAAAAAAAAAGGTGAGGTGAAAATGAATTATTGTAGAAAACTTTTGATGAAAAAACATGCCAAAAGACTGGCTAGCTAGAGTTTAAGTTAAAGAAAAAAGAAGAAAAAAATTACTTGTAAAATAAATGCATAGATTTTGCTTCGACTGCAGAGCACTTACAACATTTTCTTCTCTGCCTCTGCCGCACGAACAACAAGTTTTTCTAAATTTTCTACGCAGCTATAGTTGTAGTTGTTGCAACTGCAACTAGCAAACAAAAATGATAAAGAAAAAAAAAAAACAAAAAGTTGTTTTTCTGTTGTTGTGTTAACAAAGCATTTCGATGAAGCACAACGACAACAATGCACAACGTCAGTACAGCAGATGAATGATGCGCTGCAGCATTTATTGCATGCAATAGGGCGCAGCAGCCACAGCACAGTGGTTCAATTTGGCTTTTCTCGTTACAAAAATTCTAATTTCTGGGTTTCCCCATGCAAAGCACACAAGATATATAAAATATAATTGCTCATGTGCACAAAAACGTGATGAGACTCAAAATATTTTTCATGACGAACATTTTTCGTAACGAGACTCTAAAATGTTTACCTTCAATATCAAATCGCCACCTAAGCAGTTTCACTTCAAAAATATATATTTTATAGAAATTATTGAATGACAATATCTAAATTATAAAAACACTTAATATTTCTTATTTTGTACAAGTTAAAAAAGGGTATTAAGCTTTTTCCTTTTAATTTTTTTTTTTGCCAAAATACCGTGTTATTTCTCAAAATAGTCTCCTTTTAGATCGATGAGTTTAGTCCAGCGTTTTTTCAATTTTTTTGTTACTTCAAAATAATTGGATTAATCAAGGAATAGACTCTTCATTCAATCTAGATCTCTTGCCGTCGAGTAATTTATTTAATGGTTTTGAATTAGGAAGTAGTCACATGGTGCTAAGTCTAGAGAATATGGTGGATAGGATAGCAGTTCGAAGCTCCATTTTTTTATTTCGGCATGGCGACTACAGTCATGTGCGCCAGTGCGTTGTCATGGTAGAAGAGCACTTTTTACTTCGTCAAATGTTGTGATTTTTGCTTCAAATCAATGTTAAATCTGTGAATAATATTCGCCGGTAATAGTTTTAACCTTTTTAAGGTAATCGATGTGAATGACTCTGTATGCATCTAAAACAACTGTCGCCATGACCTAGTTGACTTTGTTCACCCAAAGAAGTCCACTGCTTGGACTGTTCTTTAGTCTCTAGTGTGTTGTGATGTATCCATGTTTCATCTACGGCACAAAAACTCCTTCGAATCACGGTTGAACATCGCCAAATAACTAAAATTCATATATAATGCAAAGTAGCTTACTTAAGATGTCTAAGGTCTCAGCCATCTTACGCAATTGCATTCTCCGATCGTCCTACATCATTCCATGGATTTCATCGACTATTCATGGCGTGATGAACTCTTTTGGGCGATTCGTACGTTTAGCGTAACTTCTGCTGGTATAACCATATCGGAATTCAGTTTGTTACTTCTTAACTATTGAAATTGATGGTGCAGAATCCCCATAGAATTTATCAAGCCTCTCCTTGATTTCGGTGATGGTTTTTTAGGCAAAACATAATGCTTTATGAGTGCACGAAATTCAC
Organism: Dichetophora obliterata; assembly: GCA_963920525.1. NCBI lineage: Eukaryota > Metazoa > Arthropoda > Insecta > Diptera > Sciomyzidae > Dichetophora > Dichetophora obliterata. Next base: position 18,922,000 of record OY986438.1, on the reverse strand, counting down.
TTTTTCCCATTTTTTTCGAAATTCACGAGGTAGTCGCTTTCTATGGCTGCCAAAAACACAAACTAAATGACGCAAGTTGCTCACACTTTGACAGTAGTTTATTAACAAATGAAAGTTAACAGAAGCAGTGTTGCATTTACAGCAGGGCTGGACATTCTAACACAATCACATTTTATTTTGTCTTGTTAGTATTGGTGCGCTCTCAAATAGCGACCACTGAGCGAAATTGTTGTCACAATTATCTAGATTTGCAAGTTTGCATGTTTATACCTCCACACATATTGTAATGTATGTTTATTTTTTTTAGTAATTGGTATTGTTAGCTATTTCTTCTATGTCATTATTGCTCCAGCATTTTTTTCTATGCAAATAAATTATGTAAGTTTGTTTGCAGTGGCAAATTATGGATTCAGTTTCGCAAGAAAGGTTCTCCGCTGAACAGAAATTGCATTGCGATTCAGAGTCAAACATTGTTTTTCAAGTGTTTTGTTTTTGTTTTAATATTCTTAAATCCTAATATATACGAATCATTAAAATTATAATCAAAACCTCAAAAAATTAAGTATAAAAAAATTAATGCATACATATAATATGAAAAAATAATGCAAAGAATCTTAATAGGCTATATGTATGAATTATATTAAAACTTAATAAAATAAAAATATATGTTTAAGAATTATAAATCTACAAACCAAAAAGTTGGATTCTCCTCACAGCATCACCATCAGCGAACGATCGAATTATATTCTCTTCTGTTGTGAGCTTTGAGTACATGTGAAAAGTTACGCTTAGAGAGCGCTCAGTGAGCTATGGGGCGCCCAGCGCTGATTTACAGTTACTGCGCAATAAATTTAAAAATCATTTACTTCTCAAACTGCTAACGTATTATACACTCTAATAAAAATTCACAAAAATTATTTTCATTAATACCGGCAACTGATTGCCTAAATTTATTGCCGTTCAATACCATAGAGCAAAATTATAAATATTTTACGCTAGAAATGCGTGAAAGAAAGTTTTGAACAAGGCAACAAAAACAACTCTGTAAAGTGTGAAAAGTAGAGAATACACATATTTTAAGAATCTCTGAGCGAAAACATGCTGAAATAGCGTGAAAAGTAGAGAAAATACAAATATTTTGGGAAAAAACGCTGATTTTCAGACAGAATTGAAAAACCCACTGCATAGCGTGATCTTTTTACGAAATCGCCAATAAATGTCGTGAAATTTTACAACATTTATTGTAGTGATTTTCCAATCAGTTTTTAGAGTGAATGTAAGAATTACAAAAATCGTTAGACGCCAATATCATGATTTTATAAAATAAAAGTCAAAAAAGACAAAGCTCAATAAATATTTTAAACTATCAAACAACTAGAATTTGTATTTAAAAACATCACGAAGATTTCTGATGAAGCCTGTAGCAGGGCCGAAATTGCAATCAAATCAGCTAGTTATGTTTTCCTTTTCATATTGAAAATTTTGTTGTTTCTTTGGAAAAATTCGTTAGAGCAATTAATTGTTCTAACCTGATCTAAAGCTCAATAAACGATTTTAAACTATCAAACAACTAGAATTTGTATTTAAAATCATGTATGATTTAAACTATCAAACATTTAGAATTTGTATTGAAATCATAGAAAATCAAAAAACTTTATCTAAAAACATAAAAGACACTAAAGCCCTCATAAAAATTACTAGTTACAAACTAGCTGCAACAAGTCAGCGACTTAAAGCTACTTACAGTGGCTTAAAGTGTATACAAATATATATTTTGTGTAAGTTGTTTATTTAATAGACAAAAAAAAAATGTAATAGTTTGTACATAACAATTTCAGGTGAGAATATTTTCTTGTGTCTGTTGAAATAGTACGAACAATTATTATTGCTACCTGCAACCCTGTATAGTTGTTATTGCACTTTGACTTCGTTAAGAATGTCAATCAAAAGAAATTAATAAACTCTCTCTCATTTATTGGAATTAAAATAAGACACACGCGTTTTAATTCGCTGCGGTAATATTTTTGTATTTTAACAGTTTCATACTTTTGAGAAAGCGCTGTTTAGTAGTCGAGTTTAAGTTTTTTGAACTTAGTATTTTCTTAAATTATTTTGGGGATTCAATTTTTATATAATCGAAAATATTAGCTACTAATTAATTATTTGATGATCAAATTTATAAACAAAGATGTTTATTATGGCACTTAAAAATTTTTTTTAGTAGACGATTTTATGCCCGATAGAAGGCGCCACATTCAATTAAATGTGACGTCACAAAGCCTTTAATAAGCAGACTAAAAGAAAACACTTCCAACGATACCTGATTTATCAAATTAAGATAAGTAGTTTGAAGATAGGGGTTTAGTTAATTTTCTGTCCTCTATAAGACGTTTTATTCTATTTAATGTGACATCAAATAGCCTTTAACTAGCGGACGTGGAAAACGCTTTCAACAATACCTCATTTGTCAAATTATGATTAGTAGTTTAGAAGTTAGGGTAGTTTAGAATTTAAGGGTTTAGTTGACTTTTTTTCCTCTAGGGGGCGCTATATAAAACTTTATGTGACGTCATATAACTTTTCTTCATTGGACAATCAAAACGCTTCTAACGATACCTCATTTGCTTATGTATCCGCTTATTTATGTCCGCTTATTTATGTCCGCTAGAGGGCGCTATATTAAATTAAATGTAACGTCACATAGCCATTAACCAGAAGACTATCCAAATGCTTTCAAAGATGCCTAATTTGTCAAATTATGATAACTAGTTTAGAAGTGAGAGTGGAACAGATGAACATACCTCTCATTTTGCTTCGCCGTAGTCGGGTAAAAAGTTTTCTGATCTCAAATGAAAGCGAATAACATTTTTTCAAATATTTTCGACTAAAGAAGTGTTTTTTATTTTACAAATCCTCTTTTTTAGCTTTAATTAATATAACAGAAAATAAAAAAATCACTATTAAATATTTGTATATAATAAAAATGTTGATTTTTTATAATTTAAATACAAATTCTAAATGTTTGATAGTTTAAATAATTCTTGATTTTATATACAAATTCTAGTTCTTTGATAGTTTAAAATCGTTTATTTAGCTTTAGGTCAGGTTACAACAATTAATTGCTCTAGCGAATTTTTCCAAAGAAACAACAACAATAACAATATTTTCAGTTTGAAAATGAAAACATCACTAGCTGATTTTATTGCAATTTCGGCCGTGCTACAGGCTTCATCAGAAATCTTTGTGATGCCATCGCCGGGAATCAAACCCGGGCTGTGGTCGGCATGCAAGCGCATTTTAGCGCACTACACCAAAAGAGGCGATGAGATTTCAGTGTCAATTTCTCAGTTTTTCTCCCTTTCATATTTTCTGTTGTTGTTCTTTTTGCTTTATTTTAGTTTATGCTTATGTTATTTTTAAGATCAAATATCCAAGGCCTTATACAAACAAAGTTTAGTCTTTGACCTGAAAGGAAAGGGATAGATTATAAGAGGAAGAATTGATTGAAACCATACGTGAATTATTGAATAGGCGAAACAAACGTGAAAGACAATTTGAATTACTTATAACCGAGGCTAGTGTTATGCTGTAACCTCGGCGAGCATTTCCAGCCCTCTGTTGTTCCTGTCTGTTAATCCCACATTTTCCACAATCAAGTTGTGGATTTTTTGTTTCAATAATTTTTAATTATAATAAAGTAGAAAGAAAGCGAAAAGAACCATGCCTGAACCCAGATTCGAACCTGGGACTTCTGAGTTGATAGTCTAGCGCACTCTTCACTAGACTACAATTTCCGACAAATTTGTTATGTATTACGATCAAATACACATATAGAAATTATGTACTTTTGTTAAGAAGAAAAAAAAACTCAACTGAATTCTACTAGCAACAGGTATAATTTTACTAGACTTTAGTAGAAATCGGAAATTTGAGTTTCTTGAAAAGAGAAAATAATTTACTCAGTTTTCAAAAAAATTCTCCATTTTCTATGGTCAAATGGGTAAGTCCATGCACATAAGGTGTGTATACTAAAATATTTAGTCGTCGAAAGAAAGCTGGCAAAAAAGTATTTACTTACCTAAGAAGAAAAATCATAGGAATTTTGAAAACTTATGATTATAAAAATCTAAAAAGTTACACGTCTGTTCATTTACTAGAAGAATGTGTAAAACATCGCAACTTTGAATTTACACTTGCCATTAGTCGTTGCACATCACTTCCATTGACTTCAGATAATGCGTTCATCCAGTTTGACTTAAGATCATGTTCGTTTTTGGCGGATTCTTTTGTCTCCAACAATTTCCTTTTGATTATAGCTCGAAATTACCTATTGAGAAAAAATGAGGAAGCTCCGAACAATTTGTAGGGTTATCATTTTTTGGAAAAATATAGATTTTATACTTATCATACCTTTCCATAGCTAATTTGCTATAGTGACAAGTTGCCAAATCTGGCCAAAATAATACAGGTTTCTTGTGAAGACGTATCAAAGGCAAAAGTCTTTTCTGCAAGCATTCCTTTACATAAATTTGTTGTTGACATTGTTGGTTGTTACAAAAACGCTGCTTTTAAGACCGCATTTACAAATTGCTTGCCAGACCAGGTATTTTTTTGCAAATTTATCTATTTGTTTTTCTTTAAATTTAGGAGAAACGTTGCCTCTGCCCATGTAGTAAAGTTAGTCAAGAATCTGCTTAAAGTCGGCCTTTACATAAGTTTCATCGTCCATTACAATGCAGTCAAACTTGTGCACAATTTTATCGTATAGCCTTCAGGAACCTTATATTATGACCGAAGACCTTTCTCTCTGCGTACTTTCTGTATATAAGTAGGTGACATATTTACTTTTTTAGCCAAGTCTCTAATAGAGAGCCTAGGGTTTTGATTAAATAGGCGAACCACTTTTTTTTCTGTGTCCTCTGAAATAAGTCCTTTTTTTTCTTCCATTTCCAATTTTTCTTTCAGTAGATAATTTTATAATTTGTTCATAATTTTATAGGCTACATTTCTCCCCTTGATTGTTTAGTAAAATTTTCAATAGTTCAAGAGCTGTAGTCGAAAAACAGAAAAAATCGGTGAAAAAAGTGGTAATTTTTTCGACATTTTTGGGGTTTTGAGCATGAAGATGAAATTTTTCCGACTTAATATATTCAGCATTTTTGTTGGCCGAGTCAAGAGCTACAACTTTGCTGAAGACTGCAAAAAAAAAAATTCACAGCATTTTTCGAACTATGGCCATGCGAAAAATAGAAGAAAATTACAAAAAAATGCTCAAAATCGAATTTGGCGAAAAAACTATAGAGACTCATAAAAAACGAACGGCAACCAATCTAGCAAAATCCAGAAATTACTTTTCTCCTCTCATTGAGTACTTTCGGCTGGGATAAGTGATTTTTTGTTTGGAATTTTTGTGTTGTACTGTGTAATCGTTTATTATATTACTTCAAAACATAACTTACTGTTGATTTGCTACTATTTATTATTTTTCCAATGTGTCTGTAAAATGAAAATTTTCTTGCTTTTTGCGCAAAATTAATTTACGAGTAAGTTCTCTTGTTGAAGCCATTTTGGCAACTGAATCAAATTTCCAAAATTGGATGATGCAATACTGATAGGCAAAGAATAAGCTTCATATTGATATACATAACTTGATACTACCGTTATTTTCTACGCGTAACCATGTAATTTTTTGCGACTATTTTTTTCGTATACTCACCCGAGGTTCAAGTGTTCGAATAATGGTAATTTTTTAATTTAATTTAATGTTAATAATACACATAGAAACCTGTTAGCTAAATTTATATTGTGATTAAGCAGAACTTGCGCTTGATTTCTCAGCCACTTAACAATTATACCATATTTTAGCTGAAAAATTGATCCTGAATACCAAGCATATGGTGGCTTGATTTAAGTAATTTTTTAATGGAATATTAATTTTGATATTGCAGAAAACATGGGCTTCAAATTAAGAAAATTTCGACTGGAATATTTATTTTAATAACGCAGAAAATATTGGCTTGATTTGAGGCGATATTTTCTGGAGTTGGAATTTTAATAGTTCAGCAAATATCCGTTTGATTTACGTAGTTTTGACTGAGTATTTATATTAATATTTCAGAAAAGAATTTACTCGACTTAAGCTTATACGCGCTATTTATGGCCGCGATTTTCTTATTCCTCACTGAATATGAGTATATTTTCTATCCGTGTAGGGATTTGTAAAGCAACTTTCAACTGTCTAGCTAGGAGTTTAAGCTGCGGTATATAATATTATATTTTTTTTTTTTTTTGGCAACGGAACTGGATACTTTCAAAACCTTTCAATAGAAATGACTTTCGCGAAAAAAATTGCAAATGAAAGCAATGGTTTTTTTTCAGTATGCAACGAGAACTGTTAATAACGAGAACGTAGGCAAATTTATATTATTTAAAACACAACTTTAAGTTTCAAAACAAAGTCTAAAAAGTTTTTTTAGAAAAAACAATTTAAAATATATGATATCATAAAAACTAAAAATTGCAAATATTTTTAGCTCAGTTTTTTATTATTTTTGTTTACTGCAAATACAATCTTTTTCAACTTTGACAAATTTTAAAACATTTTTCCAAAAACCAATATAATTACTTACATAAAAAAATCACTTAACTTACACTACACTAGCTACAAATCAAAATTTTTATCAAAGTGAGTAAAAATATTCCTTTTTCCTTAGCTTCAAATATGGGTATTTCCACAGAAACGACAACCGGGACCAAAAAGTAGAATGTTAATAAACCAATGATTTTTTCTAACATTATAATAAAATAATATCAAAATTTTTATAATATAATGTATTTGCAGCTTATCTCAGTTGTTATGATGAGAAAATTCGCCTGAAAACTGAAAATATATTTTTTCGTGTTCTTAGGTACTTTAAATGACATTTTCTCTTTAGTATTTATTGTGGACATATTTATATTATGAATGCACACACCTTATGAAATCTTTGTATCAATAATAAATTAATACAAGTAAATGAAAACATACCAAACAAAGCTCGAATAACGGTAAATTTTTCATTTTCTTTTGTTCATGTTGTAATGTCGCGTTAGGGTACTTCATATTTTATCAGAACTCCGCGATCGTTCTAATTAATTGGCTGAAAATTTTAATTCAAATCAAAATTTATTGACATTTTTGATGAAAAAAAATAACTGCATATAATAATCACACTAAACATTTAATTTTTATTTTCAAAGTGTGTCGCGTTTGGTATTGTAGGCACATTTAACAAGTGACTTTATTCGATATTAACTACTTTATCAATTATGTTACTCATATAGTAACTATTTGGTAATGTCAGATTTTTTACAACTATTCTAGCTCGGGGTCTAGTCTTGCAAATTGATTTTGCAGAAAATTAGAGGCTGATCTGCCAAAATGAAGTTCAGAGCGCGCACTTACAGGCAAGTTACGATTTTTACTTGCGTTGCGTGGATGTTTGAAAAATCGAAATCGTTTCCTATAATCAGTGATAGTTTAAGGGCATTAATCTGTATCACGAAGCAGCACACCAACGACAAGCAAGACACGAGAAGCAATAGAATTTCGTATAGAAAAAAGTATTGCTTCTCGTGTCTTGCTTGTCGTTGGTGTGCTGCTTCGTGATACAGATTAATGCCCTAAGTCACAGCAAAATCGACGTTTACGTTTTCATAACGAAACTTGTTCAGGACATAAAAACTCAACACGGCAATTTTAAAAATATATTTTTATTCTCGGACGGAAGTAGCAGCCAATTTAAAAACAAATTTATTATTTCGAGTTTATCTGATTTCTTAATTCAATTTGGTTGCAAAACAATTAAATGGAACTATTTCGCAACTTCGCATGGGAAAGGTGCAGCCGATGGAGTTGGAGCGGTTATAAAAAGAAAAATTTGGGGTATAACCAAAACAAGAATATTATTTTAAGTGATGGATTTTATTTTTTCAATTGCGCACGGCAGCACATAACTGGAATTACAATAATGTATATTGGTGCTGACATAATCAAAGATATATTTAAAACATTAACAGAAAAATGGAAGGAAATACCAAATATTTCAGGCATCCGAAAATTGCATTATTTCTCCTGTGACGAACATTTGAATATAATTTATTTATTTCGATTTATTTATTTAAATTAAGAATTAGTATAGTAAGATCTTAAATGGTCTTTTAGCGTACAACAGTTAAAAATATTAATAGTCAACAGAAAACGATGAGAATAAAACTTAAAACTAGTAAATATAATTATAATTTTGCAAAACAAACCAATTTGGAGAAATAAAAGAATTACAGTTAATTTCAACTTAACTAAATATTAACTTATCATAACTTAACAAAATAAAAGAAGGAGGAAAGGCAGTAATTAAAACATTAAAGAAGAGAAAGGAGAAGAAAATTAAAGTGTAGAAGAATGAAAGGTTAGAGAAATAGGACTTGATTGATAGCTTAAATTTGTTCGTGCTGGCTATGGTTTTGATGTTTAGAGGAAGTGAGTAACAGAGCTTAATGGCGTTGATAAAAAGAGCCGCTTAGATTGTAAAGAAGTATATCTTGGTATTATAAGGTTGAAGGTTCTGTTCGACACACAGAAACGCAGTTTTTTGAAAAGGTATAACGGAGTTTTATTAATAATCAACTTGTGCAGAAATATGCAGTTTTTCGCATTTAGGTATACTATCAAGCTACATCCTAGAATTTCTTTGCTTTTAACAGTTACATGGTCAAAACGTCTTAAGTCAAATATATATCTAGTCAAGTTGTTAAACGCAACAAGAGTTTTGTGCTCAGAATGAGAGTCAAGGTTACTATAAACTAGCTCAGAGTAAGTAATTATAGGCAAAATGAGTTGAACAACAAGTCTTTTTTTTAGTCAAAGTAGGGGTAATTTTGAAGTTAACCATGTTATTCAAATGGTCAAGACAAGTAAGTTTGGAATTGACATAGAATCCTAAATTTTTTGACTTTGTCAACAATTTGTAGACGATTATCATTTAGACTAATTGTCGAAATTATATAAAAGCTGCTCAAACGGCGTATTCATTGAAAAATTATTTGAGATAATTTTACTCTATATATGTTTGTATATATAAAATAAAATAATAAATCTGAAGTTTTTGCCAGTTAGTGCAATTTTGAGTTAAAATTACTTGAACTAATCCTTATTACAAAAGTGACGGGAAAATAAGTCGCGTTAGGAATGTCACGTGGGGAATCATCCTAGAGGTTGTAACAAAAAAACGAATGCAAATATTTCAATACGACAACTATCAATATAAAGCCACATTATTCTATTATAGTTTACAAAAAATCAATTTAAGAAATTATATTCCAATTCGCAGATTTTTGCATTTATGTAGATGCAGTTGAAAACGACTTCTATTTTTTGTCGCGTTGGGAATCACATGTTTACTGGTAATATATTGGAAACAACAAATTGACAAAGCCTACCTTTTGCACTAAACATAGTGCTCCTAAAACTATATCTAAAAATGGAAACAAGAAAAAAAAATTCTTAAGAAATCTTTACTTTTTTTCACTTCAAAGCCGTGCGAATGTCGCGTTGGGGACCCTGGAAATGCCCATATGTCTTTCCATACGTGACAAATATCAAATTTATTTTCTTACCATCCAAATATTGATTTTCACCGCCAGTTTTAGCAAATTGCGCCAATGTGCGCCCCAGCAGCAGTAACAATATGAGCTGGCAATATGTTTTTGTGGGATGCTGCTGACTAGTAAACTGTGCGTTGCAGCTATGTGCTGGATGCTGGCTGCTTGTTTTGCTAGCTGGTCCAGTAATAACACTTTTTTTTTGCATTTTTGTTATTTTTGTTAGAACTTTGACTGTGTTTTTTTTTTAATTCTTATCTCAATTATTTTTTTTTTTTTTAGTTTTTGTTCGTCAGTTTTAGTTACTGACTATTTTTAATAGAGTTCCAGTTGTTCAGCGATGTAGAAAAATTGCTAAAGTAAATTCTACAAAATGTTGCCTCGCTGTTGTTGTAACAAGTTTTCGAGTAAGCTGGAACAGCAATTTTCGCATATGAAATTTAAAGTAAAAATAGTGTAAGTTAAAAAGAAAAGTAAATTTTATATAAATTTGCTTGCAATAATAACAAAAACTAAAGTGCAGCTTTTTGCGTCTTAAAACAGGCTTTGCTTTGGTTTAAAAAAAAAATATCAAGAAAATTGTTTTAAGTTTAAAACAAATAAAAAACTGTGGCTTAAAGTAATGCAAACAATTTCTTTGGGCAATGCAGTGAACTTTAAGTGTAGCATACATTTAGGGTGTCTCCAAACTATGTTTTAAATTTTTTTAGTTTTTTTTTTACTTGTCATCATAAATGTGGGTGTTGAAAAGTTGTAACCAACAAACAATGTTTTACAATGATGTCGACTAGCAACATGCTGGTTGACTGAGCCACTAAAGGGTCCAGCAGAAAAACATCACAACAACAACAGTATAATATATATACATATAGACAGACAACAAAAAATGTGCAAAAAAGGAGAACACAACAAAGCCAGCAAAAGATACAAAACTTTATACTTTACATCATTAAAAAAGTTTGTCAAAACTTTTTTGTTGACAGCACTACTTTTGCGAAGCTTGGTTTGTGTGTCTGAGTTTGTTGTGACTTCATATGATTTTTTTTTTTAATTTTTTTCTTGCACTTTTTCATTCTGGCATCTATAACATAAATTTTTAACGTAGCAAAAATTAATTAAATTAACTGTCATTAAAAGTATTTTAAATAATCAGAAAACAACTAAAGTCTACTCTAACCTGTTGCAAAATTCAGGCGGAGGATGTTAAAAGGACATGTGCAAAAGCTGGCAACAATAATAAAGCCTAGAATAGCACAAAAAAAATAAAAAGAAAACTTGACAGCACGTTGACAGCAACAACAGCTACAAAAGCGCGCCTGAAACATGTTCATGCCTACTTCTGCAGCAACAACAACAGCAAAAACAAAAATAGCAACACCAACAACAACGGAAATAACAGCCATACCAATAGGCTTCATTCTTGCTGCACTACACACACAAACACACACAAACACGTACACACATGCAGCACGCATACAATTATTGCTGCTCGGACGCACACAAAATACAAAGCATTGCATACTTTTAAGAGCTTATGCTACATATACAAACAAAATCTGCTGCAGTTTTTGCGTTTTTCAACATATTTTTAGTATTTTTGCATAATTCTAGTCATGGTTGTTGCTTTTGTTGTTGTAGCTATTCCTTTTGTTATTTTTGTTGCTCAAACTGTGTCTATATTTTTTCAACTCTCAATGCATTCGTGTGCATATGCTTGTGTGTGTAGTTGCTTGCTTATGCGCATGGAAAATATGCAGCATATTTTTTGCAGCAACAAAAAGACAACAACAAAAAATAACTGCACGAAAAAAATCTACATTTTTATGCTTCTACTTCTCCGCCTTTGCTGCCAGAGTGCGGCCAAATCACTACTCAGAGCCGACTCTGAGTGGTCGCTAAGGGTGAAAAGAAGAAGAGGTTAGTTTTACTAGCTTTTTGTTGCTACTTAAAATGTACATAGTTGCCATCACGCTACGCTGCGCACTTTGCACAAAACTCCACCTACTAGCAACAATGTTGAAGCTTTTTTGTTGCAATTTTCGCTCAATATTGGTGGATGGGGTTGTATTCTTTTTTTTTTTTTTTTTTTTGTTCAGAGTAGCTAAATAATGAACATTGAAAAAAGCACAAAAATATGCATGAACATGTTTGAAAAATGTTGTTATTTAAAAAAAAAATGTTTGCTTCAAAGCTTTTCGGAGATTTTTTACAGAACTTCAAGAAAATCACTTCGTATTTACAGAATTTAAAGATATTTTTAAAAAGCTTTCCCGGACTTTAATTTTAATTAAAAGAACTAATTTTGAACACAAGTAATATTATTGCATAACAAAAGTCACATAAAGTAAAAAAAATATACTTAATTTTAAAGCATAAATTAATAAAATCTTTTCTGTTTGTTTGTTTGGCCTTCATACAAATCTAAACGGCTCAATGGATTTTGCTAAAACTAGGTATTCATATTAAGTGCATCCTAACTTAAAATGTTACATACTTAGTTTTTGCCCCCTCCTAAATTTTTCAGCTAACGGTAATTTTGTTATTTTAATAGTTTTTAGTATCGGAGTTTTTTGTGTATACAATTTTAAAAAATTTTACTTATTTTGACATCAAAAACGCTCACATATATTCAAAATGGTGAAATTTTCAATACAACGACTTTTTCATAAAACATCGTTACCTAAGAATGAGAAAAAAACGATATGAAAATCAAAGTTTGGTCTTTCGATGCAAATAACTCCGCTGTCCATTAATGTATTTCGTTCATTTTTTTTTTGTTCAAAAGTTCAATAAAAGCACTTCACAAAAATAGTTTTACCTGTACCGTTAAGTCAGTGTATATATGTTTTATGATTATGTCAAAAAAGGTCCAAAATATTGACTTTTTACTCAAAAAATGACTCCAAAATTATTGTTGTAAAAATGAAATCAATTAAAATTTGCTCATCTGACTACCTTTCAAAAATTCTTTCAGCTAAGTGCAAAAATTATTTTACTGTTTTTGTCATTTAAACAACAAGGGTACAATTTATTTTTTCCAAAATGTTGTTTTTATATTTTTGACAAATAAGTCAAATCTCAAAAATAATTTATGTGAAAAAATTACCCCAATATCTCTTTCCAATCAAAAGTTATAGCTAAAAATCTATTTTTTCATTTACCTATATTAAAATTCTCTATCCTAAAATATCTACCTTATATTAGTACGTCTATATTTTTGCGGCCCTACCCTCTCCCCCTCCTGTTAAATGTGTTTTGTGTGATGGCATCATTTCTTCTCACTACATTTTCAGCGTTCTCACTCTGTTTTTATCAATGTTACTTTAGTTTTTGTATATATATGTATATATCACCATTTCATCGAAAAGATGACCGTGAATGGAATGCAGTAAAAGTTAATGTTTTCATGTTTAATGTGTTATTTAAACAATATTGTTGAAAGTCAAATTTCCACGCCAACTAAATGTACCGACATATAAAAGACAGCGACATTTTATTTCTCCAATCATGGTTGTAAGCTTGGCTGCATTTAACAAATTTTTCGGTTCAACAGCGTACTAGCCACCAAAAAAAATGTTCAACTACATTGGTTGTAATCGAAAATTAAATGAATAAAAATTTTCGTTTCTACAGCATACTAAGCTTTAAGCAGAAGCGATTTTTCGTTAAGGACGCTGTTGAACTGTAAAATTTGTTCAATGCAGCCAAGCACTCATGACTGAAGAGTTAATATGTCAAAATTTTGCTACATTTAATTGGCGTGTAAATTTGATATTCAACAATAATGTTCAACTAACACATTCAACAAACACGTTATGGTAAGTATGTGTTAGTATAGAATTTACACCAAAACTTCGCGTGTAGAATTAATTGCCTTAAAAATTTTGGTTCCAAAAGCATACTTAGCTTTAAGCTTAGTATACTTTTGAAGCGAAAATAAATTTTTCATAAAAAATGCTTTGCTTTTTTGACAGTGAAAAGTTAGCGAAATTTTTTCGTTGGTTAGGATGCTATTAAACCGAAAATTATTTTCAATGCTGTCAAGCTCACAACCATGGTTAGAGAGTTAAAATATAAAAATTTTACTGTCTTTTATATGGTCGTGCATTTAATTGGCGTGGAAATTTGACATTCAACAATAATTTTCAACTAACACATCCAACCAACACGTTAGTTTAAGTATGTGTTACCTTACAAATTTCGTTCCTACAGCATACTAAGCTTTTGTCGTGAAAAGTATGCTGGAAAATGTTCTAAATTAGAAGTAAGCACTGCATTACCAACACGGTTCCAATAATTTCGAAAAGTTGGTAACTGTTAGTCAATTTAGTTCTTTTTGCACTCAGTCTAAACTTGCAGCAAAAAACATAATGGCACTTTTTGCACTGTTCCTGCAGTTTTTCAGCTGGATTTATGTCGATCAACTCTTTACGTTAATAATATTGTAACAGGTTGATTTATATACTATAATTGGAAATTAAAAAGCGACTGCTGTCTCAACTTACACCTTTTTGCTAATTTACATTAAGAAACGACTGTATAATTTTTAGCATAAAAAAGGAATTTTGAAGATGTAAGAAATTAACTATCAGACTCAGTTTATTTTATTTTTTATTTTAGACACAAACTAATTGTTATTTTCCAACTGAAAAAACTACTAGAAAATTTAGGAAGTTTGGTGTCCATTTTAATTTTTATTTTACAAATTTGATTTCCGTTAAGTAAAATTTTTACCAGTAACCAGTAAATTCAGTTAAAAATGAAAAAAAAAACATTTTTGATTGTGAAAAAATAGAGATAAAATTATTCCTTCGTTTGAAAAAGCACGGCAAATTGTTTGACTAATATTTTTTAATGGTCTCAAACTTTCAAAATTCAACATGTTTTTAAAAATGCCAAAATAAAAAAAACATTTAATCGGGAAGTATATATTAAAATATTTATATAAATTACTCTCGAGTAACACCGGGTATATCAGCTAGTTTAAAATAAAAGTTGAAATGAATAAGAGCAGCAAAGCATTAATGCATACAAGCATTAAAATAAAATCATAAATGTGTTTAAGCATAACAGTATAAAAGCTTTATAGAATTAACATATACGAGCAAAATACATATAAGCAAAGTGGCACAAAAACACTAAAATATTAAAGTTTTAAAACATAAATGCATAAGAGCACAAAAACATTAAGAAATATTAGCACAAAAACACAACATCACTAAAGCATTTTTTAATAACATCATTAAAATATAAATGCACAAAATACAAAATAATAAAAAACTTTAAGCAAAATTTCATAAGTAAAAACACTTAAACATACAACAAAGCATACAAACTTAAAAGTTTTAAGACACAAAAACAAAAATACAAATCAGCATAAAAGCACTAAAAAAGCATAAAGTATAAAAGTATATAATATACAACAGCTAAGATTACACTCAGAACATTAATTTATAGACGTAAGGTTGCGGGAAATGTATATTATTTGGGGTAATCGGAAGAAAATTCCTACAACTGAAATTTGTTCAACGTAACTAGAATGATATAAGCACGATAGATTTCTAATTAACGCAAATGATCGTTCCTTTGCAGTCGCCTCATTTTCAAATTTTTGTTCAGTTGAAATGAAAATATGACAGTTAGTTGCTTGAATAGCGCATTTTAAGTTAATTCAACTCCTCTTTCCATAAAAAAATAAACATAATTTGTCTGAGGTAACTAACTGAAGTCATTGCAGACAAGCGAACAAAATGAGTAAATTTTACAACCACATTGTTAGTTATGTCCATAGCATTATTTTAACTTTGGAGTCGAGTTTCGGTGGTTATTAAATTAATTAGAACCCTTTTGTTGCGTCAATCTCAATAGTCAGTCTTGCAACTGAACGTTGGTCAAACCAACCGATTTGTCGATTGAATCAGACATGCTTTCACAAACACGAAGTTAAGTAAGCCGACCTTAATCACAAGACGCTTGTATGTCATTTCTCACAGTTCTTCAACGTGATTGGAGCAAAACTTTTTGTGCAAATTTTCTTTTTATAGTGTTGTGAAAAATATATGCAAATTCTTTGTCATACGAAAATGTATGTAAACCCATAGTTTCGGTTCCAAAAGCTTCGGACTAATTCAAAATAGAAACCACTGGTGCAAAAAAATTAAAAAATTAAATTTGTTGATTTTTAGGGTTTTTTGCATTTTTTTACCCTAAAACCAAGGTATGATATATTGGCATCCATGGAATCCAAAATTTGTTCTAAAAAAAATCATTTATCTAGTTTTAATATTATTGAAGTCATTTTTAGTGAGAAACATAAGGGCAGTTCACGATCTTGTTGCATCGTTGCAAATGCAAAATAAACAGCTTTTACAAAAAGCAAAAAGCATTGAAAAGCTTTTGCAATATATGCTTTTTGTTTTTGTAAAAGCTGTTTATTTTGCATTTGCAACGATGCAACAAGATCGTGAACTGCCTTATAGTTTTTCCGATGTTTTGTAAATTTTCTTGTGTTCGAAGTGCCAGAAACAGGCACTTAGAAAATTTTTGGAAAAGTTTCCATAGCTATAACTTTGGTATCTTTGGTATTTTTTTAATTTTTTGCACAAAATAGCTCACAACTATCTTTAATCCATTTCTTGGATAATCCAATACAACAAGGAAAAAAATTAGATTTTTTTTTCGAAAAGTAAAAAATCACAACTCTATTAGTTTTTGTCTAATTTCCATGTTTGAAGAAAAAATTAAAATTTTGAAGAAAAAATTAAATTAGAAAACGAGACGCGAACAATTTTTTTAAAAACATGCACTTAAAGAAAAACTATTGGGATTTTTAAGAAAAGAAAGCACTTTCCCCCTCCCCATATAAATCAGATTTTTCACTTAAGGTCACAAGCGGCACGTTTATATATTAATATTTTTTCCTGAAATTTTTAGATTATGCTTTTGACATGAGAAGAAACAAACGAAGGCACCGCACATATTCAATATATAAAAAAAATTCACATACAGTTAAGGACCACCCTAATATACATATACTACCATAAACATAGGCACAAATACACCTGGCCATACATTTCATTTAATGTCTGGCTTACTGCCAAATACGAAAATGTCAAGAAATGCCAAATATGTTAACCATTTTCAGTATAGCTGCCGAAAGTAACCATTTTTGTTTATTGTTTTGTGCATTTTTGTTGTTTTGTAAGCGGTAAAAAGGGGTGCGGCAAAATTATTTCCCTTAAACCATCTCGTACTCAAAACAAATCAACTGCCAAAATTTCAGCTTAATTTAGCTTAAGCTTGGTGCACTTTACTTCACTCCACGCTGACCCCCCGAAAAGTGAGTTCAACTAAAGTGGGACAGGCCCATTCTTAGTGCACTTGCCGAGAGTAACCATACACTGAACCAAACAGGTACATTATATTAATGAAAAGGTGCATTAATTTCAATGAATTATTCATTGATTTTGGTCCAATGAACTGTGGTCATTGACTTCAATGAATTTTCTTCATACTTTAATGAATAGTTCATTAAACTTAGTGATTTTCAATGAATGGTTCCTTGAATATCAATGTACACTTCATTGAATTCAATGAACACGTTCATTAAAAAAATGCCAAAATTAATGATTTTTTCATTGAATTTAATGAAAAGTTCATTGAATTCAATGTAAAGTTCATTGAATTCAATGTAAAGTTCATTAAATTCAATGTATAGTTCATTGAATTTAATGTATAGTTCATTAAATTCAATGTATAGTTCATTGAATTTAATGTATAGTTCATTAAATTCAATGTATAGTTCATTGAATTCAATGTAATATAGTTCATTGAATTCAATGTATAGTTTATTGAATTTAATGTATAGTTAATTGATTTTAATGTTTATTTCATTGAATTTAATGTATTAAGTTAATTGAATTTAATGTATTTAGTTTATTGCATTCAATGTAGAGTTCATTAAATTAATGTATTCAGTTCATTGAATTCCATGAATATTTCATTAAATTTAATGTAATTAGTTCATTGGAATGAATGATCTATAAATTAAATTCAACGAATTATTTGTTAATCCCTCTATAAACATTTTTAAAATAAGAAAATAATTACAATATAAACAATATTTTTTTATTTTAAAGAGTCAATTAATATACAAATTTTCGAAGATTTTGAATAGTTTTTAAATTTATAAAAATATACGGCAATAAACTCCCACACGAGAGTGCAGGATATTTTAATTTAAATAATTGAAAAATTTTAAAGCACACATCTACGGCTCTAATAAAGCTAGAAAATAAAAATTTTACACCATCCATGAACACATAAAATTGTTGGAGTGAGGAGAAGTTCTTCTATCCAACAGCAAGGATTAATGGTTGAGTATTTTCGCTTTTAGTTTTTAAAAACTCAATATGCTCCTCGACTTCCTGGATGATGCTTCCAACAAAAACGAATGCCTCTTGGGAACTGGTATTTGTATGCTTTAGGAAAGTTTTTCTTCCAAAGTTGTCCTTACTACATACTTTTTGAGTGGGCATCAAATATCCATGAAGGCTCCAAAGAAGCTTCATAGCAGTACTGTCTGGAAAGATATTAATTGAAAAAAATAACTATTTATTTAGCCTCGAGAAAAATTAAGCTTACCACTGTAATTAGTGAAATCTTCAATTTCTCCCAACTTTGCCCGCACAACTTTATCTTTTATGTGGTTTTCATCCTTTAAAAATGTAAACATTTTTTGAAAATGATGGCAGCAGTCACTTAAAATGCCAGGTATATTTCCAAAAGCGACGGAGAAATCTTTATCAATCTAGAAGATATTAAAAAAGAATATAATATATTTATTTTAAATGTTGACTTTATATGATTTAAATACAAATTCTAAATGTTTGATAGTTTAAATCATACTTGATTTTAAATACAAATTCTAGTTGTTTGATAGTTTAAAATCGTTTATTGAGCTTAAGGTCAAAGTTAGAACAAATAATTGTTCTAACGAATTTTTCCAAAGAAACAACAACAACAACAACAAAGTTCTTTCAATATGAAAAGGACAAAATCACTAGCTGATTTTATTGCACAATTTCTGCCCTGCTAAAAGCGTCATCAGAAATCTTTGTGATACCCGTGCAAGCGCGCGCTAACGCACTGCACCACCGGGGCGATGAGATTTGAAGCGTCAATTTCTCAGTTTTTTCTCAATTTCATAATTTCACATTTGTTGTTGTATTTCTGTTTTACTTTAGTCTCTATGCTTATGTTGTTATATGTAGTCCAACATCCTGCTGGAAGTCTGCACTAACAAAGCATGTTTACTGAAGTTGTTTTTAGAATTTTTGCTGATTTTGTTTTTCAGCTGTTTCCGTTTGGTCGAGCTCTACCATTTGATTAAAGTTTTTTATAAATGACCTCTATATTTATTATGTTGACTTTATTATGATTATATACGATTTTAAACTATCAAACAACTAGAATTTGTATTTAAAATCAAGTATGATTTAAACTATCAAATAACTAGAATTTGTATTTAAATCATATAAAGTCAACATAATAAATATAGAGGTCATTTAGAAAAAACTTTAATTTCTTTTTAATTTAATGAGATCTTTTTTCGTTCAATTATATCACAGCTGTTAAATTGCGATTACAATTAATGATTAGCAATTTTTTTTTGGTTTTGGTTTTTGTATAGAGACAATGCACAACACGTAAATGTCTTTTAAAGGTTGAAAAATTACTAAATACTAGATTGCAAATTTCATTGAAACAGCGGTAAACACTATAAGCAGATATGATATGATTTTTTTTTTATATGAACTAATAGTAATTCAACAGATTTAAATTTTCTTTTACATTCAAAGCACAACATTTTCATCACTTTTAATTTAATTTATTATCACCTTTTATCTAAAATTTACACACACAATTGCCATACGTCTTCACAACTCCGCGTTTCACTTCAAACAAAATTGGGAAGGGAATAAATTAATATACATTGAATTTAATGAACTGAATACATTGAATTTAATGAATTATGCATTGAATTTAATGAATTATACATTGAATTCAGTGAACTATACATTGAGTTTAATGAGCTATACATTTATACATTGAAATCAATGAACAAAACATTGAATTCAATGAACTATACATTAAATTCAATGAACTATACATTAGATTCAATAAACTGTACATTGAATTTAATGAACTATACATTGCATTTAATGACCCAAACATTGAATTCAATGAAGTGTTCTTTAAAAATCAATGTATAGTTCGTAAAAATTTGATTTACAACTGGAATCAATGTACTTTTCATTGATATCAATGAAAAGTCCATTAAAATAATGAAAACAAATCACTGATATTTTTTTAGACATTTTTAATGAATATAACTTCATTGATTTCAATGAACAGTACGTTAAAAACTATGAGCAATTCATTAAAATTCAATGATTTTTTCATTAAAATCAATGAATTAATTTTAACGTACGCTGTTCATTAAACTTGTTTTTCTGAGTATGAATTAAATTACATAATTTTTGTCTAATACGACAAAAACCGCATTAAATAAAGCATTTTCATTGGTTTGTGGGCAGTAAAAGTGGGCGTGGAAGCCCATTTTTAGTACAATTGTCGACAGTAACCATAAAAACTAAACCAAAATTTTAGCCTTATACGATCCATACCGTGTAAAATATAGCATTTTAGTTGATTTGGGGGCGTTAAAAGGGGTGTGGCAAAATTTTTTCTTTTTAAGGCCCCTATTATGTAAAATAACTCAACTTAAGTTGACTAGATTCAACTAAATTTTTTTCATATAACGTATTACATTTATTTTAGTTGAACCATGTAGTTTGCCTTAATCTTTTAAGAATTTTCAAACAACATAGTTCAACTGGAATGTATGTAATAAATTATGAGAAAAAAAATTAGTTGAATCTAGTCAACTTAAGTTGAGTTGTAATACATAATACGGGCCTAAACTATCTCCTATCTGAAACAAATCAACTGTCCAAATTTCAGATCAATCGGTCCAGTAGTTTTGGAGTCTATAGGCTTCACACAGACAAACAGACAGTCAGACAGACAGTGTTTTGCTTTTTATGTATATAGATTATAATAAGAGAGAATTAGAAAAAACGGAAACAAGAAGAATAAAATGCAATGGAAGTGAATAATAATTTTATAAAATAAATCGTCAAATTATGTTATGACTGATATATGCCAAAGTATGATGCATCTTGCCACCTTCCAACAATGCATTTTTAATTCAGTATTCATTATATTCATTTTTTATTCTTGGCTAAGAATTCGAGAAATGTTTTAAAAAAAAAAAAATAATTAATGAATAACAAATAAGTTATGAATCAAAAGTTAATAATGAATAAAAGAATAAGTATTTAACTAATTAATAAAAAATTTAAAATTCTGAAATTCTTTGTGATTAGATTTTACGATCCTCTCCTTACTTTTCCACCACCACTAAATGTCTTAATTGGAATGACGTCATAGATAAATGTGTTTTTAATTTATTTTGATGAAAAACATGAAAATAAAGGTAGGAGCATAGGACCATGACCTGGCCAGGATTTCAAACCGGAACCCAGGGATGACAGCAATGTGTTCTACCACTAGTCTAACGAAGCAGTATCAAGTATGACGTGCCGATGGAAGTTATGCGTTATTCGTTTTCCAGCAAATACATCATAAAACATTTCCAATCATCAAATTTCAGTATCTTTTCTTTTCTCCTTGCATGCTTCCCTTCCCTAAGTAAATAACATTTATGTTAAAATTTTTAGTGCCTTTTTTGTCGGCAGTTTTAAGACCCATGCTTAATACAAACGGGCAGCAGTAGCTTGCCTCTCATTTTTCATAACGGCCATCATGACGCTGACATGAGGCGCGCACACGCCAGTTTATTGCCAGTTTTTGTATATAAAATACGGCATGATAAACTTTATGTTTCACGCATAAAAGTATATATGCAATTCTGGCCTAAAATGCCAGAAATGAGCATTTAGTTTACATTTTTATATGATTACAAAGTCATAAAAAGACAAGATTTCTTGCAACAGTTAAATTTATCGGTAGCAGTCTCCATTTTCAGACCGCTTTCAGGGTGGGTTGCAGAAATGAACCCTTAAATAAACAATAACTTAAATAAAATAAGGCAGCATTCCGCAAGTTTTGCTTAATATACGATTATTGCACTCTTGCGGTAACAGCAATTTAATGAATTTATTCATTTATTTATATGTTTCTGATGTAGCAAAATTTCTGGCTCTTATAAGATTTCAGTTTAGTTTTGAGCGCGGTTAGCTGTTAGACTACTAAGCTAAATATTAACTGGCGAAACAAAATCTCGAAAGCGTAAAGTGTAAAATTTATGAAAAATTCAGTAGAGCTTGCAAAGCAGTGGTGCTGTGAAATGCTTTCGGCCTATGCTTGGGGGTTGAGTGGGAGCTTTTGAAAACGCTGTAGATTACAATGACAATTAAATATTTAGTTGCAAAGCGTGGCTCTTAATGTGCCAGATGTTTCAAGCATAAATAAATAAATAAATAAAGTTTAGACTGTTTTAAGGCTGTTAAAATAGTTAATGTAAAAATGGTGACACAAACTGCCAGTACTTGAATTTTAAAATTAGTAAATTTTGTACAAGAATTGTTTATTAAAGAACTTTCAAGTATGTAACTGAAAGTTAAATAATTAAGTTTAAAAATTCTGAAGCGCAATAAATTAAAACTACAATTTATCTCATAAGATTCAATCGAATTGTGCAAAGTCAAAAAGTAGAAGACAATTCAGAAGCAACCATGTGCAAAATAAAGTTAAGAAAGTGATACTGAAGTACTGAAAATTACTTTTCTTTTATACTTTTTTTTTTGTGCAGCACTTTGTGAAGGCTCGCAATACCAAAACCAACATCCAAACATTTTAGATATTAAACTTTCTTTCTTATTGTTTTGAAAATATGTTTTTATTGAACTCACCGCTTTCTTATGAAATTCAGTCTATTTAAATTTCGTTAGTTTCTTCACATTTTTATATATCTGATAATTTTATTAAATCAGATGAAAACATACACTCAGAGAAAAGCTTTTCTCTAATGGAATAGGATCTGACAGAATTAGCTATAAAATTAAAAATAAAAATTTTAATTACATATGTATGTATGTACAATCGACAGCTTTGTAATTATGTGAGTCAACCTTATTACATTATTTAATAGCTTTTTTTTTGTTAGGGATATGGTAACAATGTATGTAAAAGCACATGTTTGTCCACTTTGATCCCGAGTCAAACATAAAATTCACTGCGTGTACATTAGTTGATTTACCACCAGTTTCATCAATAAGGGTTTGTTTTAAATTTTCCTCTAAAAATGTTTCATTTTGTTACAGACATTCAATAAAAAAATGTGATTTTCAAGTATGATTCAAGTTTTTCTATTAATTAATACTGTTCAAAACTTCGTTAAAAACATTACGTTGCATGCAAAAGAATTGCAAAATTCAGAAGAGTAAAGTACAGACCAAAACTTTGAAGTCCCTATAAATTACGGCATGCAATTTCTTAAAAAAAAATTAATACTTTGTAAACTATTTAAACTGTCATTAAACGCTTAAAAAGTCGAATTGTCGAAAGAAGTGCAGGTAGTAGCATGCTTTTAGGCGCTTAACAATGAATAAAAGTTTCACTTTGCGAATGGTAAAAGGAGGTTGAGGGAGAGAGTGCCGGGTACATTTACACAATTGATGGAGTTGCACTTCTTCGTTTGTAAGCGGAATAAACTTTTTCGCAAACAAGACGTGATTCTATTCTGCTTTGTTGTCTATTTTTGTTATGGTAATGTTTTTCTTAGTGTTACTGTGATGGCACGAGAACGGCTCAAGACGCCATTGGAAGTTTTTGCAGCCATCAAAATAAGAATTTGCAAAAATAGCAAAGGCAAATACTTGAGTCATAGGATGTTTTGAGGTTGTTGTTGGTGTTGTGGTTGCCGTCGGTGGCAAGAAATCCAATACTTAATGAAGGTGGCATTCCTGCGACACCCAAAAATAGGCTGCAGTATTTTGAGCGGTTGCAAAGTCGATTGAAATGTACTGCTTCATTTTGCATTACGAAAAAGCACACCAACGACAAGCAAGACACGATAAGCAATAAAATTAAATATAAAAGAAAGTATAACTTCTCGCGTCATGTTTGTCGTTGGTGTATTTTTTTGTGACACAAAATAAAGGGATTACTTTTCAGCTGCCTAAAGATATGCAATGTATTTTTAAATGTATTTTAACTTGCTGCTTTATTCTGTGTAACGAAAATGCACACCAACGATAAGCAAGACACGAGAAGCAAATAATTTCGTATAGAAATTATTTTGCAGCATTTCGTTGGTGTGCTGCTTCATGATACAGAATAATAATGCAGTTATGTAGAATAAGGCTCTAAATTTCTTTCCGTTCAATCATTGTTCTGGTCCTCTTTTTTGAATAATTGATATCATCTGGTCCCAAATATTTTCGATAGGATTGAGACCTGGCCAATCCAAAGAAATAATGCGCAAATGTTTTTACAATTTTGAAATTAATCTTAAAACTCAGATTATTAAACTAAAAAAAAAATGCTTAGATGGTAAGGTTTCATGGTGTTACAGAGCGTTCCCGATGAAAAGTAACTGAATCTTTTTGGAAAACTGGGCTTTCCTTATTATTTCTGTAACAGACTCCAAACTTTTGGTACAACTCCGTTTAATATTATGTAATTGTTTTTTTTTTCATTCAATGTACTCTCTAACATTAAAATTGACTCCGCTGTGCATCCCCATACCACTAAATAGGAGGAATGCTTGAATGTGGGAAAAATTCAAGTTTATTCATAGCATTCACCTTGTCTACGACGGAAGGTGCCAAAGCCATCGATTCTATTAGGCTGAACTTAGACTCGTCCAAAAATATGACACGTGATCAATACAGGAAAAATAAAAAATTTCACCGCACACCATATATTTCAAAGCATTCTTGAAAGGAAATTAAAAAAAGAATTTGTTTGACCGAACGTAGGGATCGCGTGCATTAAACTATTTCGTCATATCTTCAATACTTGCTGTCCCATCTGAATGTATGATAAAGGTTAATTTTTATAGAGTGATACAAGTTTAAATCATAATAAAACATAGAAATATATTTTTGTAATATAGTATATTATAGTAGCATAGTTATCTAATAACATAGTAATGAAACGGGCTTTATGGGATAGAAAATTTTATGGCATTAATGTTTAAATATGATTTCGGCCATGTGGCACACACATTTAGTTCACAAACTTTTAGCAGCATTTGCGGCCGGATTTCGCCGATAACTCTTAGAATGTTGATTTCCAAGTGTTCAATGGTTTGTGGTTTGTCGACGTACACAAGTGACTTTACATGACCCCAAAGAAAATTATCCAATGGGGTTAAATAACACGATCTTGAGGGCCAATTAATTGGGCCATTTCGTGAAATTATTTTTTCGTCAAAAGTTTCCTTGAGTAAATCAATTGTAGCGCCCGCTGTGTGGCATGTGGCTCCGTCCTGTTGGAACCACGTATCAGCAAGATTAATGCCAGCTAATTGAGGTACGAAAAAACTTCAATTATGTTCCTATACAGTACACCATTGACAGTAACATTCTGACCATCATAGTTTTTGAAGACATATGGCCCAATGACTCCGCCAGCCCATAAGGCGCACCAAACAGTAATTTTCTGTGGATGCCATGGTGTTTCGACAAAAGCTTGTGGATTCTCCTCACTCCAAATACGACAATTCTGTTTATTTACGTACCCATTTAACCAAAAATGGGCTGCATCGGAAAATAAAATTTTCCATGGAAATTCAAAATCAATATCAATTTGTACTTCAGCCCATTCGCCGAATTGGCGGCGCATACGATGATCGTTTGGCTTTAATTCCTGCACAAGTTGAATCTTGAAAGGTTTTAAGCCAAGATCTTTTCGTAAAATCTTCCATAAAGTGGAAAGACACAACCCCAGTTGCTGAGAGCGGCGACGAGTTGATTGATCTATACTCTAATTCTTTTAGAATTAGGATCATCTTCAATGCTTTTCTGTACGCGGCTGCAGATTCTTCAGTGCTGATCTATACTCTAATTCTTTTAGAATTAGGATCATCTTCAATGCTTTCCTGTACAGCGGCTAGAGATTCTTCAGTGCTCACTGTCCGGCGTCTCACGGGATGCACATTATCAGTAACAGTTAAAAATATGGTCCGAAAACGATATACTGTTCTTCGAATTAACGATCTACTGTTCTTAAAATGTGGTGCGAAAACGATCTATTGTTTTTCGCATTAGCAGCTCTGAAGGA
This sequence comes from Dichetophora obliterata, assembly GCA_963920525.1. NCBI lineage: Eukaryota > Metazoa > Arthropoda > Insecta > Diptera > Sciomyzidae > Dichetophora > Dichetophora obliterata. The sequence continues at coordinate 18,895,987 of OY986438.1, read as the reverse complement.
CGATTATGTACGCCATAAAATGGACGAAGTACTAGATAAGTTTGACGAAAAGAGCCATTATTTTAATTAAAAATTTCCACAATTTGCACGCGTTGCTCTTATGTAAGTCGATCCATAATTAAATGTCAAGCAAACTAAACAAAAAGCAACTATAACCTGTTAAGTGGGTGGTCAAATTAAGCAGTGATGCTAAATCAAAGTGGTATCACTCTATAAAAAACACTCAATAGCGCTATTTTTGTCCTGAGAAGACCAATTTTTTTGCTGCAAAGATCATTGACCCTAAGGCTTGGTTTTCACTATGTCATTTTTGTGACAACACAAAAGCTTGGCACCTGAAATACCACCTTAATGAAACTCTAAAACATTTTGTACATAGGTCCATTTAATATTTTAATCGTTTTTAATTTTCCAAGATCGAGAAAGTTAGAAAAAATGTTCACATGTTGTATTTTTAACTTGATTCACAACAACTGACCACTGAAAATGACATAGTGAAAACCAAGCATAAGTAACCCGTTCTAGTACTGACTTACCTCCTCAACTCCTACAACATGAATTAGAAAAAAAAGTAAAAACTAATAAAATGTTATGGAGCCATTTCTATTCTACAATATGGTGAAGTCCTCCGGAGTGCTGGGCAACGGCTCCAAAACATTTTATTTGGTTTAACTTTGTTTTTTGAACTCGTGTTGTAGAAGATTGGATCTGGTGGGTACCCAGCAAAGTTTTTGTTACAATTGTGACATGCATTCTTAGGGACACTGCTTCCAGAAGACATTCTATGGATCTAATTGAGCTTTTTCTAATCCTTATCAAGAAGTGCTTTCAAGAAGCATTCTCATAAACTGTGCCCGGTTCTTTGCACTTCCTGCAGTTGTCATCTGTGGTGATGCCAAGCTTCCTCGCGTGGGCTGCCGTCATGCAGTGACCAGTGAGTCCTAGTGTCCCACTAGTGTCCTGCAATCTTTGCGCGGGCGTGCCAAGATGAACGGAGTTCGTTTTTCGCATTGTGCATTGCACATGATTTTCGAGATTTTGCACGATGTCGTATCTCTCCATCTACGATTCACTGCTATTGTGGCTCTTCTTTCGAGGTTCCTGTACAACTCTTGTAGCGGAGTAAGTACATGTTCTTACCTGTGCAGAGGGTTAAATATCATTTAATTTTAATTATTTTTTATGTATTTTTTCATTTTCCGTGGGATTTTTCAAGTCTCCAACGAAACGCAATCATTTCCTACTTCAAATACCAAATTGCCGTGAAAATCGGAAAAAGGAAAATTTTACGCGGATTTTTAAGCAAGCCCCCTAACCACAAAAACCATTTCTTTCCATGGAATGCATTCTTAAATTTCTCCTCAAAAACACCTACTAGAATTCTTTCATTTAAGGGCTCAAAGAAATCTTCCATTGAAAAAATTTTGGAAGCACTTCTAGAGAAGACTGAGGAAAGCATTTCTCCCAATGACATGCATATGTTAAAAGAATGGCTTCTGGGTATGACAGTGGAAGGGATGGAACACAGGACTTTCCCTTCCACTTGTTGGAAGGGATTTCATTCATATGTTAAAAGAATGTCTTCTGGGTATGAAAGTGGAAGGGATGGAACACAGGACTTTCCCTTCCACTTTACGTTCTTTTGCAAGCACGTTTTTTTGCTGGGTATATACTAGAACGTCGTACTTGAGATCAATGTCCTATAGAGCAAAGAGATATGCTTACTTAATATTGCATATAAGGTCCTGTCGAGCGTTTTATGGGATAGATTGAAACCCATCATAAACCAACTGATTGGACCTTATCGGTGTGGCTTCAGACCAGGAAACTCTAGATATCATCCACCAGATTTTTACTCTATGACAAATCTTGGAGTAGACTCAAGAAAAACAAATCGACACCCGTCATCTTTTTGTCGACTACAAAGCCGCCATCGACAGCCCAATAAGGAATTACCGTTACTCTACCATGTCTGAATTTGGTATTTTTGCAAAACTAACCTGACTTTGCAGGATAACACTCAAAAACACCTGCATAGCATCTAAAATCGGGTAGGACAGCTCCCCATCATTTGTTCTCAAAAGAGATTTCAGACAAGATGATTCCTTGTTGTGTGACTTTTTAAACCTAATGATGGAGAAGATAGTCCCAGTTGCTGATCTGAAGCGTTGTGGCACAATATTCTACAAAAGTGTTATGCTGCTTGCAAATAATGATGACATCGATATCATTAGCCCAAAATACACTGTAGTGCTCAGTCTGCGTAAAACCAGTTTGGTTTGGGTACATGAACTGTGTTTGATTGTATTGGTGTAGGAATCACCCAGCCCCAGCAGTAAGCAATTTCAATGCCTGATGAAATCTGGTGTGAAATAAGATCTATTATGCTTTGAAAATTCAGGAATGATATCATTACTGATTTTAGAATAAGCATTTCCATTCAAGGTTTCTGAAAATTTCCCCGAAATTGTCTAATCTGTGAACATTTTGTTTTGTTTCAATCTCAGACCGGAAGATGTCCCTGAGTTTAGAAGCGAAGAAGTAAAGCTGTCAAACGTTTATGAGTGCTTTCAGTTAGCCCGACACTGAATTTGCTTCGTAGTCGCACCTGAGCGACGATTGAGATTAGAAGCGAAGTCGTAATGCCAACAAATAACTTTGGGAAATTTAAATAAAAATCTAATAATGCGAAGTAGTCGACTCGTAATTTTTCATACTGAAAAATAAAAAAAGGGAGAACGTTGGAGAAGTTATATACAATATTGTAATGAAAAATACTTAAATGCAAAAGATATTGTATATATATTATATTAAATTATATTATGTGTATATATACAATAATATGTTATATTATATAAAGGGTTCTCATCTAAGCATGTAACTAACCCGTAAACTTACATGCGCGTAAACTATCTGTCAAAATTTGTTTGGACGTGAGTTGACGTCATCTCCGAGCCTATTTTGTAGTGTTAACTAGCATGTAAATCTACGTGTGTGAATGAGGGTTGCCTTTGGCGCTAAATATTACATATTTAAAGTAGTTGAAGTAAATTTGAACACGTTTTATTTATTTTTCAATGTTAATGAAGGTTTTAAAAAAGTTTAAAATTTAAAAAAGTCATAATGTTGTCGCAGCCGCAGCTGCCATTTTGTCGTCGTTTACGTTATTTACACTTTATCGCTCATCAAAAGTTTAAATGCTATACATGTTTACATATTTACATGCTTCGATGAGAACCCTTATTATATTATATTATATTTATTACCTACTTTTTTATTTTAATGTTAACTTCAGTGTATTTAATACCTGATAGAAGGCCTGATTTTTTAGCGTTTCCTGAGGCCTGAATTTTCGGAGGAATATTTTTGGGGATATTCAGGCCTGAGTGTACGCTTTACGATGACAGGTATTACGTAAGTATGACATCTTAATGAAAAAAGGAAATCAAGTGGTGTGTTGAATACTCAGGCCTTACCATTACCCCTCAGGCTTGAGAGAATATATTGTTTCAGGACTACTTCAACCGCTGGGCACTTCAATAAAATATAAAGACTTCGCTTATGTGTGCGTGTCAGTCCATTCCCTACGGAGAAAAGAACCGATTCTGAACCTATTACGTGATAAGTTACCAAAGGATAGGGACCCGTCCCAATTCTGCCACCAACATATGAAACCGACTGGCCACTTTTACATAGCGCTGCCATTGACAGGGGTCAATTATCGCCTGGTGAATTACTTAAGACCTGTCCAGTGATCGGCCTCGAAAAATAGAAATTTAAATCTGTCCCGTAACAGTCACAAAAAACCTGTTCCTTGATGAGTTATTTCAGACCTGTGCTGTGATAGCTGTCCATTGGAGCTGTCACGTGACCAGTCATTTAAGGACAATTGACTCCGTAGGGTCGTCACTACAGCTTTTTCGGTGAAAAAGAGCTCGTTTAGCTTGTTCACGATAGATCACTTCTATCAACTGATTTTCATTTTGAAGATAAATACGATTTGTTTAAAAATAAAGTGAAAAAATGAAAGAAATATATTGACTACGAAGGAATTATTACTTTACGATTCTTCATAAGTGTACGAAAGCATGATTAACGGTCCAATTAGGTGACACCTCCAACTCTTTGTAAATGAATTCCACCTCTTAAAATCAGTCTTTCAAATAAGTTTAAGCTTGTGAACTTTTTGACCACTACACAAGAACTGCTACAGCAATGCTCACAAGGAAGATCAATTAAAAACATATTGAAATTAGCAACAGTTCTGCGATTTTGTTCTCAGTGATCAAATAAACTGAGCATTGGGAATAAGCTAACTCTTATCCACTTTTCTAATCCTAACTGGTCATAACTAGAGGACCTAAGCGGCTCTGCGTAAAATGGCCCCAAAGCAAAATTTCAAATTTTATATGAAAAACAACAACACGAAAAATTGGGGCCATATCTCTTTTTATTTTTTGGGCCATTTTTCCTTTTTTGGTGTGGAGTTATTTTTAAAATTCTAAATAAAAAAAAGCGGAGTTATTTCACTGGGCCTTAAATGAATTGCCTTTGTACGCAATATTTAAAATAACATTTCGTAAAATGGCAAATAATTTTGCCATAAAAAGCGTGACTTTGCAAAAAAAAAATATTCCCTGTGGGCCTTTTATATCCTTTAAGGAAACATTTGTGTTCATTTTTCTTTTTGTTTTGGGGCAAAATTTCATTTTTTATTGCATTTTCATTTCAAATTTCATTTTTTTAATATGTTATTTGAAAAAATGCCCCTTTTCATTTTCCTTTTTCATTTTGTGCCATTTTTTCTGGGGCTATTTTGGGAAGAGTCGTCCTAAACAACTTTATTCCAGCGTTTATTCTTCCCATTTCTTTGACGACTGAACTTTTGAAAAATGCCCTTAGCAACTGTAGGATATGCCTCCATCAACGACACTAGTTTTTCTAACTGCTTATCGATAATCAGCGAAGTTCGAACGTCGAAACCTACTCATAAGAATGCTATTAAATTCCCAAAATTTGCTTTAATATACATTTTTCTGGCTAACATTGTTCAATTATAATTTTCTATATATTCTTTTTTTTTCATAACTTTTTTTTTGCTTTTACTAAAAGTTTTTCAGAAACTTCATTTGTTCTTCAAGTCTTGATTTCGAAAACCTTTCAATTAATTATGCAATCTTACGGTACATGCTCTTTTAATACACTTACGCGGCCAATTCTATGCTTTGTAATTTTTTTTTTTACCTACTTTTTGTTGTTGTCTCTATTAATGTGGATAAACTTGGAATGGCAGCATTTCTGCATTTATTGCTTTACCGTTAAACTTTGGCAATCGCTGACGCTGCAAGTGCGTCTGTTCATACTTAGCCTTAACGTTGCCACCTTTTTATCATTTACTGTGCCGCCTTTACACTTCACTGCAATTGCAAATTGCAAGTAAGAGGCACTTGAGCAACACTTCCTTCCGCTGGCCGTTGTTGTGCAAAGTTGCCAGCCCGTAAAGGCAACAACAACAACAACAGCCACAGCAGCGACAACAGCGACATGAGTGCAAACAACAGCAGCCGCCAACAACAACAACAACAATGCAAACTTTTTCATTAATAACGATTTTCCATTAACTATCGATTGATTTTGCAGCACCAACGCGTTCGACTGCGTTACGCTTTACTCCACTACGCTCCGCCCCGTACGCTCACTTAACAACATTTACGCCAACAACACTTGAGTGCTGCCACTTGGAGCAAACAATAACATTGTTTGCAATATTGCCGGCAATTCCCCAAATACCCGGCCTAGCCACCTTACCATCGACACCCGCAACAACGTCACAGCCACACCTACTTAATTCTAGCCCATAACCGGCAACACTGGCGCAAAAGTTGTTTTAAAAAAATAAAAGTATAGTAGTTGGTGTGGGTGGAAAACGGAAAAACTCATTGAAAACTTTTCTTTCACGGTTCACTTAATTTTTTTTCTTATTGTTGTTGCTGTTGAGCGCTTTCTATCATTTTATGTTTGTTGTAGTTTTGCACTGTTTTTGTATTTTTCCCTCTTGTTGGTGTTGCTGTTGTTGTCGGTTCGCGTTTCACCGCAGACACACTGAGGTGTATCGTAATGTTGCCAACTTCTCGCCGTAAATGCGTCGTTTTCATTATGCAGCAGTGCCCCTGCAGCACCACCCTGCACCGCTTCCGCTGCCTCTAAGTCGGCAACAATATTCGAATTATACTCCAAGGAGCAAGTTTTTGCTTTTAACACCGAAAAAAGTATGCAATACTTTTATGTCTATAATAATTCTTTTTTGAGCTGTATCCTACTAGCAGTATTGTTCGGCATTTTCAAGCGATTTTTTGCTGATGCTGCCCCTTTCTTTTTTGACTTATTTCGCGCCTGTTTTTCTATTGCTTCCTTTTTATAAATTATGGCAGCAAAGGTTTAACCGCTACAAAGTAGTGGAAAAGTTTTTTTTATTTAGTTACTTTGCTTAAGTTTTTTTCATTAGACGTTCGTAGTTTTCACCCAACAATAGGCTATAAATTTAACGGTCAGCAGAGATTATATTTTGATTATTTAGTGTTGCAACATAATAGGCGTTGCTGTGAATGGTACAGCTGTTGAGTGCTAGTTTTAACCTCCACGCGTACTAGAGATGTGCAGTGAATGTTTCGTGTAGAGACACCTTCACTGTTACGTAAAGAAATAGTAGGACCAGCAATTTTTTGGTACCGTGACTCCTAGAAGTATAACAGATAGCGACAAGGTATGTTCAAAAAATATATTAACTTAAAACTAATAGGACCGAGTCATACTTTTCATCTCTCTTAGGTCTAGTTTGGGGCAGATATAAACTACTTACGACATTTTTCTTAATTTCTTGTATTAAAATCCTTAGAAGGGTGGCTGGTAAGGAGTAGGTATGTTCAGAATAAATATTAACAGTGAAAAAATCATTGGATGAGGTCGTAATTTTCATCTTCTTGAGTTCGGGGGAGATATGAACTATTTTAAACATTTTCTCTTTTTTTTTAAATGAAATGTTGAAGGTGAGAAAATAGTAGGACAAGCTCATACATTTGACCTCTGTAGGGGCTAACTCAGGGGAGATATAAAATATTTTAAAAATTTTCCCTCAAGTATTTTGTAAGGAGATATCAGTATATTCACAGACAGCTCTCTGATGAATGGCAGAGCTGGGTCAGGCGTTTACTCAGAAGAGTTAAGCCCATCCTGTATACTGAGGTTAGGGAGGTTTGTGGCTGTATACCAGGCGGAAATGTTTGGCGTAGTGCATGCGCCATCTGATAGATGGCCGGATCAGTGGCAAGAAAATTGTCATTGCTCTCGATAATCAGTCTATGCTTAGGTGTATGCAACGGACAGACACCACTTCCAGGTTGGCCATAGAATGTCTTACAAGACTCAATAGGTGCGCCCAGACAAATGAGTACACACTTATGTGGGTGAGAGGACACTCTGGCATAGAACAGAATGAAAATGCTGATTCTTTAGCAAGAGAAGGTTTTCTTTAGCAATTTTGTGGACCAGAACTACGAATCTAAATAGGCGACAACATGGTGACGGACAACGGACTCGGAACACCGTACAAGGTAGGAATAAGCTGTTAATTGCAGGCAATCAAAGGCGGCCGTGAAGATGTCTCGTAGTGAGGAACCAAAAGTTATCCAGTACAATCGAAAAACTTTAAGCTGGATTACTGCACTGGTCACAGGACACGGTCTCTTCATGTACCATCTCGGGAAGATGACTCTGACCGAGGACGATACGTGTAGGTTATGCCTAGAGGAGCCGGAAACAGCAGCACACATTTTGTGCCAGTCTCCGGCGCTGGCAAGCATAAGATTGACCACTCTGGGACGTCCATTTGTTGGTGAAGCCGAGATTAGTCAACTGACCTACAAGCATATGCTTGTTTTCTCAACCTTCACAAAGGTTGCCTATACAAGGAACATGCTCATGTGATCCGAGCAGTAGCATCCTTTGTCCAATAGGGGACGAAAAGGGACCCACTGTGGTCTGCTTCCGCAAATCCCCGACTTATTGTATATATTTTGTAAGGAGATTCTTAAAAGAATGGCAGATAGGGAGTAGGTTTGTTCAGAAAAATTACTAACGCTGAAAAACACAATAGGACCTGGTCATTCTTTTTATCTTTCTAGCCATTGATTCGGGAGAGATATGAACAATTTGCGACATTTTTCAAAACCCCTTTTATAAGAGAACTCTTAGAATGGTGGCAGACTGCAGATATTTAAAGGTAGGTGTTTTCAAAAGAAATGGTGAGGTTGAACAAATAATAGGACTAGCTCATTTATATGACACCTCTAGAGGTTATTTAGGGATATATGAAGAGAGATATGAACTATTTTCATAATTTTTCTTAATTCTTTGTAAAGGGACTCTAAGAATGGTGGCAGATAGGCCAGGTAGGAGTAAGAATGTTCAAGAAAAATATTAACAGTAAAAAAATGTAACAAGATTATACACACCCTAGGGAGATGAAAATCTCCCTAGGTATATAATGTTATATACCTTAAAAAGTGGTAAGTATCTTTAAGAGAAATGGTGGAAAATACTAGGTTCAGGTCATGCATTTGGTCCCACTAGGGAAATTGAGAAAGATTTGAGAACTATTTAAGACATTTTTCTTAATTTTTTATATGGAGGATTTCAGAATGGTTGCAAATAAGTTCAAACGAAATAGTGGGACGTCAAAAGAAATAGTGAGGGTTAAAAAAGAATAGGACTGGCTCATATATTTGACCCATCTAAGAGTTAATTCTGGAGAGATATTAGCTATTTCCAACAGTTTTCTTAATTTTTTTGTATTGGTAATCTTAGAAAGGTAAAAGATAGGAAGACAATTTGTTCGGAAAATGTATTAACTTGGAAAAAATAATAGGAGTAAGTCATACTTTTTTCCCTCTTGGGCTTACACATAATATATTTTATTGTATTGAACACATATTCATAGTGATATTCAGAAGCTATCCGTGGTCGCATGCCACCTATCCTAAAAGAACAATACATTGTAACAGTAGTAAGCGATCACTAGCTTTAGGGCAAAGTGCATCAAGAGGACGACATATCACCATACATCTAGAGGGCGACATATATATGAGGTGGCATACGACTTCGGATATCTTCTGAATATCACTATGAATATGTATTAAATACAACAAAATAAATTATTTGTAAGTTGATTATTTAATAAGTAAAAAATATGGAATAGTTTATACATAAGAATTACAGATGAGAATATTTTCTTGTTTCATACTTTTTAGAGATTAATTTTTAGTAGTCGGGCTTTAGTTTTTGAACTTATTTTTTATTTTAATTATTTTGAGGATATATTTTCGTGATAAAATATTTGCAGATCAGCTTCTTATTAATTTTGTTTATCTCTTATTGTTTTGCATGTTATATAAAAATTCAAATTATGATAAGTAGCTCAGAAGGTAGGGGCTTAGTTGACTTTCTTTCCTCTAGAGGGCGCCATATTAAATTAAATGTGAAGTCACAAAACCTATAAGAATACGAGCTGCTTATAACCAGCTAAAAAGCAAAACGCTTCCAACGATACCTCATTTATCGAATTATGATAAGTAGTTTAAAAGTTCGGAGTTTATCTGACTTTCTGTCCTCTAGAAGGCGCCATATTCAATTCCCTGTGACGTCACATGGCCTTTAGCTATCGAACAATCAGAATGCTTCCAACGATACCTCATTTGTCGAATTATGATAAGTAGTTTAGAAGTTAGGAGTTTATTTGACATTCTGTCCTCTAGAGGGCGCCATATTCATATATGTGACGTCACATAACCTATCCCCAGCGGACGATCAAAACGCTTCCAATGATACTTCATTGGTAAAATTATGATAAGTAGTTTAGAAGTTAGGGGTTTAGTTAAGTTTTTGTCCTCTAGATGGCGTCATATTAAACTTAATGTTACGTCACATAATTTTTTTCACCGAACGATTAAAACACATCTAACGATACCTCATTTGTTTATGTCACTACAAAATTTTTTTCCATGACTTTATGTCCTCTAGAAGGCGCTTTATTAAATTTAATATGACGTCACGTATCCAATAACCAGAAGACCATTAAAATGCTTTCAACGATACCTCATTTGTAAAATTATAATAAGTATGTTGTGAAGAAGTGAGAGTGGAACAGATGAACATACATACATTAAGGCACCTCACGAAAAAAGTGGCTCGGCACAGTTGCTCAAGATAATCCTTGGTTTATGTTATGATGATTCCCCAAGTATTTCGACTCTAGCGATTGCCATTTGTGAGCTGGAATGGTTTGAAATAACCTCTAAAAATCGATTTTTTTTGTAACCATATTGGCTTGTATAATAGTTTTACAAAATAAGTTGTCAGAAATTACAACCCGGAAAAAGCACTTCCAATCTATATCAAAGAATTTAAATTTTTGCATTCGGATTAAAGATAATGCTGTTTTTCATGCTTTTTTAAAAATTTGTTTTTACTAAAATTCAAAAAACTGGGAGTGGGTGGAAATTTCCCTTAAAAAAATTGCCCTTGACAAAATTCAACCTCACAAAATTTCGATTTCCAAAATTGTCCCTTTTTAAAATTTCCTTTACGAAATCGCCCCTTTTACGAAAAGCGCGCGCTTTTCCACAGTATCAACATATTATTCTTTAATTTATTTTTTGTACAATTTCGTAAAGGTGAATTTTGTAAAGGAAAATTTTGTAAAGGACAATTTTAAAAAAAGGCAATTTTGCAAAGTACAATTTTGTCAATGAAATTTTGTATAAGGGCAATTTCGACCCCAACCCCAAAAAACCTAACTATTTCTAATGCGATCAAGATATCGTTGGAAAGGTTTTGAGAGCTCGCATTGATTCCTAGTCAGAAATGCTTAAATTGATATATATTAAAATTAAAATATTTATTATAAAAAAAACACCTACTGAAAAAATATTCTAAGTAATTAAAAAAAAAATAATAAAAGTAATGAAGTTATTTGAATTTTGAAAATTTTTGTATGGAAATAAAATTAAAAAAAATATCAAAAATATGCATGAAAAACAGCGTTACCTTTAATCTGATTGCAAACATTTACAATTTTTTGTAAAGATTGGAAGAGCGTTTTCCGGCTTAAAGTTTCTGACAGTTAAATATTTTTAGAAAAAACTCGATTTTTAGAGGTTATTTCAAACCATTTCAGCTCACGGATGGCTATCGCTAGAGTCGAAATATTTGTAAAATCAGCATAACATAAACCAAGGACTATTTTGAGCATTTGTGCCGAACAACTTTTTTTTCCTATGCAGCGTGAGGCGCCTTAACATAAATACATACATCTGAAAGATATTCACTTTCTTAATATACTTTGCCTTGAATATACTTTGTATTTCATTTTCTTATGTTATCTTTTTACTTAAAATTTTTATGTTTAAATGTCTTGTTTGAAAAATATTTTCTGGGATTCTGAAATTAAACTTCGATCGAGCAACAATTAATATTAGTTTCTTCTCACTACACTACATACATACATACATACCGGTCAAGCACATATACTACTCCTTTTGCTTTGCTGTAGTCGGGTAAAAAAGAAAATAGTTTGCGTGTCGGCTCTAATACTCGACAGTTGTTTACTTCTTTTCTAGAAATTTTAAATATATATAATAGGCAAAGGTAAATAAAGGCATCTCTTATATTACTGAAAGGATTATAGGCTTTAGTTCCTATTTTAAAATTTATTACTTATATAAAATAAATACATTATAATTGAAAATTGAATTCCTTCACTATTATTTTCACCTTAAAAAATTATAGATATTGATAAAAGTAAATTATTATTATCAACAGTTTATTTACAAAATAAATTTAGTGAATAAACTTAAAACTAGGCTCTAACTACTATGGTCTTCAGCAAAATAAAAAGAAAACTTATTAAACTAAAAAAAAACGAAATGAAAATAAAACTTCACAAATTGTTGATATTTTAATAGGGGAGTTAGAAAATAGCTGTAACAAAGTTTGGAAAATTCAATTTCTTTGAAATATTTTTAACTCTGCTTCATAATATTAGAGATTACAACTGGAATTTATTATAGCCACACTATTTATTCACGATATTAAAAAAAATGTTATGAGAAAGTTTGTTGATTTAAAAAGAAATGGTTTTTCCGAAGAAAGTCAGGCGTTACAACTTGCCCAGTTTTCGAAGATGACTTGAGAATTGTAGTAACACTAAAAAAATGCACTTAATCGGAATTACTAAAGGTTTTGTTAATTTTTTTCTGATATATTAACATATAGGCCCTTATTATGAGCTGCGTTCGATCTTCGACTGTAGTCGAATGGCCTGATCGAACGAATTTGCATTTGGTATTATAACGTGCTTTCGACAAAGAGTAGCGCTATTGTGAATTTCGTTAATTTTGTTTCTTCACGGTAGTATATTTCTATCAGGTGATTGTGGTTTTATTTCAACTAAATACGATTGGTTTGAAAGTTGATTGCAAAAAATAAGACAAAAAAGTTATAACTATGACGAAAATAATTTCCATAAGATTCGACGCTTCGTCAGAAGAGGATGAAAGCTTGACGGTACTGGCTAGAAGTAGAAAAGGGTTGAGCAAAGCTTTCTTTAGCTTATCTTAAGCCACTTTGCTGTTCTAACTGGTGGTCCTAAGCAATTTAATTCCAGCATGAGTTCTTCCCATGTCTTTGTCGCCTGAACTTTGGAACAAATATCCTTTGCAGTCAAAGTTTGCCTCCATCAATAAGACCAGTTTTTCTAACTGTGATTTCTTGCTCACCACCTTAGACCTGCATACAAATTACAAAAACAGTTTAATAATAGTTTTTAGTCTTTAAAAAGGAAAACACAATCGCAAAATACTTAAATTTTTAACAATTATTGCTAAGCTCGCATCGCATCGAAAGCAAAATCCTATTCGACTGAAATGTCGATGAGCAACGAACATTTCGATAGGGTTGCACTGCTCATAATAAGAATTGAACTTTCGATACTCGTTGTTCGATAACCAGTGAAGATCGAACGTCGAAAGCAACTCATAGGCCCTTATTATGAGCTGCGTTCGATCTTCGACTGTAGTCGAAAGGCCTGATCGAACGAATTTGCATTTGGTATTATAACGTGCTTTCGACAAAGAGTAGCGCTATTGTGAATTTCGATCATATTGTTTGTTCACGGTAGTATATTTCTATCAGGTATCGTTGTTTTATTTCAACTAAATACGATTGGTTTGAAAGTTGATTGCAAAAAATTAGACAAAAAAGTTATGACTATGACAAAAATAATTTCCATAATATTCGACACTTCGTCAGAAGAGGATGAAAGCTTGACGGAACTGGCTAGAAGTAGAAAACTGTTGAGCAATGCTTTTTTTAGCTAATCTTAAGCCACTTTGCTGTTGTTCAAACTAGTGGTCCTAAGCAATTTAATTCTGGCGTGAGTTCTTCCCATTTCTTTTTCGCCTGAACTTTGGAACAAATATCCTTTGCAGTCAAAGTTTGCCTCCATCAATGAGACCAGTTTTTCTTACTGCGATTTGTTGCTTAGATCTGCATAAAATTTACAAAAACAGTTCAATATTAGTTTATAGTCTTTAAAAAAGAAAATCACAAAATACTTAAATTTTTAACAATTTAAGCTCAGCACGCATTGCATCGAAAGCAATATCCTATTCGACTGAAATTTCGATGAGCAACGAACATTTCGATTGGGTTGCACTGCTCATAATAAGAATTTAACTTTCGATACTCGTTGTTCGATAACCAGCGAAGATCGAACGTGGAAAGCAACTCATAATAAGGGCCATAATGTACATATATGCAGTAAAAAACTTACAAAAAATTTTTAATCCAGTCAAAGAGCGTGGAGCTTGTTGTTACTCTCTCACTGAAAGTGGAGAGAGATGGAGAGCAAAAGCTTCATGTAAAATCCCGCTTGTAAAATTGGTAGGTGATGACATTGTAATGCAGAACTGTAAGCGGAAAAATCTTGTTTGTGCTCACTTCTTGTTTGTGCTCACATTATTTTATTTTCGTTGTTCAAAAAAAAATTTGACTTTATTCGTCTGTATAGCAACATCGTGTTTTCTTACAGGAAGTTTTGCAATGAAGTGTGTTAGTGAAAATTATGAATCTAATAACTAAGTGTTATTAAATATTAATTCTGAAATTATATATTAAAGGTAATAAATTTGTTTATTATATTGTAAAAATAATTGTTAAAATAATTTGTGGCGTTATTTGCTTTTGTTATTTTCTTTTCGGTGTGTTCTTTTTCATTTTCGTTGTGTTTTTGGCAAAGAGAGGATTCTCGTTAAATTTTTTTTTTCCAATTTGGTGCGTCATTGTTTGTTCTCTTCTATCTTGTGCATACCTACCCCCGTCGTTGCTTACTGTGTAAGGTAGATGTCACCAGTGTTTTAGCGGTCATGCCCGAGTAAATGTAATTCAGAATTGTATACAAGCGTTGGAGGCCTCGCAGCTACATTGTATTTAAAAAAATACTTAGTTACGTCAAATGTCCATTTACCATTGGGATATGTAGCTGTGGTCAGTGAATCAACTTTTACAAAAATAAAGTAACAATATGAAAAAAAACCTACATACGAACAAGATATATGTTTCCAAAGTTTAACTTTACAAAAACTTATATCAATACGAACGTAACCATAAAAACAAACAAGAAATTAAAATTTAACAACATTTTAAACATCCCGTTTGTAAAAATTTGTCTGCGATGACATTGTAATGCGATGACATTGTAATGTAAGCGGGTGTGACAAAATCTTGTTTTTTATTTATTTTTATTTTTATTTATTTATTTATTTATTTATTTAGTTTGCTAAATTTATTTATTTAGTTTTTGCTCAAATTATTTTCTTTTCATTGTTCAAACAACAGTTTGACTTTACTAGGCTTTGGAGAAACATCGTTTTTTCTAGCAGGTAGTTTTGCAGTGAAGAGTATTTTGTTTTTAATTATTTATCTTTATGTTTAAACAAGATTATGTAAAATATCTTAGTGTTATTAAACATAAATTCTGAAATGCTCAAAAAAAAGGTAATAAATTCGTTCATAAAATTGTAAAACTTATTGTTAAAATAATTTGATGCGTCATTTTCTTTTGTTTGCTTCTTTTTGTTTTCGGTGCGTACTCTTTCGTTTTCATTGTGTTTTTGGAGTAAATAAGATTTTCGTGTAATTGTTTTTGTTCTCTCCAATTTTGTGCATAATTTTTTGTTCTCTCCAATCTTGTGCACACCTACTCCCATCGTCGCCTACTGTGTAAGGTAGATGTCATCAAAGTTTTAGCGGCCATGTTTGAACAAATGTTATTGAGAATTTTAAATAAGCTTTGGAGGCCTCGCAGCTACATTGTATTTAAGAAATAACTGGTTACGTCATGTGTCCATTTACCACTGGGATATTACAACTTACCTCATATCTTTGTTACAATTTGTCCCATGGAATGATTTCGAACATTTTTGATTATTAACTAAAATCTAAGGTTAATTAATTTATTTGGTTTAAATTAATGTAAAACTAACTAAAAACTTTAGTTGTTAATAAAAAAGTAAGACTATTAAATAAAATTTTAATATATAAACGAAATAAATAAAATTACTTCTTCAAAAACAATGTAGAAAATAGTTAATATCTTTTTGAATCAAACTATTTAAAGATACAATGTTTTAACTGAACCTATTTTTTACCCCAACATTTCTTCTGAGCTTACATTTCCTCTTTTTGTCACCTTTCTTGGGGTACTTTTATAAAAAATAAAAAGAAACTGTTTAAAAAAACATTCCCGGAATTATTCACTTGAAAATTCCCGGAACTATTCACAATGGCAAACCTCAGAGAGTAAAAATTGTCATGTAAAGCTTCTTGAGAACATAAGCCGTTCGGAGTCGGCATAAAACACTTAGGTCTAGTTCTCGGTCATTTGTGGTCAAACATTTAATAACACGCACAACACAATTGATCAAAAGAAGCTAGGTCAAAGTCCTTCTAAGGGCTGAAATGGCCAGTTTATTTATTTTTTTATTAGTATAGAAAAAAATTATTTTCCCCATGAAGGATCAAATGTAAGGGCCAGTTCTATTATTTTTTCACCCCACAACATTTTTTCTGAACATACTTACTATTTTTTAGCACCATTCTGTTGTTTTCAATCCATCACTTTCTGTGATTTTCATCCAAACCATGTGCTTTGCTTTAAAAATAGCTAATTGTTAGACAGGAAATCCTTTCTTTTCTTCAGAACAAAGTGTTAGAGAATATTTGAATATGCACCACATTTCTTTTGCATATTAATGTTTATACATTCATAGAAGAAATTCTAAGAATTTGCTTTAGAACTTAGAGTATAGTTACTTAGAATTTGTGTTTAAGAGAAATTTTTAGAATTGAAAATATAATTTTTGGTATTGAAAAATTTCACTGCATGTTTTCCAAAGACAAAGCTCATCAATTTTATTGTTTGATTAAAGAAATAAAACGTACGCAAAACTTGAAGTATCTTTTAAAGTAAAAGAGTTTACTCAATGTTAAAGTTACCATTATTTTTATGTTTCCACAAAAAAAGTGATATCATAAAGTTTACAAATCCTTAAGTTTTTATGTATGCTCCTATAAAGTGTGTTCTTTCTCTTATGAGCTATAAAGTTCCATTAATTTTACTTTCCTTGTAATTTTATAAATTTCAAGTTCTACGCTCTTAGTTTTTTATTTTTTTGTTTGACAATTTCATCAATTTTTCACATTTTTCCCAAATCACTTTCACACACACACACACACACACATACATAGATATGCACACAACGATAAATCACACAACATTTTCAACTAAATAATCTAATAAATATTGATTTTTATTCGTCATCATCGTGTCGAATATCTAACAAAATGTAATTTGATCAACTCCCTAAAAAAAGAGACAGTCAGTCGTCCACTGGAGCAGAAGTGAGATTGGTTCTACTACGTGGGGTCACAACAACAAAATCATTCAATCATTCAAATGTCCTTTGAACTATATAAAAATAAGGAGTAGAAAACAAAAAAAAAACCTTAATATATGACACTAATAAAAGTAAAAGCCAGCAGTAGAAAATCTAGAGAACTCGGCGCAAAGGAAATGAAATGAAATGAAGCGAGGGCATGATACAAAGTGGTAAACATGTCGTGACGTGACATGACGCTTCTTCTGTTTTCCTACAGCGACATCGTAGTCGTCGAAGACAAAAACACAAACTACAAAATTGAAACGACTTTTAAAAGGACAAACAAGTCGTTAAACTGGCGCAGACAGTAAGATTGAGTGTGTTAGCAAGACTTTAAAACTTTCTAACAAAGCATACTTTCAGGAGTTTTGGTCGGGATGGAAAAGAATTTGTTTATTCGGGTCGTTTGCATAGGGTTTGCAAAATTTCAATAAAACATGATCGATAACAATGACAACATGTCAAAGCAAAATCTGCTAAGCGACAACATTTCTAGATCTTAATATATATCATAATATAAACGTTTCGATTACGTTAAAACTTTTTATGAATAATAACTTACATTTTTTATTGCTAATAAATGTGTTTTCTCTCTTTTTACTTGCAGGTAAGTTGCACTACTATAATGTAATAAAAAAATAAGCTTCACCAATTAGTAAGTATCAAAAAATTTACCCCAAAACATTGGACTCTCTTTGGAGCACTTTTTTACTTTACTACTCGCACAGCAGCAACAACAATAACGATTCATCCTTAAAATAAATAATAAATGCTGGCTCTTTGCCTGTGTGTTTCATAAAATTGTACCTTTGAGCTCAATAAAGTAAATTGCTCATAAAAAGCTCCTGCTCAAAACTTATAAAAAAACAAAAGCAGCAGCGAACAACAACAAGAACAATGACAACATTAAAACTATAAGAAAAATGGAATAAATAATACAACAATTAAATTAAGTGTAGACACTAATGTGAAGTTGGTAACATTTGCTGACAAGTTAGAAATAAAAGTTTAGCCCAAAGCTTCTTTAATGGTTAATAAAGCAACTAAATTAGCTAAATTTAGGTTTTGTGTAGAAGTTTTGAATTATGTGACTAAGGCCGCGTTTATAAGGGACGCTTTGGCTGAAGCTGAAGCATAAAGCTGCTTTGCCGAGCTGTTTTTGATCATAGTGAACGCTTATTCAACGCTGCACAAAGTAGCTTATTGAGCTTATTGGTGTTCATAGTGCGCGCTTTATGCTGTGGCTGAGATGTTTTGTTTTCATTTGTTTCCTTGGAAATATGTCCTCAATTGTGTTTTGCGAAGCAAGTGAAAGGTTTTTTGATTAATGAATATGTAGCGATGATTGATCACCAACGAAACATCAAACCAGTAACATACAATAGTTTAAAGGAACTTGAAAACACAAAACATGACAACTGTGGAAAGTTTATCACAAAAAGTACCCAAGAAGTATGCAAGAACAACGAAAACTATGTAAGCAAACGAGATAGAATATACAAGTGCATAAAACTGAAAAGCACCCCAAAATGAGACAGCAACGCAATAACGGTTAAAACTTCAGCACAAAAAAATATCCAACAAATAAAATAAAATCAACGAAAATATTGTTAGCAGGCAAAATAAACAAGTGCCGAAATAAGTTGAAAAATTTAGTACAACGCAATTAATAACAAAACTAAACAAAAAAATTTAAACTATGTGATCAAACAAGAATAAAGCGCCGAAAAACATTTTAAAAATGCTCTACAACAAAGCATAAAAACAAAATTATTTTGCTGTGTGAGCAAGCGAGATGGAGATATAAGCGCTAAAAAGCATTTGAAAAGAAGCTTTATGCTAGCTTTATGCTGTCACTATGAACACTTTGAGCTTTTTCCATATGATTATACACAGAGCGTTTTTCAGATAAACCTCTCGGCTTAGCTAAAAGCGTTTACTATGAACGCGGCCTAAGTGACTTGAAAAGAAAACAATAGGCTCAAAGCGAACTATACCAAGTTTTTATGGTACATTTGAATTAAGTATGCATTTAATAATACGTAACTTTTTATCGACACAATATCGAAATGATAAGATTTAAACACAATATCGCAGGCAAATATTAGATTAAAGAGAATTTTAGGTAAAAATATACAAAAATCGTACAAATTATAGGAGTAAAATAAAACCAGAGCTGATAAAAACTTATTAGAGATACCGTGTTTCTGAAAAATTTTTAATATTTTTTTTACATGAATAAGAGTAGGGAGAAAGAGTGCACCAAATATTTTTGTAACCTTTTACCTGCAATATGAGCATTGAAAGAATATTTTTCAACCTTCAAAAGCATTTGGTTTTTTTCTAACGTAAAAGACGTTTAGGCGAATGGAATGTTCCAGATTACTTTGCCACATTAGAACCATAAAACTACATAATCTGAATATATAAAAGGCAAGCACGCTGCTCCGTGCCCAATATCTCTCAAACTGTTCAGCCTGAAAGTATGCACATCATAATACATAAAAGGCAAACATGCTGCTCCGCACACAGTATTTCTCAAATTGTAATTCTTTTTTGACAGTAAAGCAAATATGCCCTGTCGTGGCTGATATCAGCAAATTAAACTCACACGTATGCTTACGCTCTTTTGTTTGTTCGTCAATAGGAAATCAGCATATTGAATGGGAGAGACAAACTGCACTTGCAGAACTTCTGTGTCTTATTTTACATTTTAATCATCATCGAGACTGCTGTCAGTGAACACATAAATTGAAATTATTGCGATATATTAATGATGTCAGCCGAAAAGTATTTTATGTTACAAAATGCTTTTGATGACATGCAATGTCTTATTTGTCATAAGACATTTAAAAAAACTAAGAAATATAATTTAAAAAAACATTTTGAAGATGTTCGCAAAGACATGAATTATTTGCAGGGGAAGAAAAAGAAAAAAAATTTAAAATTTATAAGAAAATTTTTATTGAAAAGTTGAAGAAATGGGTAAATCAATCTAAAGAAAATGATGCAGATATGGTGGAAGAGTATTTAAAAATGGGTTTATCTAACTAAATAAGTTTAGATATTGTAAAAAAGGGAAGGCCATTTTCAGATGGGTCATTTGTCAAAAATATATTGAGTAAAGGTTTTGCAAAACTTCATTATAAAACTAATTTCATTGGAAAATTACCTTTGTCCCGCAATAGTATGACCAGGCGTTCTCTTTATTTGGGTGCTATTGTGGAGTCGGCATTAAGGGAAAAATTAAAAAATTGCGATTTTTTTTCATTCTGTATTGATGAGAGCACCGATATTAATGACCTTTGTTAACTTGTAATCTGCATTCGATGCGTTGATTCAGATTACAAAGTTTTCGAGTCAATATATTCTGTTGAAACATTTTATGGCATTGTAACCGACAAATTATTGTTAGATGTCGTCAACGAAAAACTTCTTTCCGTTGTTGATTCTAACAAATTAGCCGGAGTTTCTACGGATGGTGCGAACACTATGACAGGCAAACGTGATGGATTTGTAGGCCAGATGAAAAAAAATGAAATTGAGGTTTATACCTTGCATTGTATAATACACCAGGCTGCTCTTGCTTCGGAATTTATATCCGAGCATCCGGTCATGAAGGCTACTGAGTGGATAATTAATACGATAAGGGGCTCATAGAAAATTTGTGACATTTCTAAAAAATTCAAATGCTTCTCACCACGATCTATTAATGTTTACTGAGGTACGTTGGTTAAGCCGAGGTAACAGTATTAATAGATTTTTTGAGCTTAGAAATGAAGTATTTGAATTTTTAGAAGCTGAAAATATCGAAATAACCAAAAAAGAATATTTAAAGATTATCAATTTATTTTAAACATGGCGTTTTTAACAGACATTTGTAACATTTTTAATGAGTTGAATTTGAAGCTACAGGGAAAAGATAATAATATTTCTCATATGTTTAAAACTCTTTCAGATTTTGAAACTCAGCTATTTTTACTTGCAGCTCAAATTGATTCTGAAGACTTTTCGGACTTTCCGAAAACTTCTGTTATTTACGACAAGGAGAAAATCTTGAAAAAGTTTGAACTTTTGGAAATATTAGAAACGCTTTTTAATAACTTCAATGACAGGTTTAAGGATTTTTAAAATATTCAGCATTTACTGGATATTTTTCAAAACCCTTTTAAATGCGATATATTAAAGTACGAATTTCCAATCCAAACAGAATTTATTATACTTCGAAGTGAATTAGACTTCGCGGATAATTTTATCAATATAGAATTCTGGAAAAATCTGGATGGTACAATATATCCTGAAATAAAGAAGATTTCATTGAAGTGTTTATTTCCCTCAACGTATCTTTGCGAACAAATATTTTCAGATTTGAATTATATTTGCTCAAAAAAATGCAATAAGCTGAATTCTTCTAGTTTGAGAATTATACTTTTATTGCGTAACTGCAATAAGAGTATCAACATAGAAGGTTCCATTACTTTTTAATTGCAAATGGAACATTGATTAATTGAGGGAAAATTTATAAACACTTCGAAGAATCTTTTTATTTCGAAATATATCATACTATCCAGATGTCCGCATATATAAATTATATATGTGTGTATTATAGATATATATATATATATCTATCAATACATTCATCAAGAGTATTGTTAAAATAAATACATTCATCAAGAGTATTACTAAAATATGTACATTCATTAATTTTACATTTCCCTTTTTTTAAACAAAGAAACAGAAAAAAATGACAACACTCACCACACATGTGCTTTCGTCGCAATCTCGTTGACGACTAAGTACAATGAATAGCAAATTGTTTTCTTCCAGTGTTATTTCGTCATTCTCACCAATACTACTACCTTGGGCATCTATGCAGTAAAGTAATTTTACAAGGCACACTGTTCTCAAAAATGTTCAGCCTGAAAGTATGCACAGAAAATATATTTGATACTTATCAGTGACAATATTGGGTTTTTACAAGAGTACGTTTTTGATGTAACTACCTGTTTTTTTCATCCTTTTATAAAAAAGTTATGACGAATTTAATGAAATTCTTTTGAGTCAATTGTACCAAAAAATATTGTATCAGCCGCGAAACGACACCTGAGTTTCTACCTATTTGAAGGTTGCAAGGCCAGTTTATAAAGTTTTGTATGACTATGATTGTTACCAAACTTTGTACTTTTACACTTGAACTAATTTTTCAACACTGCTTCAATACGTAAAGTGCTTTTTTAAGTGGTACATTTGTATTTTGCAAAAATCAAGTGAATAAAAAATCAAAATTATCTAATTTAAGATATAATTGACTTTCGCATATAAAAATGTATGTAAGGCTTGGTGGCTCACCGGTGAGTCAGGTGTCCATCAACAAAAAGGTTAAGCGAAAAATTGTTGGCATAACATGAGTGTTGAATTTTTTAACTCTATATATTTATCCTTATTCAAAGCACTGTGCACCAACCCAAAACTTTACACTGAGAGTTTACCAGTGTTCTAGAGAATTTTTCAAATGCTATTCGAAGCTGTTGCTAATTACTTTGTTCAAAACATAACCTAAATTTGATTAAAATATTTAAACAATTTCAAACGACAGAATAGAGTTATTCAGGTATCTCTTCTTTCGCATGTGAGCTTATTATCATTTTCATTCAAGGTGTGGTTTTTAACCACTGTTTGTGCACCTTTTTTCATTTTTGTTGTTCTCTTTGTTTTTGGGTTGATTGCGGTCGTTTAAATATTTGATGCTCTTCAACACTTTGGGTGAATTAATAAAGGGTGTAGTTTTAACTCATAAAAATTAAGAGAGAGATTCTTGTTTTTTGCCTAAAAGAATTGGCAGACTTTTATGAATGTAGGTATATATTTTGCTTTTATTGAGTCGTTCTATTTTGATGGTGGCTCTGTCAACCAACCAAGCAGACAGTTTAGCTGTCAAAGATAAAAATTCCCAAGGCCCCAAATTACTCTGGCTGACAAATTGTAAATTGACCTCAATTTCACCTGGAAAAATACACTCACTGCTTCTAAACTTTTCACTGTTTCTTTTGTTGTTGCTTTTTTTTTTTTTTTTTTTGAAAATTGAGTTTTTCCTTTATGACGAAACACTTGTCTTGCTTGGGACAACATTTCAAAACATTCAAATAAAGAAACAAAAAAAAATATACCCCATCAACTGACCCGCACTGTCAACTGCTGCGCTTCTGCCCGCATTTGTTTGCATACACAAATTTATTTTATTTTTGGTTGCCAACACTTAGCATAGCTAACAAAAAAAAAACCCAAAAAATAAAAAAAAAGTGTAAAAACGCAGCCCACCACAACAGCGCATGCAAATTTGATGAGCCTTCATTTAAATGCAAATTTTTAGGTTTTATTATTTTTTTAATATACGTTTTTTCTTACCCTACAAAGAAAACCTAACAAATATTGTAAAAACATAAAACGAACCAAAATTAAACAAAAAAAAAAAAACACAGAAATTAAAATTGCGCCAGAAGGCAGGTACTCGTCACCAACGCTATTTATTCATCGTCCCTCAATTTCTGTGAGAATAATTCAAGGTGATAGCTTAATTGAAATATGCTTTTAGGCGATTTATGTATATGTATATAACACTGTAGTAGTTTTTTTTGTGCAGTTTTTAGCATATATTTTGGTGTTGATTTAATTTTTTTTTTAATTTTAATACTATGCAAAAATGCTTTTTTGTAAAAAACGACGCGTCCTCAAAGCAGAGACCGTTATTCAAATATCTACAAATTGTAGCCTAAAGCAAAAAAGTTTTGGTTTTCGGGCTTGAGTACAGTAACAAAAACAAACAAAAAAACTGCAGTGTTGCTAAGCGTTAATTTAAATTTTCTATTAAGCAAAACCTGCGGCTTGGTTTTTTAAGTTATGCAATTTTTTGCTAGGTCGTTTTTAATATAAACGGCTTAATGGCCAGTT
This sequence comes from Dichetophora obliterata, assembly GCA_963920525.1. Classification (NCBI taxonomy): domain Eukaryota; kingdom Metazoa; phylum Arthropoda; class Insecta; order Diptera; family Sciomyzidae; genus Dichetophora; species Dichetophora obliterata. Next base: position 18,871,988 of record OY986438.1, on the reverse strand, counting down.
TTTTTTTCTTGAACGCCGCATTCATTAGATAGAAGATCATAAAAATACTGGTTTTTTTTCTTCTTTTGAAGATTTACAATTAATTGGAAGTGAAGCTTAGTGAAAATAATGAGGTCTCCTGGTTTTTTTTCTAACAAATCCTGAATTGATTAAATCTTCATGATTCAGATAATTTTTCTTAATATTTTTTTCAATAACGTTACTTTTTTCTTGAAATATTTTTCAAGGTTTACAGTCAACTTTTTAAGGCCACATATTTCAAATAAATATTAAATATGCTTGTTTAAAATTTGTGCGAAAATATATTCAACACAATTAAAAAAGTAAACCCTCAATATATACATTGTACAAAAAACAATGAATACAACAGCGTAGCTACTTATAGAACGCCTTATGATATGCTTTGTAAAATGATTGTAATTTATAAATTGCATTCCGTTCTGTCGCTTTTCATTTAGAGCTTTGATATATGATATGAGAAGCGCACAAAAACGAAGAAGCTGCCAACACAGGACCGCATATTTTCTTATTGCTACGTACGCCACTTTATCTTATTCCCCCTCGAAGCATTTCGAACACAGCAGAACGAGAGGAGCAGCAGCAGCAACAACAACTAACCCTGAGGTTGCACTGGGGAAAACAAGCAGCTGATAAGAAACTGAAAGGATGTGTGCCTTGATTAAAGCAGGCAACAGGACATGCGAGGGCGAGATATTGAGTGCAAAGCGAAATCAAGCGTTATCCTTTAATACTAAATGGAATAACATATATGTTGTTGTTTTTGTTTTTCAAAATATGTATATCACACAGTGTGCCAGAAAGTAAATATTGTAAGATACTCAGCTTGCATACCGTAGCAGCTCTTGCTTCTACTGGGAGTGAGGGAGGGAGGGCTTAGTGCCGCTCTTATTCCCCATGTCACGAGGCCACTGCTTATTTCTTTTTTTTTTAAGTTAAGTGTGCGCACACACATAATTCATATGATATACACTTGCTGTCAAAATGTTGAATATATGTTCATATCTACATATTTCCATAAATATATTCCTATGTTTATTTATACATATATCTAAACCTTTTTTTTTTTTTTTTGCTGCTGCTGCCGCTCCTTCTGAAGTGGCTGTGGAGTTGATGTACGAAACCATTGAGTATATCATTGAAGTTTGAAGCTCCTGTTGCTGTCATTTTTAGAGTTTTTGTTGTAGCTATCGTCATTCAACTGAAGCGTACTTCAAGTATAAGCATGGAATTATCTCAAGTATTTTTAATTTTCTTATTACAGCTATTGAAGCGAATACCAACGTTGTGGCGTCGAGGGTTTTTCTTTTTTTTTCTAGTCCTGCAGGTGATTTAATGAGATAATTTTTTCTGTTTATTTTTTGTTTCAATTATCGATATATAGATATATAACAAACATATTATGTTGTCAAGTATGGTTTAATTCTTTTGTATTTATGTTCGATTTGTAATTCTTATGTTGGATACTCGGAAAAAGGGAAGCTCTTTTCATTTTATATGCAATTTTTTTTGAAAAAATTGTTATTGGATTTTACTCCTTTAGATTTATCAAAGGGCATCCAATCCCGGGACCCCGGGATCCCGGACTTTTCTTAGTCCCGATAGTACCGGGATTGCAAGACCTACGAGGGGACTAAGAAAAGATCGCTTAATAGAGTGGAAAAAAACTAAACAAAAAATGTTTTAATTTTATATCTTTATTCTTCATTTCTTTGTATTTTTTCAACGTAATCGCCAGTTTTTTCGATACATTTTTGAAGTCGATAAATCCACCTTCAAAAACAGCCTTCAAAATTGGCTTTTTAGAGTTTTGAAATTTCATCATTGACCGCATTTATTATCTCCTCATTGCTGTTGAAGACTCTTCCTCGCAATTTTTTTTTTTTTTTTTTTTTTTTTGAAATAACTAGAAGTCGCAAGGTGATAGATCTAGGAAATAAGGTGCTGGTCGAATTTCTTCGATGCCTAAAGCGCAATAAAGTCGCTTTTTTTCCAGCAGTGTGCGCTGGCTCATTGTCATGATGCAAAAAGTATCGGCGAAGTTCCTTTTTTTTTGGCGATTTCTCAATAAACTTTGGAATACTTCTGGTAAGCAAATTTCAGAATACCACTTGGCAGTTACCGTCTGACCTTTTTCCAAAGGAATAGCAGCTACAACTTTCTCTCCGGTGAAGTAAACTGACATCATTACTTTTGTTGCTGACTTTTGTTACTTTGCTTTACGGGTGGATTTGCACCTTATGGGCTTCATACCATGCTTTGTTGTTTGGTTTCAGGATCGTACTTGTAAAACCATGCTTCATCACCTATTATAATTTTTTGAAAAGTGGAAAACTTTCCGTTCTTCTGAAAATCTGCGACTGACGATGTAAGTGTAGCGCTGGTGAAATCTAAAATTGACGAAGATCCAAGATTGACCCAGGAAATGATTGCTGAATAACTAGGCTTGAGTGCCATGGCTGTATCGCTAATATTAAAAAATAATCTTGGATACACGAAAAATCTGCACAATGGGTTCCTAGAATTTTAACTGAAGCTCAAAAAGAGGCACGTGTGCGTTTTGCTCAATATTTTCTTGGCAAATTCAAAAACGGAAAGTCTCTGAAAAAAAAATTTTTGTGGCAAATTTTGTATGGAATGCCCCATATATATTTTAAGGAAGCAATAACGTTCAAATAATGAGTGTAAAAATTTTGTAGCAATCTGTAATTCAGTTCAAAAGTTGCAATGGGTTTTCTGACATTACTTTAATATATTTTAAAAGAATTAAAATTAAAAACAATATTGTCACTAAAACCTGTTAATTTTGAACGTAACATCAGATTTAATAAAATTTTGACACCTTTCCTGTTGGTACTTATCATATGCGCCATCTTTATGTCATTCTACGAATTTACTGAGTTATGTATTAAGCTTTTTAAAATTCGACCGAATTCAACCTTTGTAAAATTTGTGATGCACTTCAAATTTTCGATTCATGATTTTTGTACGCTTTCTTCATACCTTCTTTTCAATATTGAACATAACTTTTATAGAAAAATTTATTATATAGAATGTATTAAATATTCTAAGATTTTTGAGAATATAAACTTTCGACCTCAACACATACTCAGAGTTGCACTTCAATTCCCTGAGCACGAGGATGTTTAAAAATTTAATAAAACAATTTTGTATAAAAGCAATTAATCAAATCCAAAGCATAGATGAATTTCCAAAGTTTTAATCAATTTATATGCTTCACACATATTCTGTGCAAAAAAATTGATTGACTTTTGTAGACTTTTTGACAACATATCCCCTGCGTGTAGCTCACAAAAAACAATAATGAATAACAAAAAAGGGCAAACTTTCTAAAGAATGCTGTTGTTGTTATTGTTTTTTTGGCACGACGACTCACAACACTTAACGTAATCAAATCTCACATACAATTTATCACAAACAAAACACACACTCTGAAATATATCGTCTTCACGAAACTGATTAAAAATTAACACCCTTCTGAAGGAATCAAGATACATATATTTCAAGCCAAACCTTTGAAGCCCAACCCAGTTATGAAAATAAAATTAAAAAAAAAATGTTTGCCAGTTGGCAGGCTTAACCCACTCGCAACCAGTAATGAATTTGATACTCTTGCTGCTGTTGCGAAAAATCCTGCTGTTTTGTTCTCTCTCTGTGATATTTTTTTACAGCTCAACTTCGGCTGCTTGCTTTCCATTGTCTTAATTTAATATTAAGCCCCACTTAACACCTCATAAAAGAAGCATCAATCTTCAGAATGCCTAAAATTTCCACCGTTTTAATATTTGTGATTTATTTTAGAGCATATTTTTTTCGAGCACGCGTACATGGCAAAACATGTCCTTGTTGCCAAACAACTTTTTCTATTAAAATGCTGACAACCCTTTTTTTGCCAGCAACTCAATATTTTCGTGCAATTAGATTTTGTTGTTTTTGAGGGTTAGAATTTGTGAAAATGTTTAAATTTTCACTGAAACAAAAAATAAAAAATACAAACTTTGAAAATGCGGGGTTATCCCACGCCTACCAGCGCCAGTTTGACACGTGCGTTAGCTTTGTATAATGTGGTGTTTGTTGCTGTTGTTGTTGTTGGTTTGTAATTCGGTTGGAGTACGTTAAGAATCAGAACTAAATTAGAACAAAAACAAAAGAACATTTTTAAGGGTAGAAGTTGACGAGCGAGTGTTGGAAGCTGTTAAAAAACACCCATACCAAATAGTGTTGGCAAACATTTGAATTTCTTATTTCAACTGAAATTTAGAAAATATTGGAAATGCTAAAAACAGCAAACAAATATTGCATAAGCACTTACTGCATGAATGGTTTTTGTTTCAATTTTAATTGAAAAATTGTCAAAACTACTTGTTTCGCTTTGAAATGTCAAATGCAATTTTGACAGCTGTTGTTACAATGTTTATGTCAGAAATTCCATAATACTTTCGTGTTCTCGCACCTTCAATTTTCATCAAAAGTTTTATGTAAGTGCGTGTGTATTTTTGTCGCTGGGGTTGCATTGTTTATAACTAAATTAAATATTTTGCTGATTGCTTTGGTGGTTGACGTCTGTCAAAAACTAGCATTTCCACTAGCTGTAGTTTGAAGCATCACTCGTTTGAGGGTTGTTTGTTTCATAGAAAGGTTGTTATTATTGCTATAGAGGGGTTAAATTTCTGATATTTTATGTTGCAAAGCGTAGAAATTATGTTATGTTGACATGATTTTTATGATAATTTATATAATTTGAAGACAAAGATTTTATTGCTTAATTGGGTGAGAGTGAAATAATTTTGAATTTTAGAAATTCGTTAGTATTTAGTATCTTTTAAGTATTGCCACGTGTTAACATAGCTAGTTTTACGCGAGACCATCACAACTCATGATTTTAACTTTATATAACCAAAAATATAACGTCGAAAGTACTCATGCACGCTGAAAAAATAATACACTGTCAAGGAACACAACAAGGCTTCTTTTTTTTTTTTGACTATTTTTTAACCCAACCTTTGGTTTAAAGGAATTTTTAATTCAAAAAGTACTTTTTTTAAATCCCTACTTTAGTTTAATTTAGCTGGGTCTCAAACCTACGTTCGTGAAAGGAACTTACTTGCATTCGTTATGATGAAAAATAAGCGAAATCTTATCAACAACTTAGTTAGACGAGTGGATAAGGTGTTGAACCAGCACATCAGAGGACGTGTGTTCAAATCACTAACTGGTGATCCTCTAAAACGAGTTTTGGGGCGTGTTAGTCGAATCTGCTAACATTGGTTATTACGTATTAGATATATGATTGGTTATCCAGGGTTAAGGATCAACTAAGCTATGAGTCAATTTTTTCTGTCGTATACTATACTTTTTTCTGTCGTATACTAAGGTATTATTCAAACATTAAGAACATATGTTCATACTAAGCACTACTATCTATCTCATTCGCACACATGTACCCATATGGCTGAATACAAAACATGATATTATATTATACTTTTTACTCCTACACAAATATGTTAACATATGATTATGTTTACGTTTTCTATTAATATAAGTCTACTCACTCACACATATTGAACTATTAATACTAAATTACAAATATGTATTACGATATTCTACTATTACTTTTACACTAATTAAAGAACATATGATTATATTTACATTCTAAACTACACCAACAATTGTTAACTAGTTTTAAGACAAAATACCGTTATGCTTACTATAAAAAGATGAACATATTTGAAAATAAATCAATTAATTTTTGAGCTCCAAAGCTGCTGCCAGCTAATTCTTATTTTTTTTAAAGTCTTTGAGCTTTTTATAAGCTGCCAACTTTTAAAAATATAAACCCTCTGCACTTTATGTGGCAAGCCGTTAGCATTACTTAGGAATATCACAAAACACTTCACTACCCACTGAACTATATGCGAATGTTTTGAGTAAAGTGATAGTTTTGAGCATGTTTTCGGGTAGAAAGCTATTATGTGAATTTTCGTCTTTTTTTGCTTTGTATGACGAATTTTCCTGCTAGAGAAGATAAAACTCGTGAAAATTTGTTCCATAGAAAAATTTAGTTCTTCTGCAAAATTATTAACAAACTTTTTTGAGACGAAAAAGAAAGTTTTTTTATCATTTTAGTAGGAAACAGTTACTTATAAATTAACCACTTTTTATTCATAAATGAAATGTTCTGAAATGAAAAATAAATGTTACTCTATCACATTTTTAAATGAATTTAAAAAAAAAGTGTCATGAAATGTTTTCCTCCTTACTGAACTACAAGCGTAACTTGTGAGTTTTGCGTACGTTTTTGGGTAGAATTTTTTTTAAGATATGTTTTGAATTGGTAGATTTCATCTGTCAAGGAAATGATAGAAATGAATTTATATTAGTTTAGAATTTACTTCAAATTTATATTTTGTTATCAATAAAAAATTTATTTTGTGACCTTAGTTTTTGTTATAATTATTTCTGTGTCGATAAGTACTAATCGACGCCATTGATGTAGCTGTGTTCCACTCATCAAGTTCTATGCAAATATAAAATCTGGATCTTTTAAAATGACCCTAGCCAAAGTTATGACACGAAAACAAAAGGACCTTTCATATAACTTATATGGCGATTGAAAACTTTGATGCAAGATTTCTCCAAACTTTGAAATCAGACTTAAGCTGTTATTGCATATCGACACAGATTTAATACATTTACTTTATATTACTGTATACTGAGGGGCAGAACTAATATAAAAATTAAAAAAAAAATATATAAAATAAAAAAATAGAAAAAAAACTACTTCGTTTAAATAGAAATAAAATAATTTGTTAGCATTATCATATCTATTTTAACATATTATCAAAATATATAGTCAGATAAATATACAATATCAGAAAAATTTTAACTTCTGAGTGTCGAAAAAGAGCTTTTCTATGTTTCGTTTCCTAACTCAATTCCAAACAAAAAGAAGTACTATTAATGATTCTTTTTTTACCTCATTTCTGAAGAAAAAAAGGTTCGCTTTTGAGAGGCATTTTAGTCCGACGAATGAATCCAAGAAGGTCAATTTATGAGTGCCGAAAATGAAACCCAAAAAGGTTCATAAATGAATTCAAAAAAGATAGTTTTGGTTCACTGGGTAGCATCGCCTGTGGTCGAAAATCGACCCACTTTTTGTAAAGCAGCGAACAAAGAATTCAGAAAACATACATTAAAAATATATAGTGTCGATAACAGTACTCATTTGCCATTTTTATAGCGGTGAAGTTTGCGTAAGTGAACGCAAACACAAACATAAACTCTTAAGTATTATAGCATACAGATTAACACAAACTTTCCTTTGTCAGAGATGTCAAAAATGGTCAAATATATTGATATAAGACTTATTTTATTGAATTCAACAATTATTAAAGCACATACAAAAATTTTTTTTCCGTGTACGTGACGTTGTCATGACGCGATGTGAGAAAACTTGCTTACAGAATAACATGATCTGTAATCATCTGAAAAAAAAATATATATTTGTAAACTCTTATGCCAAGACGGGAGGAGAGGCATAAACGTTCAAACCTTTGGAAAAGCCTCCCAAAGCTAAGACAATCCAAATTGCTCCTCAGAGATTTTAACACTCGGAGAGCAAAATTGTGCATAAGCTTAGGCAAACCGAATCTTAGGATTCTAACGGGGTTCCTTACAGGACACTGTAAACTGAAATACCACCTGATGAAATTGGGCATAGAGACCGATAGTAACTGCCGTTTCTGTGAAGAAGCAGAGGAGATTCCATAACACCTACTCACTATGAGCTGAGTCTAGAGCAGGTTTCATCCCTTGAACCTAAGAATATTCTCAAATTCATTAGAGAATAGGGCTGGATGAAATTCTGTAATCCGCAAACCCAGCGGAGCTTTGAGAAGGAGGTACAATAGATCTCATTTAGGTCGCAGTACGCATCTCCACCACACAACATTAACATTAACATTAACATTAACATTAAACTCTTATGCCGAGGCAGTGCTTCACTCGTTTTTAAAAAAGGCTATGAAAATAAATTTACAGCTCGTTATGTACTCTAATTTACACCCATTTTTTCACAATTTAAACAATAAACTTTAAAGACGCGTTATTTTTTTACAAACAAAAACTTTTACAAAAACTCGAACTCACTACATCGTCGTAAGTGTTTACTTTACAAATGTATATATATCTTTTTTATGATTACAGATGATGTTGTTCTGAAAGCAAAATGGCCCTACTCTTCTCGAGTCGCTTCATAAAAACGTCACGTGCTCGCAAATGACGTCACAAAAAATTTTTGTGTACTTTAATAATTGTTTTGTCTTTAACCATTTTTTTTTATGTATTCATTTAAAAAACGCCTTCAGAATCGCTTATTTACATAAAGGTACTCTTAAAGAGTGAAGCCACTGTTATTGCGTAAATATTATGATGTATGTTTTTCTCTACAAAACTGATCCTTCTTCCAGGCAAATGGTTTTCCGCACGATTTGCATTAAATTTTTCTCTAATCGAAAGATTTCTTTTTGCTAACCTACAAACGACCTGCATGCATATATTATAAGCATCAGCTTTTCCGGATTTATTTTAGGCGCTATGCTAAATAAGGCATTAGCCAAAAAGAGAAAACACAAAAAAAAACAGAAACGTTCTTCACAATCCATTACATTACAACATTCTAACAAATAAATTTTTAATTTTTTATGTTTCCCACCAACAAAGCATTAACGAAAACAAACCATAAATGTCCTCTTTAACCTTGCTGGTTTTCAGACTCCGTACTGCTGCTATATGCTTTATGCACAGACACCGTTATAAAATCATTCTTGGCAATGATTAACTTCAGTGAGACTTCTTTCGTGTGGCTTCTTTCTTTGAGTTGAAAATAGCGTAGCGTGGCAAAAATGCATTTTGTGCCCCATTAAATAATAATAAGCATTCGCAGGATATGCCAAAACAGATCCTTATAAAAATAACAACAACAACAACAAAAAGAACAACAGCAGGAACTACAAGAAAACAACACAACACGAAACGCATAAAAATCATGGTTATTTCGGTTTATCTCGCACACGAAGCCCCATTGTGATTTTTAACATAAATGACGGCATTTTACACAAGCGCACATTTAGATGGATAGACCGACAGACAGACACAAACACATACACACATACACCTCTATTTGGTACATACCGTAAGATAGAGCACAATATATTGTATCTGAGATAAAAATGTGCTTTGTTTTTACTAAAACACGTACGTGTGTGTGTGTGTGTGTGTGTGTTTGTTAGTATGCTTGTGTTGGAACATGGTTCAGCTACTTAGTGCCTGTTTGTTGCTTTGCCACATAAATAAGTAACGAAGTCGTTTTTAAAAGAACTCCTAAAAGCAGGCTAACAAAGTAAGAAAGCAGCTTAGAAAATAAAAATATCCTTAGATATATACGATATAAATAAAAAATTAAAAAGAAGGTACAACACAAGCAAAACGCAGGACCTTTGCAAGCAGAACAACAAAAGATTACCGCTCACACACAGACACACACACAGACACACACTGTTAAAAATAAGCAGCCGCATGCACGTTTATGTTGTGTTAAAAGCGCTTAAATGCAGACATTATCTTTTATTTACCCCTCAAGAGCTTGTGCTGCGGTACAAGCGGTCGACGGTGTGCACTATATTATTATGCGGTTGGTAGCAGCAGCACTTGGCTCTCATTCTTATACGAGTATTGCCCAAAAATATTGTTTCCTCACATTATAAGATAAATTAAGGCAGGTTGTTATATTTTACTACAATGCGTGTGTTAGGAACAGGGCACAAGAGTGCTTTTAGGCGCAAAGGTAAAATAAATATTTAACATATACACATAACTAAATTATTCCTATTAGAATTATCGTATGTAACCGCAGTTCATAAACGTTTGTAATGTTGCTAAAATGCTATATAATCATTTTTTTATTATAGTTGCAGGTAGCAGCTGAGAAGTATGCAATGCTGGTTTGGCAGTGTGTGTGTGTGTGTGTATTTGAGAGGCATATTTTTGTGGTTGTTTTAAACTTTATGAATTCTAAAAATTTCGTAGGGAGATCCCTGAAAATTCTCAATATTTGTTAATGGTTCCAGAAGTGTCATTAAGAGCAAGCATCTTCTAATTTATGTAGAGACTTGAGAATATTTCAGTTACTTTTCCGTAGTCATCACTCAAATGCAACCAAGATTTTTTTTGGTATTAATTTTTATTTAGAAAAGTTATGTTTTTGCTCCTTTGAGTGTCTTTTAAAAACATTAAAAGAAAATACTGTAAAAATTTTTATATAAATTAAAATATATTGTCCAACAGAGAATTTAACTTATAAAGGGTCATTGCAACAATTTCCTTTTGGAGCTTCTCATGAGATACAAAATTTAGGCTTTAATGGATAACATCATTAAAACTGCAACTTTTCAGTGCTTTTATAATGGTTGCGATTAGTACACGTTGAGGTTTTAAAAGGAATACATAAAAAGGAATACAAATTTGAAAACATTGTAGCAAGGATATTTTTCCAAAAAAATATTTCTAAAATATAAAAATTTTGTTTTTAAATTTGAGTTGCATTTTTAATTTGACCCTAAGCTTGAGCAGTTTGAATTTCAGTTCGAAGTTCGAGTTAGAGCTAGACTGGGACCTTAAGTTTGAGCTTGAGTTTGAGCCATAATTTGAGTTTGAGTTTAATTATTTTAATTTTTTTCGTAGTTTTAGCTTGAGTTTAAAATGTAGACTCAAGTTTGAGCTTCAGTTTGAGCTATACTTTGAGTTTGGGTTTAATTATTTTAATTTTTTTTTTCGTAGTTTGAGCTTGAGTTTAAACTTTAGACTGACTTTGAGTCTTAGCTTGAACATTAGACCGAGTCTGAGTATGAGCTTTAGTTTAAGATGTAGTTTAAGTTCGAATTTGAATTGCAGTTTTAGCTTCAGAGATGGGCGTAGTGCACAAAATTTGCAGTTTCAGCGTACATGTACTGATAGTGTAAAATTATTCTCGATCTTCTATTAGTTTTTACTGATGAATTGCAAAATATAAGCCTCACTATACATTAGTGATAGTGATAGTGAAAATTTTTTCTCGCAAATTCATATAAGAATAGTGGATACAAAATTTGTACAGGTTAGTGCAACCTTTTTTTTTGCACTAAATTAATAATGCAAATAAAAATACCTGCCCTAATAGTAGTAAAACACAGAAATTGTTCACTCAATTGAAAAATAATTCAGAATTAAATTGAAAGAAAATTCATTCAGAGATGTTGTTGTTGTTGTTGTTTTCTTCATAAACATATCTGACCTAAAGCTTGAAAAATAGTTCTTCTTAATTATAGATTTTTTTAATTCAAGTCTGACGGAAATAGTTTCAAAATCAGTCATATTTGAAAGTTGAGTGGAAACACTTTCAATTGCAGCTTTCATGTAGTGACTGCTCTAATTCTACACTTTTTGAGTGTAGTGGAGATTTAGTAACTACCACTCAATTTAGTTATAGTGCAACGTTATAACACTATCACTAAAATCCCTAATGATAGTGAAGAAATGCTGAAAAAATAGTGACAAATATAATTGCATTCAATGTATTTGAGTGCAAGTGAAAGCCTTAGTGCACTACGACCAACTCTGTTTAGCTTGAACTTAGTTTGGAGTTTTAGTTTGAGTGTAATTTTAACTTTGAAATTAAGTGTGATTTTGAGTTTGAGTAAGAGTTTGAGCTTTTGTTTCTGCTTCAGTTTGACCTAAAGGTTTAAGTCTGAGTTGGAGCTATAGAGCTCTAGTCTGAGCTATATATAGCTATAGTTCTATATATAGTTTAGTTCTATGTATATAGTTCTATATATAGTTTGAGCTTCAACTTTGAACTGAGTTCAAGTTTTTATTTGAGTTTGAATATAAGTTTTTGTTTTAGATTGAATTTAAGTTTAAGTTTTAGTTTGAGTTTAAGTTGGAGTTCGAGTTTGAATCTAAACTTGAGTTTGACCTTGAGCTTAAGCTTAAACTAAAGTTTAAGATTGAGCTTCAGGATGTATTTGAGCTTAAGATTGAGCTTGCGTACTAGTTTGAATTATGTTTCATTTCAAGTTTGAGGTTGAGTTTAAGGTTTAGTCTTGATTTGAATTGAGTTAGAACTGCATTTAAATTCTTAACTTGAGCTTTAATTTGACTTTGACTTTTATTTTGAGCTTGAATTTGAGTTTGAGCTTCTGTTTAAACTAGAGTTTGAATTTGAAATTGAGCTTAATTTTAAGGTTGAGTTGGAACAGAAATTTCAGTTTATGTTTGAGCTTTAGTTTGAGCTTAAGTTTAAAGTAAGGTCAACTTCTAAGTTTGTGGTAGAACTTTGTACTGACTTTTGCCTTAACTTTGATCTTGACATTGACATAGAGCAGGAGTTGCAGACTCAGATTGAGTAGTTGAGTTTATTTTTATGTATAGGTTTATGTTTAGGTTTAAGTTTATGTTTAAGTTTACGTTGAAGTATGAGCTTGAGCTTGTTACAGTTTGAATTTGAGTTTAAGTTTAATTTTAAGAACAGAGGCTATATTGTACAGAGGTCCCAGTTCGACTTCGTAATCTCATCGAACTCAAGTTTCATTGTACAAGCGTCCGGAGAATAGAAGAAAAAAAAATTATTATGCTATGCCTCAGAGTTCATTGCGGCGCTGCCTATACTTTTCTATAGGTAGGCATGAAACAACTGCAGAGCCAAAAGCATTATTATTTTTGTTTTGTTCTTCTATCCTTCTGACGCTTGTACATCGTAAATTGAGTGAACTTTGAACTGACACCTCTGTATAATATATCCTCTGTGTTTTGAGTTGAATTTCTAAGTTGAATAGAAAATTAGAAGTTGGAGTTCGATTTTTAGTTAAATTTGTGGTTTGATTTCAAGTTTGAACTTCAGTTTGGGCTTGAGCTCAAGTTGATAAAAGTAGGATTTATGCATTTTTTACAGTTTGATCATCCATTTTCGCTTTCGCTTGCTAGATACTTTTTATCAGCACCCGCATAAAATATCGTTTTATTTCTGTTAGAATATAATAAATTTTTTTATTTTTAATTAATTAGTGTTTAATATAAAAATCAAAAACGGTCATTTCAAGTCGTGGCTTAAGAGTACCGCTTCCGAATTGTCTGAAATTGTGGATGCCGGCTTTTTTTCATAAATAAAAAATATAAGCACATACCATTTTTTGCATCTGTCTGCGCAAAATTAAGGACATGTCAAATTTGAAAGAGATAAAAATTGTAACAAGCAGATTATTTTCAAATAAACATATCTCAGCTACTTATTATCCGATTTATGTTAACAAGATGCCGTTTCAAAGATCCACAAAACATTGTCACTTTTTTACTTTTAATAACTCATTTTCTTATTTAACGTTAAGATCAAATATAATTGTTTAAAAAAAACTATAATTTTTGTATAATTATAAGAGTTAAAAAATAATATGTAAACATTTTTAGCTTTTTTTTATAAAAAAAAAACACTTATTTTTGCTTATTTTACTTAAAAAAAGCATTAAATTACCCAAAAAAAAAAAATTAGGATAGAAAAAAAAATATGAAAAATATTTAAAAATTTTTTTTTTTAACCTTCATTGCTGAGAGACATTGGTTATGTCTGTCATCCTGTTGGAGATATTCTGTTGAATCCATAAGAAAATGTGTTGCTTCTTTCAAGACAAATAATGTTTAAAATAAAAAAGTAAAAAATTTTAAATCTGCACTATCTTTTTAGCTTTGTTGACATGCGTAATGCAGCGTTGCGTTGTATTTTTGAGTTGAAGCACTTTACTGCGCTATTGCGCTGATGTACTTTATTTTATAAACGGAGACAAACACTGTAAAGAAAACAAAAAATAAAAGATTTGCATTTTCGTAGAGAATGGGCATGTGCAAAATAATGTGTTCAAATTATATTACGAATTTCAGTTTTCCCCGTATCTAGAACTCAAATTATAAGCATGCATTCAATAATTTTTTTTATCTGCAATCGACACATTTATGCGATGTTGCGGAAAATTATGCAAAAGAAAAAAAAAATTCCACTCAGATATCTACAGTAATAAAACTCATTTTCTGTTTGCTTGTTTGTTTGTTTGGCCTTTACACAAATCTAAACGGCTCGACAGATTTTGCTCAAGCTAGATACATATTAAGTGCATCCCGAATTAAAATGTTGCATACTTAGTTTTTGCCACGCCCCCTCTGAAATTTTTCAGCTAACGGTAATTTTGTTATAATAAAACTTTTCACCATCGGAGATTTTTGTGTATTTAATTTTCAAAATTTTTTGTTATTTTGACATCAAAAACACTGACATATCTTCGAAATTGGAGAAATTTTCAGTACAACGACTTTTTCATAAAACATCGTAGCCTAAGAATGAGAAAAAAACGACATGAAAATCACAGTTTGGTCTTTCGATGCACATATCTCCGCTGTCCATTAATATATTTTATTCAAATTTTTTTTGTTCAAAAGTTCAATAAAATCATTTTACAAAATAGGTTGAACTGTACCGTTAAGTCAGTGTATATATGTTTTATGATTATTTAAAAAAAGGTCCAAAATATTGACTTTTTACTCAAAAAATTACTCAAAAATTGTTTTTTTTTTTTTTTTTTTATAAAGATCAAACAACCAAGGCATGCGCCTTATACAAACCTGGTTTGGTGTTTGACCTGAAAGGAAAGGGATAGATTATTTAGAGGAATTAATTGGAACCATATGTGAATTATTGATTAGACGAAACAATATTGATTATTGATTATTGTTGTTGTGAAAATAAAATCGATTAAAAATTTCACATCTAGCTACCTTTCATATGACATAGCATTTATTTGCAAAAATTCTTCCAGCTAAGCGCAAAAATTATTTTACTGTTTTCGTCATCAAAACATCAAGGGACAACTTCGATTTTTTTTTGCGAAATTTTTTTCCAAAATGTTGTTTTTACATTTTTTACAAAAAAAATCAAGTCTCAAAAATAGTTTATGTGAAAAAACTACCCCAATATCTCTTTCCAATCAAAAGTTATGACTTAAAATCTATTTTTTCATACCAGACTATAAATAAAACTTAGTTTTGTGTTAAAATTGTCTATGTAGTTTGAACATCCCCATTTATCTCTAAGAATGCAGTTGTGTGTCTAGACTCTAGAGTAATTACGAACATTTTGGTTTATATAAAATCTTCTTTATAGTCATCTACTTATTTCTACGTATAAGAACTCTGTTTTTTCTCCTTTTTCTTTGACGTTAAAAAATAATGGTAATAAATTTTTTTGGAAATAAAACGCTTTTTGAAGGGCCCCTAAATTCAATAAGCTTTAATTTGAGCTGTCAAACATCTAAACCGGCCAAGTCGTTGAAGCGGAATCGTGTACTGCGCGTAAAAAGAGTTATTTCTAGAAAAACGCGTTTATACTTGTTTTTCGACAGACGCCCTCTCTCGTCTAATAAATCGTAAAATAAATTAGATAGGGAAATATCCTTTTGACTTCATATTTCCAAGAACCTAAGAATGAAACCAAAGCAAAAAACAAAACAAATTTACCGTCGATTTCAACTAGAACCTCCCCTTAAGAATGTAAAAAAATATTTTTTATTGTCGAAAAAAAAGCTTAAATATACAATTAACAACAAAAAAAGGGACTTATAAATTACTTAAAGGTGCTTGTCAATATACATTAAAATAGGTGTAAATAAAAAATTTTAAAATAATAAATGAACTTCATATGTGTATAAAAAGGTGTATAGTTTTTTATAGAAATTGTTATAAGTACTTAGTAGCCGGTATATTCACCATTATTTTTTAGTGCTGCCTCGATTCTCTTGGGCATGGAGGTAATCAGCTCTACTAAGATATTACACTAGGATTTTTCAATACTTGTCCGTAATTGAGCTTTATTTTTGCAAGGTTGTTTAGAAATTTGTCGCTTAAGCTCACCCCAAATATTCTAAATCGGAATTAGGTCAGGGGATTAACTTGGCCACTCAACAATGTTCAAATTTTGTTCTGTGAACCATGCTCTTACGAAGTTGGATAAATGCTTCAGTTTATTATCCTGCTGAAATTTTCACAAAATAGGCATGTTCTCTTCAGCGTAAGGTAGCATGACACTCTCTAATAAATCCTTGTAAACGAATCTGTGCACATGGTGTTTTCATTCGGGTGTATTGGACCTGCCACCCCCTGCCATGAGAAGCAGCCCCACACCATTATCTTGCTGCCTCCATGATTCTTTTTTTTTTTGTAAATCTAACATGGAATTCTTTACCTTTGGATCGTCGCACATTCCTGTAAGCATCATTACCGAACATATTTATTTTGGTTTCATCACTTCACAGAATGTTTTGCCACTTTTTTACGCCTTCAGAACCGTTCCAGAATTTATGTGCCAAAGAAAAATGTTGCCTCTTCTTTAAATTTTCCGTTCTTAGCAAGGGAACTTTTCGAGCTATCCTTCCGGGTAGTTTTGCACTCACCAATCTGCGACGCACTGTTCGGGATGTGAAAATATAACCTATTTCGGCTGCATTTGCCTTTGACGACATGAAAGGATCACGTTTAGCCAAAGTCACAATGCGGTTATCCGAAATTTTAGAGGTTTTCTTCGATGCTCCACGCCTCTCAACCATTTTTTTAGGCTTTAAAGCATTTGTCACAAAGTTTTCTGATCTTACTAATGATGTGGTAATAAATTTGTAAGTGCCCTTGTTTGCGAAGCTCCTGCAGAAGTTATTATTTCAATTACCTTCAAATTTACTTTTTAGTATTTAATTACGTTCGATAATGTTACGTCCAAACAAAATTGCTATCTAAGCAAAGAAATTTAACGTTTTTTTTGTCAGTTAGCATTTAAACTAACGGAAACTCATATTTTTGCATGAAAATAGTGCTGCCGGTTGTAAAAATAAGTAATTCTTCTTGTGGGCATTATCATATTTAAATTTCATTGTTATATTTTTTTCACATTTAATTTATTCAGAGTTTGGCAATAAGGATTCCGATTACTACACGATTACGATTGCAGTTATCTTAAAAAATGCAATTAAAATTAAAGTAATCGTTCATCGAATGATCTTAGATTACGGTTACAACAATCGTAAATTCGAAAAAGATGAAATTACGATTACTTCAATCGTAATGTACATTCATTCGATGAAGGATTACGTTATTATAATCTCGTGTTTTCTTTTACATTCATTCGATGAAGGATTACGTTATTGTAATCTCGTGTTTTCTTTTACAAGGATGATAACAGTAATCCTTACTTTACATTTTTCCTTGTAGTAATGGTCTTTGCTACATTGTAAAATATGCATTTAGTTAATTTAGAAGATATTTAATGATGGCAGATATGTTGCTACTGATTTTAGACTTCAGCTCATTGCTTCATATTTATTCAGTTATGTTTAGAAACAATCCCAAAACATCAATGTTTTTGAACATTAATGACTTTTTGGCAAAATTCTTAAATATTCTCTATATTAGGTAAACAAGCCATTAGACCCAATTGCAGTCTCTTTAGATATTGGAAGCCATGAATAGTTGAAAAATTGGATCTGAAAAATTAATAAAGATGTTACTTTTCTACTTCTGAGTTCACCAAAAACAACTAAAAGATTTTATATCTAAAAATCTTTTAAGAACATTTTAGAACTTTACAATCAATATCCCTTAAAATATGCAAAGCCTTTAACACTTTATTGCAAGGGAAGTTTATTAACATTGTTGTTTTATGCATTCTCAATAAACTTACTCCCACGTGAAGCTTTTTGTTGTGTCACACGAAAAATAATCAAAGCCAGCATGCTGCTTTCAATTCTGAATCAGCTTTTTTTTTAACCAATGCAAACAATTTTTATTGCTTTCGCGGCTTACCAAGCCAAACCAACAAAAAAAAATGTTGATTCGGTTTTACCATCTTACCAATGTTTTTTCTTTCTTCCTGTAGTATTTATTATGCAAACACGTTGCGACCTAGCAGCACATGTGAAATTATATAAACTGCTGTGCCCTAGTGTAAGCTTTGATCATAAACAAAGAAGTTGCAGCTGCCTGTATATATGGGTGTGTGTGTGTGAGTGTGTGTGTCTGTGTAAGTGTTTCTTCATTGAGTGTAAATATAATTTTTGCTAGCTGTTGACAGAAGACGCAGAAAGGACTTCAGTGAAAATGCTGAGTCAAATTGACAAAACCTAATAAAAGATCAAAGCCAACAAGAATATTTATTGCCAAAAAGTATGCAGCAACATTTTATTGAATGGCATATATGCGATGCGAAATTAAGTGTGCGTGAGTGCGTGCGTGTAAGTATGTGTGTGTGTGTATGTGTGATGAATAAACTGCTTGCAAAGACTATGAAATTAAAATTTTAAAACCTTGTCAGTTCTCGTTGTCAAAAAAATAGCTCGTCAATTTATCTGATTTAACTTTATTTTGTGGCTCAGTGCGTTTGTGTTTTTTTTTTTGTGCTTGGCTCTACTGCTTTTCTGCTTCTCTGCATTTTATTCGCATTTCATTTAATCATGGTTTCTGATTTAACAAATACACGAAATATTTGCAATTTTAAACTTTTTGTGTTTTTTACGCTGCTGGCCTTGCTTTTAACACATAAATTTAATTTTGTGCTGACAAGACAAAAACATGTCTTAGAGTGTGAATTCACACACACACACACACACACACAGACACACACAATCACACACTTTCAATGATGGGCAAACGTACTCTGCGAAATTAATGTCGGAATGAAAGAAAACATTTGATCAAAAGAGACTCAAACAGCTCAAAGTTGAAGCTTGTTGGTGTTTTTTTTTTTTTTTGCCTTTGACAACTTAATCAAAATCGATGAAGATAACAGCAAATGCTTGTGTGAAGATAGCATGTGTCAATCCTATTTCTATATGTATGTATATTAAAATGTTTTTGAAATGAAAATAAAAAGTTGTATTAGAAATTATTTCGCGTTTAACAACTGGCAATAAAAAAAATTTTATTTTAATCTTAATATAAAAGCATAGTGAGAGCTTATATTCAATATGACGCATGAATGGTGCATGAATTTATTTCTAGACCTCGGCCTACAACTTCCTTGGCTACTTTTCCGGTTTTTAACAAGACTCAAAAAAACTAGATTGTTGCTTTCAGTTCCTTATCCTTTACCAAAACGTTCGTGGCATTAACACAGAACTAAATAATATATTAATTTTGAGTCACTACCTTCACTTTAATATAATAGGCTGAAACCTAACACTCTAAATACTGCAATTCTGTGCAACAAATTTAGCATATACCGCAAAGATAGAAACTCCATTCCTGGTATTTGCTCAAAGGCGGGGGTGTGTTGATTGCAGTCAAAGCCACACATTTCTCTGAAGAGTTATTAATTCCAGAATCCTTGGACATTGAATTCTGTTGTGTTCATGTTAAGTTTGGTTCCTTGAGCCTTTTTATTACATGCTCATATATTCCTCCTCTTTCTACATTATAAGTTTGTAGCAAACATTTGGCTTCTATTAGTAAAGTTTGTTCAAAACTGCAATCTAATGATCATATTTTAATAACTGGAGATTTTAACCTGCCAAACGTTTCTTGGAACTGCTGTTCTGAAATTCCTGGAATATTTTTACCTTCGTCTGAATGTTCATCCGATAATTATTTTTTAAACGAGCTCTCAATGCAAGGCCTGTTCCAACTTAACTGCATCTTATTTTTAAGCTCAAGAAATCACATGAGTTTCCTGTTACTTCAGGAGTACCTCAAGGAAGTCATCTTGGGCCCCTTCTGTTTCTACTTTTTATAAACGATTAGCCATCTGTCATAATGCATTCTAGCATCTTAATGTTTGCTGACGACGTCAAACTCTTCCTTTCTTTTAAAAATGATAATGACGCTGTATTTTTGCAAGCCGACATTGATCATCTTCATAACTGGTGCAAAACGAACCATATGAACCTCAACATAAAGAAATGCAAGCATATGTCTTTCTCGCGTAAACCACCAATTAAATGTACCTTTAAAATTTGTGGTTATCCATTGGAGTCCTTAGATATTTTCAATGATCTTGGAGTTACAATGGATCCTAAACAACGCTTTAATATTCATGTAAATATAATAATAAATAGAGCAAATAGTACTTTAGGATTTATTAAACGTTGGGCAAAAGAGTTTAATGATCCATTCATAACGAAAACCTTATTCACTTCTCTAGTGCGGCCTATTTTAGAATACGCTTTAGTTGTTTGGTGCCCACGATACGGTTGTTACATAGACGACATTGAATCAGTGCAGAAACAATTTCTTTTGTTTTGCTTAAGCTATCTTTATTGTAATACTGATTTTCACTTACCACCTTATGAATATCGGTTACAACTCTTAAATCTTCCTTCTTTAAAAAATCGGAGAATTATGATAAATGCTTGTTGGATTACAAAACTTATACATGGATATGTCAACAGTCCATATTTATTGAGTAAAGTATATTTTAATATTCCTCTGCGTCCTAGAAGATCTTTTGAGTTACTCCACATGACCTTTTGTAGAACTAATTATTTGCAAAATGAACCTCTTAGAAGCGCTTGCGGTGATTTTAATTTTGTATCTGATGTTATATCCTTAAGTGAATCCATGGACTCAATCAAACATAAAATTATAGATTACCTGCAGCACCGAAGTTGATTATGTAAAGTTCTTTCAAACATTTATTTGATGCATCTGGTGATTTGTAAACACATTATCATTAATATAAAAATCTAAATGGATAAATGGACCTAAGCGTAAAATGGAAAATTTTGGTGAATAAACATCTAAATAATCGGAATGGACCTAAACCTGGGATCTTCAGTTGCCTTATATCTTCATGATGATTGTAACTACACTTGTCGACGGTATCGTGGTGTCTTAGTGTCTTTTTACCTCATGAAACATTACGTTAGATCGATTTGTACAATAATATATTAATATGAGTGGTCGATAAGACCTAGTTTGTCTTGGTGCCTGCGTTCGCAACTGATTTTCTTTGTTTTATGAAAATTGGTTTGGTGAAGTTGACCTAGTTTGTCGAGTAACCACCCTGTCAAGCCAGGATCTCACCGGCTTCAGGAAGACAGCACGATATATATATTATATATATATACCTATTGGAGTGGTGTTTTATTGGGTATGAGACCTTGTTTGTCACACGACTCCGCCGTATACAAAAATTGTTGCTAAGTTGACCTTGTTGGTATTGAAAACGCAACCCTGCTTTGCTGTCTGATATTATCGATTTTGACTTAACTTTTTTTTGTTTGTTATTTTGTATACTTTAATAAAATTATATTCTTTAAGCAATTTATTTAAACTATTTAGTTTGTTAATAATACATGATTTCAATCAAAATCATACTTTATATTTTTGAATTGTATTAAATATCTCATTTTATAATTTTAAATTTGCTATAAAACCTGTTAAGGTTTAGCAATCAAGTAAATAAATATATAAATAAATGACGTTTCTTAAAAAATAACTTTTTTAAGGGAAGCAAAAAACCATTTAAATCTTCCAGTGGACAAATATTCACCAACCAAAGTACCAGAATATTGTATTAAAAGAATGCCAAGCTTCCATAAGCAAAAAAAATATTAGTAAAATATCGTACTTTTCGTTTAAGTGTAGATAGGTTGTTTTGTATATCAAATATATAGTTTTTTTTCTTAAATGAAAATGACTTAAATAAGTCTTTTTATTCAATAGGAAAAGTAAGTTCTTCGTGAATTCATTGACGATTTGATTCAAATTTTAAGAAAAGTTTGTTGATAACAGTATAAACAAAAACAAGAGAAAAATGTCAAAAAAATTTTCAAAATAAATGTCAAAAATTTTTTAATATTATCATAAAAATATTGATATTCTTTTTACAGACTTGATAGGCAGCAGAGCAGTGTGCAAGCTAGAGTCCTGATTTCTCGGCACTTCTGATAGTATCTGCACTTCTGTGTGGCTCAAAATATTTTTTTTTTTAAAGCTAGTTAAAAAAAGATGCTTATTTTCATTGTGAATAATCACTGCTCGGCTGATGTACGACCGCTGTACGACCGTTGTACAGTCAAGATTAATACAAAACAGCCTCTTTACGCCCACTGTTTGGCCAAAAAGTCCTGCAAACGACCCTCTCACGGCCAAGTACAATATTTAGAACTAAGCCTTGTACGGCCACTGTTTCGACTTTGCTAAAAAAGTTTTAATTTTAACTCGGAAATCTGCAATAAAATTTAATATTCTAAGAGAATTTCATTCGATTATAAAAGAACTTTTTATTTATCCAATATTTTCCTCCGCTGATGATGCATAATCTACTTCTATGCTTTTAAATGCATTTCCTTCTCTATTTTACTCTGCCATTGTAATCTAACGCAAATTTGTTAAAATTTTCTTGACTAATTCCGAAAAATTGTGTAGATGAGTCCTTTTGTATTCACAAACAAAAAAAACTGTATTGTAGATAAGTAAAACATTCAAGGGGGAAAACTTTGCTGAACTCTCTTTTAGTTTTTATTTAAATAAATCTGATAGATGGTAGATGAGTCAACGATTTCTTTGCCATAAAAAACACATTTTCGTGAAAAATGTAGATAGATCATATTGCATATAAGCTATTGATATATATTTTATTTTGAAAATTTTGTAAGCATACTTTTGGGATTTTTTTATGTGTCATAAACTGTAAATTATTCAATGCATTCCAGCCTTTCCATTTTATAATAAAATTTCAAAATGTTGCCTATCTCTAGGCTTCTAGAAAATTCTCAAACTCCTTAAGTTCATTTTTATAGCAAACGTTTCTACCAAAACGCTGTTTAAGCAATAAAATATGGTAAAATTAATCTAAAAGTGTAATTTTATAATTTTTGAGTAAAAAGTATACTTTAAAGCGTCACTCCTTCCCTCTGCTTTAACACACCCATTAAATCTCTGCCTGTGATTTTCTTAATGTTTGCATCTCATTAACCTTAATTCTTTAGCTGCACTTCGATTTAAAATAGCATTGTGCATAATTTTTAACTGTCACATTCGTAAAATTATTTTATAATCTTTAGTCTGCTTGAAGAGGGATGTTTTTATCATTGTTCACATGTCGTAAAGGGATGAAACTCGCTTTTAAGTTACTGTTTCTCAGGTTTTGTGTCAAGTGTGCTGGCTCTGGTGGTGGTTTTATATTTTCGTGCAAATATTACTGAATATTTTCATACAAAAAACACCCATTGCATACAGTTATTATCATTTCTGAAGCAGCACTATCATTAGTTTTAATAATAATGAGTTAAATCAGAGGGTAGCGCGACCGGAAGCTAGCTAGTGCGTGTTCTTTATTTCTGTGAACGTATGTGCAGGAGTGTATGTGTGTGTGCGTTTGTGCGTTTACCTTAATTATACTCTTTTGGGAAAACTATCAGAAGGCTGCTGATAATAGTTTTGAGATATAGCCCAATTATGTGCTTAGCTAAAATGTTGAAATTATATGTTAAAACATTTTCGGCTGTACGCTAATTAATATTTCTGTTTCAAAATAATCTAAACTGCTTCTTGTGTGACTTCAATAATAATTGAAATATTTTAAAGTGTATAATTAGGACAAAACGCAGTTCTTTTCATGTAACTTCCACGTGATATTTTGACACTAATATATACTTTCATACTTAAATTCAGTGCAAAGGTAAATGCAACCAAATTAAATCATCGGTAAAAACTTTGATCAAAGTTAAGCCACCGAGTTTAAAATCGACAACACAACTAGAAATTTGTATACCTATACTTTGACATTGAGGGAAGATCTTGCCTTAAAGTTAGAGATATGTGTAATGAAATCAGAACTCATATGCGTTCTGTCAAAAAAGCACCAGGAGCTAATGATGTAAAAAGCCCGCATCGTCAACAGATGTTAACATCGCTAGAGTGAGGAAAACGGTGATTGAAAGTCATCATTAAAGTTTCAGAAAAATAGCAACTGAACTTTTTGCGTCTCATAAATCGATTCGTAAAATGTAAATGTTTGTTTAGACATGAAAATCATTGCCCCTTGAATAGTTTCGAGACACCTACATTTTTTTCTAAAACTCAATCGCAAAAAGGTCGCCGAAGACATGTTAGAACTGTTCAATTCCGAACCAACGCATATCAAATGCATTGTAACTGGTGATGAGAAATGGATTTACGAGTTTCAGTCAACATGTTTCGGAATGGCGACTTCCAACTGAGCCGAAACCGGAAAAACTACGTCAAATTCAAATAAAAGTCAAGGTTATCTTGACTGTTTTCTATGATTATCGCAGTGTTGCGCACTAGGAATTCTTGCTAGAAGATCAGTCGGCAAATAAAAATATCAAAGCGTTATGCTGCATTTGAGAGAGCAAATTTTTTAAAAATGCCAGATTTTTAAAAAGATATTTGATGGATTTTGAACCACAATAACGTGCCGTCTCATAAGACTATCATTGTAAATAAGTTCCTGGTCAAAACTCATTAAATACAATCGAACAACCAACGTATTAAACTGATATGGCTTCGGGCGACTTTTTTCTCTTTCCAAAACCAAAATTATTAAACTAATTCTAGAAAATGCGTTTGAAAAACAAACTAAGCGACACATCACGCTTAACTCAGTTTTAATATAAAGGATAGTTGTGCCAACTAAGCGACAAAAATAATTTTGACCCCTTCCCTTTAAGCGACCACCCCTTTAAACGGTAATCACTGATCACCTTCAGCAAGTTTTTTGCAAAAATTTAAATTATTTTAAACAAGTCAAAGAGCATTAGAGCACAAGTTCTTGTTACTCTCTCATTGCGTGTGGAGAGAGATAAGATTTGACAAAAACTTCATATTAAATAACCTTGCAAAACTTGCTGAAGGCGGTCAGTGAATCCGCCTTTAATGATAAATGTCCGGTACTTTTATGAAAAAATGTAGGTGACAGTTTTCTGCTGCTGCATGTGGTGAAAAGTCCAGAGATTTGTACTGAAAACGAACGTATTTTGGTCAAAGTTATATTGATTCCTTTACATAGTTGGCTTCGAGAGCGATACACTTGGTACAGTGATTTTCCAACATGTCGATGCCTTTTTTGCAGTACAAAACGTCCAAGCTTCGTCGAAATATGCTTCGATTTCCGAGACGACTTCTTCATTCGATCTAAATCTCTTTCCCTGGAGTCACCGCTTGAGGTTTGAGAACAGATAATAGTCGCTAAGGGCCAAGTTTGGGTAAATACGGTGAATTTATTTGGGTAATGTATTTGGGTAAATAGCACACAATTCGAAACGAAATTGGTGCAATTTGGCCATCAATTGCAACGACGTGTCTGACGATCTATTATTGTGATGGTACAGAATTTTTTTTCTTAGACATATGGGGCCATTTTTTTATTATTTAGTCCTTTATTTTGCCAAATAACGCTGCATAATAATCTTCTGTGACTGTGTCTCTCTTCTGTAATAAACATGGGTAACGCTGCGCTGCGTTGCGTTGCGCTTTTGAGTTGAAGCAATTAAATGCGTTACTGCGCTAATGCACTTATTTTAAAAAAAAAGTAACGCAATAGCGCAGTAATAAAAATAACACGCTTATAAAATTTGGAAATATTTATTCAGCGAACAAAAATTGCACAAATTTTACGACGCCTCAAAAATAGCGATAGAATGTTCGAAGCGCACATTGTTTGCTTATTTAAATGTGGAAAAGGAGTTGCGGGAAAGATGCTGTTAAGCATGAGTGTTGGGAGAGCGTTTAATTGTTATGATGCTCTACCATTCACGGAATGGTTTTCCAATATGTATAATAATATTTAAACGTGTTCGTAAGCGTTTAAACAAACGTATGCATTGCTACTGTTTGTTTTTTCATTGATGATGAATATTTCGTTAATAGTTAAAAGTAACGCAGTAGCGCAAAACCGCATCAAAATATATTTGCTACATGCTTATTTTTTTTTTTTTTAGATTTGCATGCTTTCTAGATACATGTTATTAAAGTAGCATCAAACTTGTCTTGCGTACCAGAAATGTGTTGGAATATCGGTGTGATTGCTTACATTAACCTTGAACAGAATACAGTTTGACTGCATGCTTGAAGAATAAAATTGCTTAGTTTTTAATGAGTGCTAAATGTTCAATACGGAGCGTTTTCCGTACTGGCATTAACCATAAATGACATTATCGCTAAAGCTGTTCATTTATGGAATGCTTCACTTACTTTTTTATTATAAGCGCGGGGTTAAAACCGAGTATAATTAAACTATAAACCTTTGTACAAATTAAAAAACTCCAACAGACAAAAGACTACCGACCACGTACCGAGAATTGAATAAAAAGACCACGACACTTTGATTTCCATGTAGCAAGAGAGCAAGAAAGTGTATTTAAAATGCTTTTATACATATTTGTGAGAGCTTTTACTACAGTTTTTAAAGTAAAAACTTTAGTACATACTAACTTGGACAGTGGTAGTTTTAAGGTTTTTAGACAATTAAAAATACACAAATTCATATAAATTCAAAATAATAATAATTCTTTCGACGTTGACTAAACATCCCGGCCCCCTTGAAAGACCCCTTTCAAGAAGACAATAGAGCAAGCTTATGCACAGGTCGACGGATGACTCCTTTAGATGTTTGCACGTTGACGACACGTATACGTTGATCAATTCCTGGCATGGTGGCAATAATTCGACCCATGACCCAGCGTTGCGGAGGTACGTTGTCTTCATGCACTAGTACCAGAGCACCCTTTGTTACGTTGCTCTGGTTGTTAGTCCATTTGTTACGAGCCTGCAGCTCATTGATGTAGTCAGTTGACCACTGCTGCCAAAAACGTTGTTTTACGCCACTGATGCGAGCCCAATATTCAAGTTGGCTGATATCTTTCAGAGCGCAACCAATGATGAAATGGCCGGGTGTGAGCGCTTCGAAATCGCTTGGATCGGATGACAGTGGAGAGATTGGGCGAGAGTTCAGAACGGCTTCTATCTCAACCATGGCTGTCGTCAGTTCTTCAAAAGTAAGACGCGCATTCATCATTGTGCGAGAGAGATGACCCTTGGCAGATTTCACTGCGGCCTCCCACAGGCCGCCAAAGTGTGGAGCTCTGGCGGGTATAAAACGAAAATTAATAAATTGATTTGTACAAAAATTAATAATATATTCTTGATTTTTTGGATTGAAAAGAAAAGTTTTTAATTCGGCTTATTTATTATTAGCGCCAACAAAGTTAGTGGCGTTATCACAGAAGATGTCGGTAGGTAAACCTCGTCTTCCAATCATGCGCTTTAATGCAGCAATGAACGCCTCTGTAGACAAGTCCGACACGACTTCAATGTGAACAGCCTTTGATGAGAGACAGACAAAAATCGAAATGTAGGTCTTGTATGGCACCTTGCCCCGAATACGATAATATGTGTTGATTGGTCCACAAAAATCAACAGCACAGCGCGAAAATGGCCTAGATGGATTGAGACGCTCGACAGGAAGATTGCCCATAACCTGCTGAATCATACGAGGCCGATAGCGGATGCAGTGAGTACACGATCTAACAATACGACGAATGATATTTCTGGCGTTTACTATCCAGAACCGATGACGAGTGATCGCAACTAATGCCTTTGCACCTGCGTGGTAGTTTGTAATGTGCAAGTGTCGAACATAGTCTTCAACAAATTTGCAGTTTGGCAACAAAATAGGATGTTTTTGTCCTTCTGGAATGTTGGCTAGTTCGAGACGACCACCAACTTTTAGTAGATTAAGGCCTTCAATGTCTTGAAGAAATGGGTTTAAAAATTTGAGTGAGCTCTGGATATCTAAATTTTTCTTGATTCGACGAATATCCTCTTGAAAATGATGCTGCTGCAAATTCCAGATGATGCAAAAAAGAGCCTTTTCCAATTCCTGGGGGGAGAGGGAGTTAAAAGTTTTTGTTTTCGAAGAACGAATTTTTTGAGTAAATCTGAACATCCAAGCAATAATGCGTAAGGGTTTCAAGTGTGAGCTATATTTTGTTATTGTTTCCAAAATGTAATTGGGTTTTACCGAAGTGTGAAATGCCGATTTCTGTTTTTCCTTTTCGACTTCTGCTAAATCTAATAGCTCGGAATTATTTTTTGGCCACCTTTCAGAGTTCTGCAATAAAAATGATGGCCCAGTAAGCCATATTGAATTGACAAGTTCAGTTACAGACGAGCCTCTTGACACAATGTCAGCAGGATTGGTACTCGACGGGACATGCCTCCAGTGACATGTTGCAGTGAGATCTTGAATCTCAGAAATTCTATTTCCTACAAACGTTGACAAAGTAGAAGAGTGTTGTTTTAACCAATGAAGGACTGTTTGTGAGTCTGTCCAGAGATATACATCATTAGTATAGTCTTGCAGAGATTCCTTGACCTTAGCGTAAAGCTGTGAGAGAAGCTGAGCTCCACAAAGTTCCAGTTTAGGCAATGATTTTTTTCTTTGTGGGTGCTACCCTTGATTTCGCAGTAAGAAGTTGCACAGTTGCGTTGTTGAAGGAATCAACAACTCGAAGATACAGACAGCAGCCGTATGCACGAATCGATGCATCAGCAAATCCATGGAGTTGAACAGAGCGAGGGTTTGCCGCTAAGCAAAAACGAGGAATATGAATCGAAGGTAAAGATGACAAATCTCTAATAAATGAATGCCATGAAGTTTCTAACTTCTGGGGCACTGATTCATCCCAATTTATTTTAAGAAGCCAAAGTTCTTGGAGAATGATTTTTGCGACAATTATCAGAGGAGCCAACAAACCAAGGGGGTCAAAAAGAGATGAGGCCAACGATAAAATTGTTCTTTTTGTACACATTCGATTAAAATCCATTTTTTTGTTAAATGAGAATAAAAAAGTGTCTTCATTCTGGTTCCATGATATGCCTAGGGCGTTCGTGACGAAGTCATCGTCAAGATTTAAATCTTTGACAGTTTTATCTTCTCGAAACTCAATGTGGTTGGAGTGCCATTTTACAAGTTCCATGCAGGCTGCATCTAGAACTTGATTGATTTCATTTTTTATTTTTCTAAGTTCGGCGACAGTATCAGCACCACACAAAAGATCATCAACATAGAATGATGATTTAATAACTTTTGTCCCGAGAGGAAATTGTGAAGCGTACTGATCGGCTAGGTAATGAAGACTGCGCACAGCGAGATATGGCGCAGCGGCCGTGCCATAAGTGACAGTATTAAGTTTGTAGGTGTTGATCGTTTGATTTTCTGAATTTCTCCATAAAATATATTGAAATCGACTATCACGAGGGTCCAAGAGGAATTGCCGGTACATTTTGATAATGTCGGCTGTGATTGCGAAACGATAGAGACGAAAACGAATGAGTAAAATGTATAATTCATCTTGAATGGTGGGTCCTACCATCAGGATGTCGTTCAGAGATTTTTGAGACGTTGTTTTGCAAGACGCATCAAAAACTACCCTCAATTTGGTTGACGTACTTGACGGTTTTAACACACAATGGTGTGGAATATAATAATGCGATTCAGTATGATTAGGAGCTTCAACTAAGCTCATATGCCCTAAATCTTCGTATTCCTTCATGAATAATGAGTATTGTGATTTAATATCCTTATCTAAAGCCAAACGACGCTCTAATGACAAAAATCTTCTTAACGCAGTGTTGTAAGAGTATCCAAGCGACGAGACTGTATCTTTAAATGGCAATCGAACCATTATTCTGCCATCTATAGTACGAGATACTGTCTCAGAGTAAAATGTTTCACAGCATGTCTGCTCATCTGTCCAACGATTTGGTGAATTTCGAATTTCATCGAGCTTCCACAGATGTTCTAATTGTTTGTCGATAACTTCTTCATGAACGCGTGATGTTGTGGTTGTGGCTGACAATGACAGCGAAGTTCGGTATCGACCAGAAACTATCCATCCGAATAGTGTTTTTTGGAGGTTGGGTAGATTATTTCCAAGTTTTATCTGACCCACGGACAATACATCGAAGAAACTTTCAGCACCTAACAACAAATCAATGCGTTTTGATTTGAAGAATTTTTCATCAGCCAACGGCGTGTTTGAAGGTAACTTCCAAGACGAAATATCAATTTCTGAGTCAGGCTGATAAGAAATGTGGGAAGTAATGCAAAAATTGAGTGAAAATTCTGTATCAGAAAAGCGAGATTTTATCGAAGTAGACGTTTTTTGTTTAATATTTGTATGATTATTACCAATGCTAATAATCTCTAGAGAATGTTTTTCTCTAGGCAATCGGAGTTTCTGTGCAAACTCTTCAGTCACAAAATTGACTTGTGAACATGAATCGAGCAATGCTCTTCCAGTATGATAATTACCAGATGCATCTTGCACAAGAACTATAGCCGTTGCGAGAATGACCTGGTCCATCGATGATTTTCCACAATGAGCATGAACTGTTGCAGCAACTGCAGCATTCGATGTTGCATCTGGCGAGAATGGAAGAGACGGCGACGAGATCGAGGTGGCTGAATACCGGTGTAAAAGTGTATGATGTGGTCGTGAGCACACCCTGCACTTAAATGTAGACTTACAATGAGTAACCAAGTGACTTTTAGCGAAACAGTTAACGCACAACCCTAGCCGTTTTACATTTTGAAAGCGATCAGAAATGTCCATATTTTTAAAGCGAGGACAAGTATTTAGGGTATGGTCTGTTTTGGAACACAGAGGACATGAATGATTTGTGCATGAAAATGAGTAGCTTTGTCTTTGTGATTTATTTTTATTTTTTACGCTTACATTTTTATTTCCAACTGTATGATTTTCAGACGCATGAGAAGAATCTATGGATTCTAAAAACTGACAACGCCTTTCCAAATGCTTTGCGCATTCATCCCACTTAGGAAGATTGATGAAGTCTAATGAATCCTTCCATTTATTTTGGGTTTCCTTATCAACCTTTTCCATAACCAAATAGATGAGCATTGAATTGCAGATATCTTTATCGTTACCCAAGGATAAGAGCGAAGAGTATAAAGCTGAAACATTGTCGACAAGTTTCCTAAGATTTGTACCATTGGCTTTTGTAATCGAATCAAGTTGAAATAAAGTTGTAATATTTTCCATAAAAATTACCGTGTTATTATCATAACGAGTTTTTAGTCTGTCAAGAGCCTTTGGATAATTTTCATTTGTTATTTGAAAGGCATTGACGGTGTCTAATGCTGGACCCCTAAGACAATTGCGCAAATGATTAAATTTTTCTATATTTGAATAACCTGATTCACGATCAACAATTTGTCTAAATGACGTCATAAAATTTTTGTACTCAGAGTACTTTCCATCAAAAATTGGTAAATTCAAAGAAGGTAATTTCATGCTTGAAACAGGAAACGATATATTTGTATCTGATAGAATAGAAGTATGCAATTCTTCACCCAATTGAGTTTGTATTGCAGTTTTTATTGACACATATAAATCCTCAAGTTCACCACGGACATTGTCTTCTGGATTCAATTTTTCTATTTGTGTTTGATACGTAAGTATTTGTGTAAAATACGATTCGAGTATGCCTAAGCGGCATTTTAACTCTGCAATTGAAAGCAACTTCCCTTCCCCCTTTCCATTTGCATCAATAATATTTTTGATGCGAGTTATATTTCTCTTTGTTGTAGAGCGTTGATTTTTAAATTCATCTAAAGACATGATGTTGTTTTAAAGCCAAGATTAAAGAGAAATATAATCAACGATATAAATTATGATTTGCAAGAGTATGTTATAGAGCGATGATTTCTGCAGACATGCAGCCGATG
This sequence comes from Dichetophora obliterata, assembly GCA_963920525.1. Lineage (NCBI taxonomy): Eukaryota > Metazoa > Arthropoda > Insecta > Diptera > Sciomyzidae > Dichetophora > Dichetophora obliterata. The sequence continues at coordinate 18,840,118 of OY986438.1, read as the reverse complement.
AATAAAACGCTTTCAAATGATTTCTGCAGACCTGCAGCCGATAAACTAAAGAGAGCGTTCAAATTGCAATTTCATAACACCACTACAAAACCAGCGAAGAGAAATCAAGCGTAGAGCCGCAAGCCAAGAGTGTAGATGCGTAGAAGATTGAGTGATGAATGATCAAGCGATTTAAATCCAATTAAGAGATAGATGCAGCATACAATACATAGGCAGTACAAATTGAGTTTGTTTTTTGTTGGTCGAAGAGAGTGATCTTGTGTAGCTCACAAGCCAAGAGTAACCACATGAAGAATATACAAAGCTGATGTGTGGTCCAACAAAAGAACAAACGTTATGAATGCAAAAGCGATAAAGCGATGAGTGCAACTAATGATCGAATGTTACTACCACTACATTCCAATATGTAGTGGTCCAAAGAGAGTGATCATGCAATAATGATCAAACAAGAGTGCAAGAAGCGATACATGAAGATATTGCATAAATTATGAGATTGATCTTGCCTTAATACAGTCCACGTATGTTTATGAAAGAGATGACTACGTAATGTTATGAGTTAGCAACATGTTACGAAATGGTTAGCAACATGTTTCACGTGTTTTATTAGAAACATGTCTCGAGCGTAATGGTTTACGTATTATGTTGAACGTAACATATAACTTTATGGATGATATGAATTTTGTAGAAAGTTTTAATAATTTATTATTAATATTTATAAAAATATGTAGATATTTAAGTCAATTTTATGCAATACTTCCTGAAGCGGTACATCCATTAAATCCTCGGCACTCTTGTGACAGCAAAGACTGGAGCAAAGTTGAAGTGTAAAGCTGAGGTTTGATGACGGTGATGACCGAGCCGCGATTGCACGAGCGCGATAAAGTCTTTAATTAGCCAACCGCGAGAGTTTTTTTTGGCACGAAAAATGATTGTGTTATTAACACACAAATTAACTTCTTTAAGTAGCACTTATGAGTTTAGTTTTTAATTTTTAATTTTAACAAATTTTACGATTAATATTGTCCACGATTAATCAGTAATTTTACTGTGCCCCACGTTGGGCGCCAAAATGTTCAATACGGAGCGTTTTCCGTACTGGCATTAACCATAAATGACATTATCGCTAAAGCTGTTCATTTATGGAATGCTTCACTTACTTTTTTATTATAAGCGCGGGGTTAAAACCGAGTATAATTAAACTATAAACCTTTGTACAAATTAAAAAACTCCAACAGACAAAAGACTACCGACCACGTACCGAGAATTGAATAAAAAGACCACGACACTTTGATTTCCATGTAGCAAGAGAGCAAGAAAGTGTATTTAAAATGCTTTTATACATATTTGTGAGAGCTTTTACTACAGTTTTTAAAGTAAAAACTTTAGTACATACTAACTTGTACAGTGGTAGTTTTAAGGTTTTTAGACAATTAAAAATACACAAATTCATATAAATTCAAAATAATAATAATTCTTTCGATGTTGACTAAACACTAAAAAATATGGTCTTTGTTCAGTAATGTTTCATATTAAATAATAACTTATTGCTTAAATAATTTTAAATCAATTTATGAGCAATGTGAGTTCTTTAAATTAGATATATTGTTTCTGGATTTGTTATATGATTCCATTTTTTTTCCTAAGTGAAGACAACTTGCACTTAGGACAAGACACCACAAAACTCACCGCATTCAACAAATTGACCACATAAAGCAATGCGTTATGGCTAACTAAAAAAACATCATGTGCTGATCAACATCGTGTTAAGATAGATATCATTGCATTTTAAGCCACGTCATGATGCAATTGCGTTAACGCACTACGCTGATACAGTAAAATGCGCTTGGGTTGGTGTATCAGCGCAGCATTTTTCGATGCGTTACCCATGTCTGTTCTGTAATAGATGATGATTACGGCATGCGCTTCCCAAACAATGGAGTCCATAACCTTTCCGGTCCAGCGTTGGCCACTCTGCAGACTGCCTATTTGACTCAGGCGTATGGTAATGGACCTAAGTTTCATCCATTGTCACAAAATGTCAAAAAAATTCGTTTAAGCACGCTACAACAACGCCAAACTGGATGTTGAAACATCAACGCGCTGCTGTTTTTGGTCAACGGTCAGCAAACGCGGCACCCATCGCAAAGATACCTTTTTATCTCAAAAAGATGGAGCAAAATCTATCCCGCCCATTCCTTTAAGATGCCAATGGCCTCAGGTAACTCGTGAAACTTGATTTCACGATCATGCAAAACGATTCCATGCACCTGCTTTACAATTTCCACATTCGTATTCTTATTTTTTAATTCCAGAGCGAGGTGCGTCTTCGTTGCTCTTACAAGCCATTTTAAATTTATTTCACCACCAACAAACTATTGTTTTCAAAGAAATAGATGTGGGAAACCAATTTTGAAAAATATTGCAATGATTAATCAGAAGTCTTTCGCATACAAAAAAAAAAGTTTGATAAAGAAGCGATATTGCTGGTTTCCCATTTTTTTACGAACGTATATTTACAAAAAAACATGATTTTTGTTAGGTTTTTGCAAAACGTTTCAGATCGCTGATGGCTTCCGTTATAGCCAAAATATTTTTCATTATAGCCCCTTCAACAAGTAGATGCACCTTATTAATACCTTAATAGCCATATGTTTATAGAATCATTAATATTGTGTTATACAATAAGTATTTCTTTTGTCCTTGTCATTTCGAGAATATTTAAAAAAAAATCGATTTTATTATCTCTGTATAGGTTGGTTATTTTCTCCCTAGTTCTCTTTTTCTCTCTGTGTCTTAGTTTTAAGTCATTCTTTTTATTGATTTCACAGATTTCATCAATTATTCCAACACAATTTTGCCCCAATTTATACGCCAATTAATTTTGAGTTCGGACCGTGCTGTATTATGTGCTTCTACGATATCTAGACACAAACACACTGAGCCACAAACATATAGACACTCATATGATAACTCAAACACACACACACAATTATCAATTGAATGCTTCAATTTGTTGAATTCAACATCGAAATTCAACTCGATTTTCCAAATGAACGACCATCGCACATGTATGCGATGCAGTCGTGCTCGTCCTTTTAAATTCTGTTTGCAGAGTATGTTGACGTTGGTAGAAAGCGGTAGAAATAACAAAAAAAAAATGCAGAGAAACATTGGGAAAAAAACCAACAGATATCATCGCCTTGCTCTGGTTTGGGATGCCTGCTAAAATATTTGTATAGCGTAGCTGTTGAATGCTTTTTGATGTTGTGCCATAACAAACTAAAAGCAAGGAGTCGGTCTCACTCTACTCGCTCACACACACACACACTTACAAACACATTCTAGCTCTGGCATTCCGCTTGCTTAATTTCCACATCGAAGGCTTCTTTCACTGCTCGCTCATTTGTCAGCTCAGATAGAAATCAATTAAAAGACGTGCTTTGATTACGTAACTAATTGAGCTTAAAGCTGTACCAAGGCAACCAAGTAGTCACTGATGCAGAATGAAAGGCAGAATAGCATATGCTGGAGAGCTGGGTTTGTTTTGTGATTTAGGCTCACATACAAATTTAGTTACAAAGTTGCATAAGATGTAAGCCTTGAAAATATTTGGAAACATATTGACACTTTTTTAATAACGAGCTTTCTTCAAAAGCTAACATTAACGGGTTGAAACAAGGCTTTACAAAATCTTCTCTATGTGAAATTTCGAACAAAGTTGCTACCTAAAACCTTTCCTTTATTTTTTGAGTAGCTGATGTCTACGAAAATATTTAATCTAAAAAATAGGTGCGCCAAAATTCTCATATCAAGATAATCGTAATTAATAACACACTTAATTAATGCAAGAAATTAAAAATAAAAGTAATGAAGTTATTTGAATTTTGAAAGATTTTGTATGAAAATTATATAAAAAAAATATTAAAAATATGCAAAAAAAAAACGCATTTTCTTTAACCTATTAATGCTCACTACCAGAATCCGTAGTCACTTTTACAATTTTCTGCATAATTTTGTATTATAAGACGCAAAACTCCAAAGTTTTCAAAAAAAAAAAAAAAAATACAAAGGATTTGGGTGTGGCGAAGCGTATGATCATAAACGCATAAGGGGTCTTTCAGTAGAGAAATAAAAAAAGTGATAAATTGGAAAATTTTCATTTCGTAGCGTAGGCGCTCAACTTTAACGTAATGCACTTTTTGATATTATTTATAACGTTATATTTTCTTTTTTCTTGATGTTTATAAAACAAAATAACTCATCTGAGTAACATTTTTCACTTTTTTTTAATGCTGCATTAACAGGCGCGAACAAGTAAACAAAAAGGAATAAAATGTCAATTTTTTTTTTTTTTTTTTTTTTTTTTTTTTTTTTGAAAAAGCATACTTGTGGCTTTCTCACACTGTTGGAAGCAAAAGTTTTACAGTGGCTGAGGTTTTTTGAGGAATTTTTGAAAAATGCTTTAATCGCGTATGATTAAAGCATTTTTCATACGTAGTCATTAATGGGCTAATCTGATTGCTAAAATGCAAAATTTGTTGATGCAGACTATAATTTCTTGCAATGTATATTTTTTACACTTTTACACCAGTCAACATATTTACAAAAAAACATGATTTTTTGCGGTTTTTGCAAAATAACATCTATTTCGTTTGAAATGCGTTTTTTATAGCAAAATAATAGAAATTTCTTAAAACTACAAATAAACCCTTTCCTTCTTTTAAATCCCTTCATTCTTAATTTGGCCTAAAATCAAAGAAAGTTTTACTTGGTAGTAGTTTTTAGCGATTTGGACGCACTGTGCAAAATTTTAGGTAAGAAAACGAGATTCAGTGATTACTTCAAGCACCTCACGAAGTTTTTTATATGTAGTCAGGGTTTTAAATGTAGTCAGCTTAAGAATTTTTTTATCAAAATTCCAAAAATAGTGTCACATTTAGGAAAAAAATTTCCTATCCAAAACAAAAGTTTATCAGATATGATCAATGAAATAATTAATTATTTAAAATAATTTTTAAAGTATCTAACGAACATATAATTTATAGTAAATATATATAATAAAAAAACTACTTACTTACTTAGTTGGCCCTACAACCGTATGTCGGTCTTGGCCTCATCTAAGAATTTGCGCCAGCCATTTCTGTCTTTCGCTTGCTGGCGCCAGTTGAAAATTAAAAGCTTCGTCAGGTTGTCCTCTACTTGGTCTTTCCAACGAAGATGCGGTCGTCCTCTTCTGCGTTGACCGCCGCTGGGTACCGAATCGAATGTTTTCTTCACTGGAGCATCGTCTTTCATGCGCTGAACATGACCAAGCCAGCGAAGCCGCTCGATTTTAATGCGCTTGACTATGTCGATGTCAGCGTACAGCTCATACAGTTCATCATTCCACCGTATTCGGTACTCGCCATTGACGCGATTGGTCTGAGATTGGTCCGTAGATCTTACGAAGAATCTTTCTCTCGAATGCTCCTAAAGTCTTTTCATCTAAACTGCTCAGCGTCCAGGTTTGTGATGCGTAAAGTAGGACGGGCATGATGAGCGATTTATAGAGCGTGATTTTCGTTCGTCGAGAGAGGGCTCTGCTTCTCAATTGCCTACTGAGCCCAAAGTAACACCTGTTGGCAAGAGTTATTCTTCGTTTGATCTCAATGCTGATGTCGTTGGTTGAATTAATGCTGGATCCCAGATAAACGAAGTTCTTCACAACCTCGAATGAGGTATTGTCAACGGTAACGTGGGTTCCAAGACGCTGGGACTGTTTGTTTGTTGACACTAAGTATTTCGTCTTATCTGCATTCACTGACAGACCCATTCGACTTGACTCTCTTTCTAATCTGGAAAATGCTGCACTGACTTCGCTCGTATTATGGCCAATGATATCTATGTCATCAGCATACGTAAGCAGCATAACACTCTTGTAGAATATTGTGCCACTACGTCTCAGATCAGCAGCTCGGATGATCTTTTCCATCATTAGGTTGAAAAAGTCGCACGATAAGGAATCACCTTGTCTGAAACCTCGTTTGGTAATAAATGGTGGGGAGAGGTCCTTCCCGATTTTAACTGCACTGCTGGTGTTGCTCAGTGTCATCCTGCAAAGTCGTATTAGTTTTGCAGGAATACCAAATTCAGACATGGTGGAGTACAGGTGCTTCCTTATTGGGCTGTCGAAGGCGGCTTTGTAGTCGACATAAAGATGGTGGGTGTCGACTTGTTTTTCTTGAGTCTTCTCCAAGATTTGTCGTAGCGTGAAAATCTGGTCGATGGTGGACTTTCCAGGTCTGAAGCCACACTGATAAGGTCCGATCAGTTCGTTTACAATGGGCTTCAATCTTTCACATAAAATGCTCGACAGGACCTTATATGCGATATTAAGAAGGCTTATCCCACGGTAATTGGCACAGATAGTGGGATCGCCTTTCTTGTGGATTGGGCAGAGCACACTGAGATTCCAATCGTTCGGAATGCATTCTTCCGACCATATTCTGCATAGAAGCTCGTGAATGCATTTAAGTAGAGCTTCGCCTCCGTTCTTAAACAGCTCAGCAGGTAAGCCATCAGCTCCCGCGGCTTTGTTATTTTTAAGCCGAGCTATAGCTGTCAGAACTTCATCATAGTCGGGCAGCGGAACCTCGACGCTGTCATCCGCAATTGGGGTTTCCGGAATATCATCTCTATTGGCGGGATTGTTGTCAGCGTCGCCATTTAGAAGTTTAGAGAAGTGTTCCCTCCATAACGTCAGTGTACTCTGGACATCTGTCACTAGATTCCCGTTTTCATCCTTGCAGGAAGAGGCCCCGGTTTTAAAACCATCGGCAAGGCGTCTTATTTTTTCGAAAAATTTTCGGGCCTCATTCCTGTCACCATACATCTCAATCTTCTCCTGCTCGCGCTTTTCTGCCTCTCTTTTTTTCCGCCTGAAAATATGTCTCTCTTCCCTCCTCTTTTCTTTGTATCGCTCCTTAGCAGCGCGCGTTACAACCGACTGCAGGGTGGCTTTGTAGGCGGCGTCTTTCTCTGCAGTGGCGTCGCGACACTCCTGGTCGTACCACTGGTTTCGGCGAGGGCGTTGGTAGCCAATCACCTCTTCAGCAGCCGCACGCATGGAGTTGGAAATGTGTGTCCACTGCGCGCATATATCATCGATTGGAGGAGTGCTTTGAAGCAGGAGTGAGAGTCGAGTGGCGAAAGCATCGGCTGTCTGCTTCGATTGCAGCTTGTCGACGTCTAGCTTTCTTCATGTAGGGTTGCGAGTTTTCTTAGCTGCGCACAGACGTGTATGGATCTTGGCTGCAACAAGATAGTGATCCGAGTCAATGTTTGCACCACGGATCGTGCGTACATCCAATACACTGGAAGAGTGCCTTCCGTCGATCAAAACGTGATCAATTTGAATTTTTGTTTTTTGATCAGGGGACATCCAGGTGGCTTTATGAATATTGATATTTTGTATTTGTACATTTTGTGAGATCCGACCGTTGGACCAAAAATATTTTCCTTGCCCACCTTAGCGTTGAAGTCACCAAGCACGATTTTAACGTCGTGGCGGGGGCAGCGCTCGTAAGCATTTTCAAGGCGCTCGTAGAAAATTTCCTTGATCTCATCGTCCTTGTCTTCTGTCGGAGCGTGCGCACATATTAGGCTTACATTGAAAAATCTAACCTTGATGCGGATTATGGCAAGTCGTTCGTTCACAGGTGTGAATCGCAGGACGTGGGGCCGTAGTCTCTTGCCAACTACAAATCCGCATCCAAACTCGTGCTTCTCCGCATGGCCGCTGTAGTAGATATCACAGGGTGCATGCCGAATGCAACCCTGTCCCTTCCATCGCATTTCTTGGATAGCAGTGATATCAGCTTTGTATCTTCCCAAGACATCAGTCAGTTGGATAGAGGCACCTTCCCAATTAAGGGTTCGGACATTCCAGGTGCATATCCGTAAATCATTATCAGTTTTTCGTTTGCGGTAGTCGTCATCAGATTTGGGGATCAGTTTTCTTCTATTCTTTTGTGTTTTCATTGAAATGGGTTTTTACGGGTGGGCTTCAAACCCGACGCACAACCTATTTTAAGCCTAGGGAGGCCCGCCGCTCAGATTAGCCGCCAAACTAACGGTTGTCAGTTTTGACGTTGCCCAGGAAACACCACGTGGAGGTTTGAGTCGAATTGAGGCGATTTCACAAAGATTATGCTGGCCTCGCCAGGTTGAGACAGTCAGACATGTTGCATTGATCCATCGCCCCCAGTTTCCCATGATAAAAAAAAAATTTACAATTAAATGTATTATTTTATTGTACATATGGTTGCGTGAGATCAATATTATATCAATTTTTTAGTACAAAAATTAACAAAAATCATAAAAGTAACCTAGTATAAATTTCTTAAAACAAAATAGTTAATAATTCTTAAAGCAAAAAACTTTCAATGCTTTAGCTAAAAAATACAGTGATGTGCAAAGAAATAGGGACACCTATATTTTTATTCTAAAAGCTACATGAATTATATACAAGGTGCCCCAGATATAGCATTAATTCCCTCGGCTGGTGATTCTCCTTAATAAGCGAGTAAGAAAATGCAAGGATGATGGTGGCCCCCTCCCCTCTTTAGGAGCTAGAGAGGAAAAACTTAAAAAAAGGTGTCATTACATTTTACTCCGTATTTAATGTAAGTCTTAGCCGATCTCCAAAGTCAATGGAATCTTGAAAAAGAGACTACATGACCTTCAAGCCAATGATACAAAAATCGCTTTCTAATCATACCACACTAAAAGCTAACTGTTTTACGGGTGGTAATTTAAAATGAAATAGTAATTATGTTTGCATTGAGTACTCAAGTACTATGGCAAGATCAAAAACCAAGTCAGTTTATAACCATTTTATCATAAAAAGAAATTACATCACAAAAATTGTCAAAAAATTTATTTAAAATTCGAGATACTTATAAACAAAGTTTAATTCAAAATTTGTTTACAACTAAGTTGCTCATAACTTTCTTAATTGTGACTTTATGCAAAATGTTTTATAAAAATCTTAATGTCAATTTGATTTTCTTCTCAACAAGTTGTAAACTTTGGAAATCGGCTAAAGAATACATGAAATGTGGTGTAAAATGTAACGACACCTATTTTTGAGTTTTTCCTCTAAAGTTCCCAAAGGGGGTCACCCCCTCATCCTTGCATATCCTCGCTCGCAAGGAGATCAAGGAGAATCACTACCCGAGGGAGTTAATGCTATGTCTGGGGCACCTTGTATATAATACATGCAGCTTTGAATATCAAAATACAGGTATCCTTACTTCTATGCACATCACTGTATATACAGTGGGTGGCCAAGTTAATAAGGACAACCTTTAAAATTTGAATTTATGGTTATATTAATTAATAAAAAAATGGCAAAAAAGTTTGTTTTGTTGTTAAAATAATAAAAATTCAATTAATTTAAATTAATATACTTATGCAATATTGTGAATTCATTAGGAAATTTAATTTTAACTAAATAAAAACCATTTTTTAATTTTAATTATTCTCAAAAAAAAAACTAAATTTTGTGTCATTCTTTGATTTATTAATATAACTCCACATTTTAAGGGTTGTCTTTATTATGCTATGTTCACACTGAGAGCTAAATGCTCATTTAGAGCATTTACTATACATATTTTTGTCCCTGTAACTCTTACAACGAGTAAGGGGCCGTTCGAAAATGTGGATTTCATAAATGCGCATTTAGCTCTCAGTGTGAACATAGCATTAATTTGGCCACCCACTGTAAAATTTTAAAATTTCTAGATACTCTTATTTTTATGTTTTTTACTGAAATGTATTAAAATTTAAAAACGAACTAATTTTTTCTTGAAATCTAATAATTTTCACTTATTGAGAGTGCGCTTTGTTAAGAAATCTGGAAATATGTCTAAAAAAAAAGAACATTGTTTGAATCATAACTGTTTAATTTTTCGTTTATTAAAGTCAATCTAGATGCATGCTCTTACATGAACTTTTTTTTTTTGCTGACCATACAAAGTGCGGACTATTTTCACTATTAATTAATGCTTTAGAAAGCATTATAGTATTATTTCTGGTTTTAAAATCGATACTGTTTTTTAGTTTGATTTATATTGAGGAAAGGTCTGAAAATTTTATTTCAGATGCGGCTGAACTGTGAGGAATCTTTAACTAAATTTGTTAGTTCTATATAACTATATTGTCCTAAAAATCTACACTGTCCATGTCGCTTGTTAGGTCAAATTTATAAAATCGTAGTAATTTTCAATTAATTCGGAATTTATTTTGGAATTTAAATTAAATAAATTTATTTAGCTGTGAGTCCTTGAACGCCTGTATACAATTCCCAATTGCATTTGTTCGGGCATGGCCACTAAAATACAGATGGCACCTACCTTACGCAGTTAGCGACAATGGGAATAGGTCCAGTGGTAAATGGACACATAACGTAACCAGTTATTTCTTAAATACAATGTAGTTGCGAGGCCTCCGAAGTCCGTTTACAATTCTCAATTACATTTATTCAGACATGGCCGCTAAAACACTGATGACATTTACCTTACATAGTAAGCGACAATGAGAGTAGGTATAGATAGGAGAGAACAAAAAATGACGCACAAAACTGGAGAGAGTACGAATAAATTGAACGAAAATCCTCTTCACGCCAAAAACACAACGAAAACGGTAAACACACTAACAAGAAGCAAACAAAAGCTAATGACGCCATAAATTATTTTCACAGTATTTTTTGCAATTTAATGAACGAATTTATTATTTTTTATCGAGCATTTCAGAGTTTATATTTAATAACATTTAGTTATTTTATGCATAAAACTTTGTTCTGGTTTAAACATATATAATAATCATTTGGTATCACAAACACACTTTACTGCAAAATGTGCTGCTAAAAACACGATGTTTTTACACAGACGAATAAAGTCAAACTGTTTCTTGAACAATGAAAAGAAAAGAATTTGTGCACAAACAAGAATTTATCACACTCCGCTTACAGTTCTGTATTACAATGTCATCACCGACAAATTTTTAAAAGCGGGAACGCCAAAAATAAAACGAAAACGAAAGAGAGCACATCGAAAAGAAGTAAACGGTAAAGAAACAGTCGCAAGCAATTAATGCCACAAATTATTTTCACCAATAATTTCTACAATTTATAGAACGAATGTAAAAACTTCTACTCTGTCATATCAGATATGAGGATTATTTAATTTTTAGTGATCTTTTATTTATATACTTTGTACTGTATACTTTGTTCTAGCTCAGACATAAAGATTAATCATTTTCACAGTTGCACGTCACTGCTTCCTGTCAGAAAACACGATATGGCTACATAGACAAAAAATGTCAAACTGTTGTCTGAGCAATGAAAAAAAAACCATCGATCTTAACAACATAACTCAGATTTTGTTACATTGGACCGCTTACAGTTCTGCATGACAATTGAATCACTGAAAAATTCGTGCAAGCGAGAAATCGCTTCCTATATCTCGGGTTTTTGGCATAGAAAAAAGTTTCGTTTAATTTTTTATGTTCTGTTTCTTACTATCGTTAGCAGAATACCTATTTTCATGGTCGCTTACTGTGTAAGGTAGAAGGTCAACAGTGTTTTAGCAGTCATGCCTCAACATATGTATAAAGGATTGTGAAAAGGATTGGAATATGAAAGCAATTTGAAAATTAATTTCTATGATACAATGAACAAATTAATTGCCCCTTTAGTAAGCATATTGAAATCAATGTTTGATAAAACTTAAATTCTTTTATGTAGGTATACATTTTTTATTTAAGTTCAGACATAAGCAATACCAATATTCCCAAATACACTACACTGCAAAACTTACTCTTAGAAAGCATGATCTTATTGCGCAGACGACTTAAGTCAATCTGTTGCATTAAAAATGCAGATAAACTATTGATCATTAACCTGCACACATCAGATTTTGTCACATGCCGCTTACAATTCTGCATTACATTGTCATCATTGACACATTTTTACAAGTAGAACGAAGCTGCTGCGCGCTTTTTGGCTTGATTAAAATAGATTTAATTTTTGCATAAAACTTACTGAAGGTGGATCAGTGAATATCGCTTAAGATAATAAATTGGATTAATTAACTCCATTTGTTTGGGTGCAAGACATGGATTAATTAACGAGATGTAAGAAACTTTGTTTGGAAAATCTATAAACAACATTTAAAAGGTATTCTGAGAAAAGTGGACAATTTAAAAAAAGTATAGCAGTGAGGGGGCTGCCGACCGAAGTGAAAACAAAGATGTAAAATATTAGTATTCCCTGGAAGACTTTGTCCTACCACGGACCGCCTTACTGCTATATAAGAATTTTCATGCTAATCGGAAAAAAATTTTATATTTTCACCCCCTGAACCTTTGATTATTTCTTCAAAATATTTTTTATTCAGATAGCGTTTTTATTTTATAATTACACCAAACTATATTATTACATTTAAATTGAATATTGCTCATATAAAAATAAAATCCAGGGAGCACTATTGAATGAAAAATAATCCTCAAAAATGATATTTAATTTTTGCTTTCAATGTATATGTAGAGCTGTAGCTAAAATAAAATAAATTTACTTTTTTTGTATGATATTTTGTTTGATGGGTCTTGAAGTCTCTTTTAATGCCTGCATTTGAGGACTTGCTACAAGGAAACAGAAAACATAGCAAGCAAAGTGCAGTTTATTTTCTGCCCCCGATTCGGTTCATCCGTACATCCGGTTCATCATTAATGCACATTATTTTCATCTTTTATCACTTTATTTTATTTTAAATTATGGGTTTTAATATAAAAAACAAAGTAAAACATAAAGAAATAATTAATATACACTTAAAATACATAATAATACACACACACATAAAATTTGTATTTACATACATTTCATTGAATTTAATTTACATTATTTTCACTGTTTGCGTCATGAATCATTGCATTATATTTTTAAAAAAGATACGCTTATGGTAGCTGAAATAAGAAACAAAAAATTTTGGACGATGCAGTCCCCTTCATGATAAAATTATTATAGGTAGCCTTGACAACTACTTATTTTTCACGAGCTGCGACCATCGAATTTCAAACAAAAAAAAACAATATAAAGTGCGTATGTCACACACATTGGCAGCTGTCAGCGTAGTCAATAGTTGGCAACTGTTTTTTTTTAAATTTGAGTGAGAAACCTTTGCAATTAAATGATCCATTCACAGCAGGTGACTCCTTTGAATGCGGCCAATGTGTGTGACACACGTTCTCTATTTTGTTTTTTTTTTCTTAACATTTGATGGTCGAAACACGAAATGTCACTCCTACCTATTACTTATAATACCATGGTCTCAGTCAGAGAATATGCTGGCGACATTTATAAAACTACAAATGTTTTTATGTTAGTCATGAAACTGAAATACACGCTCTTGGATATTGGCTACCAGACGCTCAGCAAATGCAGCAAGTATGGCAAAATTAAACATGTTAGTGTTAGGGCTGAGAGCCGGTGACCGAAACTGTCAAAGCGAAGTTGACATTTCATAAAAAATCTGCAAGCAATGAGAATGCAATATTAAAGCAATAATTGGCAAATATATCAAAATAGATGAGTTTGACAGTTATGGTCACTTAGAAAGAGAACACATTCAGCCCTAACACTACCTAGTCTAATTCTACTATGGCAGCAAGCAACCATCAATAAGTTTATCTGCTGACAAATCGTTCCTTCATAAAGAAATCATGAAGGATATTTACTGTTTTTTCTGTCAATGTATATGTAGATCTGTAGCTGAAATAAAATACATTTACGACAATTACCAAGCAAATCTACTACAACGACGAACAGAGAAGAGCAGTATCACATCGGTTGCGCAACGTTAGAGGAGATGAATCGAGTTAACGGCGGAAAATAAACAGCACTTTGCTTGCTATGTTTTTTGTTTGCCTGGTAGCAAGATCTCAAGTGGAGGCATTAAAAGAGACTTCACGGCCATTCAAACAAAAAGCAAATATCAAAAATTTTAAATTTTTTTATTTCAGCCTACAGCTAGCTCTACATGTACATTGAAAAAACAGTAACATTCAGTAGCAGCATTCCCGCGGTCGTTGATCTAGAGCGCGGCTCTATTTTATTCACAAAACAAAAACGAAAATTAAAATTAGCTCGATTTCTAGCTCTTTTTCTGATCTTATAATGCTGCCAAGTTTCAAGCATTTTTTATCAAAACGAACATAGTTGGCAAATCTAAATAACTACATATTCATTCTCCTATTTTGACGTTTTACCGCTCAATGGGCGTTTTGGTATTGTTGTTTTCTTTTGTTATTGTTCTTAAAACAGCTGTTTCAAGACTGTGATGACAAATTGATATAAATTTGAGCTATCGTTGTTTTACTGAGATTTGATCTGTTCTAGTGCCCCGGGAATGCAGCTAATGTTTCACAGCGAAGCAAAGGGAGGGAAAAGAATAGAGTGATTGACCCGGTTTTGGAAAATCGGTCGCCCGGTTTTTTTCATGCCCAAAAACTGTCGGTTTTTTCAAAATCCTGTTTTTCGAATATCGAATATTCCGGTTTTTTTCAATCGAAGCTCGGTTTTTTTAAACCTTTTTTAGTACTTTTTTATGTGTAGAAAATTATATCAAATGTCAATCGGAACTTGAATAATATTTTTCAGTTAGCGCTCTATGTCATTATTTTCATGCAATGGCAAGTATGAAAAACAGCCGCTGATCAAGTATGAATTTAAATACATACGAAAAGAAATAAAATGCATAAAACAACGCCGATCTATTCTATTCGTTTCTTTTTCATGGTCTAAAACGCAGTTACTACTTAAATTTACCTCCGCCGCTGAAAGATTTGATCGGCTTCGTTGTCTGATGTACATAAATAAACAAACGAAAAAGAATTGGTTTGCAGCGATTTGTTCTTGTCAAATAAAAACAATAAATAGTTGTGGAAAACAGTTAATTAAAACACTGCTGCAGAAAGGTAAATTATTTTGTTATAATTAGAACCGAATATAATAAAATTTTATTTGATTTTATGAAAGCAGATGTCATCAGTCTGGAAATACTTTGATCGCATGGGAAAAGACCAGGCCAGATGCCGCAAGTGTCCCAAAATGTTGAGCTGCAAAGGTTCATCCACGTCTTCTCTTCTTAACCACATTAGAAATATTCACAACATTGACATTCCATCAAAATTACATTGCGACGATGAAGGCGCCATTCCCAGTTCATCTAAAATCCATGTGAATAATCCACTAACTAAATATGTTTCTAAAAATGAGTCAATTGGTGAAATATTTGCACGATGTGTTGCTGAGGATGGAATTTCTGTCAGAGCATTAAGGAAATCTCGTGTGGTTTTAGCATATTTACAGGCCAGGAATTATAACATGCCAGCTGAGTCCACAATATGGAGCAATATTGACATGTTTTTTCTGTCAAAAAAGGAGGAACTTAAAAACAAACTTAATGAAATAAAGGAACATAGAGGTCGGTTCTCTATTGTGGTTGATGAGTGGTGTGACTTGTCATATAAGAAATACATTAATGTAACTGTACGAACATACAGTGCAGAATGTAAATCGTTCAACATTTTTAATCTTGGTTTAGAGGAGGTGACAGTAAAAGGAAGCGCAGAAAATCTGGAAATGCTTATAAAGAAAAAACTAAGTGAGTTTTCCTTACATTTCGAACGTGACATAGTTGCGTCAACACACGATGGGGCACCAGTTATGCAAAAATATGGAAGGAACATACAGGTAGTATCACAGCTATGCATTATTCATGGCATTCATCATGTGTTGTAGAAGCAATATACAAAGAAAAAGACTTTGACATGGATGATAATCATAGCTCGAATGAATCCGATTTCTACGAGGAAAATTCTGAAATGTGCGATGAGTTTGGTAATGAAGATGAAGATACCGATATTTATTTTTGTTTCGAACAAGATCTTTGTGTCAATGGCAGTTTAAAATTCATTATAGATCGTGTAAGAAAGTGTGTAAAGATGTTTAACAAATCAAATGAAAAGCAGAAGAAACTTCAGATGTACGTAAAAGAACAGGAAAATAAAGAACTAAAACTCATACATGATGTCAAACATCGGTGGAATTCAATGACAATAATGGTTTCTCAATTCCTAAAACTTCATAAATGTGTCAACCATGCCCTATTGGACCTGGGCTTAAGTCCATTTAATGAAAATGACATAAAAACGTTGAATGAGCTTAATAATACTTTGAAACCTTTGGAAATTGCGGTGAAAGAACTTTCGAAAAATTCGTCGACATTAATAGAAGCAGAAGGAATATTTCCGTTTTTGTTTAAAATTCTTTCAAAGCTGCACAACCCATTATCGAACGAGTTGCTTGAATGTTTAAAAAAACGTGTAGAAGAACGCCGTATAAAAGTACTTAATACTCTTATGCTATATTTAAGCAGCGAACTTTTCCCAGTAGCGATAATTTTCTCAAATATTCATCGAAAAGCGAGACCAAAGAATTTGGGTCGATGTTATATTTTCGATTATTTAATGATACTTCAGATACGACGTCGGATTCGAATGAAGAGGTACATATATCTGACTGTGAAAACAATTTGGAACTGGAGTTAAGCAACACAATTAAAAATATTGTAACTGCAAAAACTATTTGTAAGAGAAACAATAAAAATATTCTTTTAGAAGATTTTCTATACCTTGAAAAATGTCACAAAAGAACTGAAAAACTCGAAAAGTTACTAAACGCTTTATATACAGTAAATCCATCCAGTATTCTAAGTGAAAAGGCATTCTCAATGTCAGGTTTTATAAAAACTAAACAAAAGAATAGATATAATGCAAAACATTTGGATCGTGTTTTGTTTTTAAGAGACTATTTCAAAAGAGAAACTAAGCACTAAACACTTATTTAATAAAATATCTTTGTTTTGTTACTTATCATTTACTATATGGCCCTATGATCCTCATAGGATCAACATGAATTAATATAATATTATATTATATTTACTAATATGATCTCATTTGTTTATTTTGTTTTGTAAGAAATGTTGGAATTGAATGAAATGTTTTTGTTAATAAAATTCTTATTATAAAAATAAAATATGGAGTTTTAAATTAGTTATTAAACGAATATGTACATGCATATAGGTTTTTAATCACACACTCAAATTTGTAACGAAAACCGGATAATCCGGTTTTTTCTCAATTTGAAAAATTAAAACCGGTTTTTTTGAAATTGTCATTATTCAAAAAAGTCGAAGCTCGGTTTTCGAAAAAAGTCGAATAATCGATCACCCTAGAAAAGAACGATGCGTCAGCAGAGGAACTTATTGATGGTTGCTTGCTTATGTTTTCTAAGTTTTCTATCTTGTTATCTTTGCTGTCTGTATTGATAACGAGAGTTACTCAGAAAAAGACAATGACGCAAACCAAAGATTTACCCTCTACCAAAATCGTTCAACGCGCCTAAAGAAGTTTTCACTTCAGAAATTTGGCCAATACTTTAAGAAGAGTTGTAAGTATTAAATGAAAGCTTACCACTTTCTTGATCGACAATAGCAATAATTTTCCTTGACAAGTAGTAAGTTATTTCATAATTTAATGCTTTATTTATTACGCAAATTTGCGCTCTTTCCTCCTCATCCTTAAGCCTACCACTTACACAATTAAACACAACTCAGGTACCTACCAATTATCAACAATAATAACACGCACCAAAATTATGTAAATATTAAATGTGCTGTAATTAGTGTAATTTGTGGTCATTTAGCTGTAAACCCTCAACAGAAATAGCTAAAATATAATGTTTTATCAGAAAATAGAAGAAAGGAACCGCAACATTTTAATTTTAATGGACACAGTTTTTTTACCTTTTAGCATATAAATGTTGACAATCGTAAATAGCGGTTTTTAGTTGCCTACAAATTTTATTTTCATTTCCATTATAGTTGCCTATAGCTTATATCATGCCGCTGGGAGCCCAAAAAATACCATGTCCATTTAACATATAAATATGCTGTACATCCTTTAGATGTCAGCCTTTATATTATAGTAATATAAAAAAAATTTTTTTTTTTTTTGATAACACAAAAATTTACTTTATTTGTACATTTATTATCTGTATAAATCTAAAGTTCGCTTCTTACCGCCATCATTAGTTAGCTATTAAGTAGTAGCTGTAATTTGCTGTATGTATGTATTATGTCAATGAGCGTGTGTTTGTATGCTTATTTTGTTGACCGCAAATCAATACAATTACATATACTCACACACACACACACACACACACACACACACACAAACACACTCGCACACTTCCATTAATACAGCCAAACAAAAGCCATTTAATTGAAGCACATGCGTGCGTGTCCTTTTTACGCTACATTTGTTATAGTTTTTGTTGTTGTTGGTGGTTCTTGGTTCTTGGTTTTCATTTAAAACACGCATATAATTAACTAAACGCGAATTGATTTGCATTTGTGGGCTGAACTTGTCTCTATTTTTTTTTTTTATATTTCTTCTTTTTTATTTCTACACACTGCCTTTCATCTTTGTTCTCGTATGCGTAACGTTTTAAATGTCAGCATGTTGTTCTGTTGCTAACAAATATAAAAGGATTGGCATTTTGCCAGTTAATGCTTAAAGTTAATTACAAGCTTCATTCAATATTGATTAGGCAGCAATAATGTGAGAGAGCATTAAAAAGGCTCTAACGTAGCTTGTAATGAGCCATAAAGCTATGAAAACTTACTTGCGTGCATATTCAAAGGATTTGGCAAAAGGGAGAAAAGTTCTTGTAACAACTTTTTTAAAAGCTTTTTTTAATTTTTTGATTTTTTAATTATATGTAATTTTTTAAAAAGTATAAAACTTTTTTAGTTGCTGAAAAGTTTTCAACACTCCCCACGCAAGTAATAAATAAATTAACGGAAATAAATAAAACCTTTTGCTGAGACAAACCTAACAAAATTGATATAGTAGTTAGACAAAGCTCTCACCAACAATTTAAATCATTCAAAATATCTCATTAAATTCCACAAAAATGAGTACAATAGCTTTAAATCTAATAAGTTTTAAGTTTTAATATGCACTGAAATTTGTATAAAATTTGTTAAAATCGAATGAAAACCACGTCTATCTCCCATACAAAATAATTTTACCAAAAGGTAAAATCTCTTTTTCTCTTCAAATTTTGCTCATTAACTTTAACTATTAATACAAACTATTAATTAAGTATGAAGTTTGTAAAATCAAATGAAAACCACGCCTTCCTCGCCAACAAAGTGAAATAATGAAAA
This sequence comes from Dichetophora obliterata, assembly GCA_963920525.1. Lineage (NCBI taxonomy): Eukaryota > Metazoa > Arthropoda > Insecta > Diptera > Sciomyzidae > Dichetophora > Dichetophora obliterata. The sequence goes on along the minus strand of OY986438.1, from coordinate 18,820,787 downwards.
CTTTAAAATCTCTTTAAATTCCACAAAAAAAAGTGCAATGGCTTAAAAATATGCAAATATGTTTTAAACTTAATTACGCACTCGATGTTTAGAACTTGGTCAACAAACTGAAAACTCCGTCTAACTCCCATACAAAGTGTCGCCATCATAATAGCCAAACTTAAATAAATTCCAACAAAAAAAAAATAATAATGGGTTAAACTTGATATTTTACACATACGCACAGTGAATTGTGTAGAACATGCTGGCTGGAATAAATTGATTTTCACACTTTGAGAAAATAACTTTACAAATTGATGAGTAATAATCTAAAAGAGATGGTATTAAGATTTTGTTTTTGTCACTGGAAGATATGTATGGAGTAATAAGCAGTGTAAAACAGGTTTTTAGTTTTTATAATTTTATTTTATTTATTCATAAAGTCTTTGGATTACACATCCATACAGACTAATTAAAATTAAAATAACTTAAATACTAATGTAAAAATAAATTTACAAGGAATAAAATAAAAAAAAATTAAATAAAAAAATGTACAGTAGGTATTCACTGATATATGAAGACTAAGAAATTAAGATAAACATAAAGAGAATACTAATTAGATACGAAAAATAGTGTTAAGTTTATTCTTCAAAGATAATTTCGAGACAGAGAGATCTAAATTATTTTCAATAGACAATTCCTTATACAAATATAAAGCCCGAATAATAGGCTCATTAAGAGCATACAGAGTTCTATGAATTTCGGAATGAAATAGCGAATAATTACGTAACGTTCTAGCCGGAATATTAAAATTTAAAAATTGCAATAGCTGTTCACAGTCGATATGCCCCGAAAAAAGATCGTGAATAAATGTCAATGACTGAATTTTCCTTCTAGTTTTTAGTGTTTTTAATCCCAAAAGCAAAATACGAGCATCATATGCTGGCAGAGGTTCTGCAAAATTTATGGAACGTAGCGCAAATCGAGAAAATGATTTCTGGATTTTCTCTAGGCGAGCACAATGAATTATGTAGAAAGGACTCCATATGAAGGCAGCATACTCTAACCTATTTTCTAATTTTGATTAACAGTTTAAATTAGCGCAGTTTTTAAGACGCAAGTCCAAGTTCTACAATATTTTTTTTTAATTTTGCAACGGAATTTCAAGTGGAAGGTAGGACTTATAAAATCTTATTAAAAACAAGTGTGAAAATGAATATATATTTTCAAAATTTTCAAAACTGTTAGAAGCGCTATTCCTACCCTATTTATTTTATTTTTAAACTTCCAGAAGATGGAACTTATTTGACACCGCTTGACATCGGGCTGATTTTTCAGTATATGTTTAATATGCGTTTATTCATTATTTTAAAACTGATTTGGGATTTCGCACACACTCGCTTCTATTTAATTTCCCTTGTTTTTGTAGACTACATATTCTCCATCACTAAATGGGAATTCTATGAAATGTGGTGAAAATTTTCGAAGAATGGAAGAAACAAAAATCTATTTGAGCTCGTTAAATCAAAATTATATCTTTCCGATGCTGATAAGGAGTCTTTAAGATCCATCTATAGTAATAAAACTAATTTTCTGTTTGTTTGTTTGTTTGGCCTTTATATAAATCTAAACGGCTCAACGGATTTCGCTCAAAGAAGGCATACATATTAAGTGCATTCTAACTTAAAATGTAACATACTTAGTTTTTGCCACGCCCCTGCGAAATTTTTCTATAAAACTTTTTGCCATCGGAATTTTTTGTGCATTTAATTTTAAAAATTTTTTGCTATTTTGACATTAAAAACAATCACATATCTTCACAATTGGAGAAATTTTCAGTACAACGACTTTTTCATAAAATATCGTTACCTAAGAATGAGAAAAAACGACATGAAAATCAAAGTTTGGTCTTTCGATGCAAATATCTCCGCCGTCCATTAATATATTTCATTCAAATTTTTTTGTTCAAAAGTTCAATAAAATCACTTCAAAAAAGGTTTAACTGTACCGTTATGTCAGTGTATATACAGTATTGTTTGTAAACTAAGCAACCGATTTTTTAATTGCATTCAAGTTCTAATTACGCCTTTGTATATGATTTTATGTGGAATGGCCCATATTTTTGTAATTACTTGATGAGCCACCTATAAGCCAACAATAACAAAATTATGCTCTAGTCTAAAAATAGAATATTACAAATAGTCAAACGAATATACTCCATAAAAAGCTGTTCGTAATGTAAGCAACTTTTTCCGTCGCTGCTAAGTGACCTTCAAAATAAGAGGTCTAACGGTATTTTTTCACTTTCTTTTCAACATTTTTCTATTTTTCAAGTGTAAATCATTAAATATTTTAGTTGCTTTTCGATCGTCATCTCGTGACCTGTTTTTTTTACGATGCCGCGTGTACAATATAAACAAGATCTAAAAGAGAAAATTATAAATTTTTTTAAAAATGGTGAGTCGCAAATTTCGATTGCCAAAAGATTTAGTATTAATAAGTCAATAATTTCTCGACTTATAAAAAAAAAATAAAGCGACTGGGTCGGTAAATACAATTTATTCTACGGGTCGATCACGAAAAACTCATTACAGAGGGGACAAACAAATCGTTCGTTTTATTAATAAAAATCCTTTTGTGTCATCAAAAAAAATTGATCAGCATCTTAACTTAAATATAAGTTCTAGCACAGTAAGGAAACGTGCCTTAGAAAATGGCCTAAGAAGCTACAGACCATCCAAGAAACCAATTTTAACCAAGAAACATTTAAAATAAAAAGTAAGTTTTTAAATTCCTAGACCTTGTAACGAATTTTAAACTTTGCCGTAATTTTAGGCTTGAGTTTGCAACACAACATCTCAATTGGACACCCGAAAAATGGAATTCAGTATTATTTAGCGATGAGTCTAAATTTAACTTGTTTAATTCCGATGGCATATGTCACGTCCGAAGACCCAGAGGAAAGCGGTTATATCCCCGTTACTGTCGTGGTACAGTAAAGCATGGCGGTGGTAATGTCATGGTGTGGACTTGTTTTTCTGGAACAGCAGTAGGGCCCTTCATCGAGATCGATACAAAAATGGATCGATTTGTATACCGGAACATTTTAGAAAGCCATATGCTCCCATACGCCGAATGGGAAATGCCGCTGCGTTGGGAGTTTCAGCACGACAACGACCCTAAACACACCTCAAAGCTTGTAAAAGAGTGGTTTACAACAAAGGGGGTCCAAGTCATGAAGTGGCCGGCCCAATCGCCAGATTTAAACCCAATTGAGAATTTATTTGGAATACTCAAAAGGAAGATCGGCAGCTGTCGATTTAAAAATAAAAATGAACTACTTTTGGGCCTTAAAAAAGAATGGTTCCATATTAGTAAAACTACACTTAAACGGTTAATTGAGTCTATGCCAAGACGATGTCGAGAAGTTATAAAAAACAAGGGATATTACACTAAATATTAAAAAGTTGCTTAGATTACGAACAGCTGAATATAGAGTTTTAAGTTTTTTTGTAAATATTTTTTCCTTAGTACTATTGAAAATTAATTATTTTTATTTTCCTTATAAACCTTACTTATAATAAAATAATAAAAAAATAATTGAAGTTTAAAAACTTTGTAAGCAAAACTATCATGAGACTTTGAATTTATACCATGAAACGGTTGCTTAGTTTACGAACAATACTGTATGTTTTATGATTATGTCAAAAAATGTCCAAAATATTGAATTTTTACTCAAAAATTGACTCAAAAATTGTTTTTGTTGTAAAAATTAAATCAATTAAAAATTGCACACTTATTAGTTGTTTATATATTCTTATGCGTTGTACTAATAAAAGATCTTTTTGAATCTAACTGTACTAATTTATGTTCAAATAAATAAAAAAATAAATCCGGCTACTTTTCATATGACATAGCATTTGTTTGCAAAAATTCCATGGTTGAATATTCCCTACAAATCTGCTAAAGGATTAACTACAACGCTATTGGGCATAAGAATTATTTCTAGAATTTAAAAAAATCTTGGTAAAAGCATTTTGTCCAGAACTGTAACTAAATTTGTTGATTTGGCTCAATTAAAATGCATGAAACAACCAATGTAACAAGCAATCAAAAAACGATATGCTTAACATTCTGGACACTCCCCTGAAAACCCTTTTTGTACTAAAGTTTTTTTTTTGTATTTTGCTTTAAACAAGGGCTCAAATGCTATGGTTTGCATGCGTGATTCTAACTTAAACGCACATTAATACAAACACGTTAACACACACACCTGAAAATACGTAGTTACTTGCACCTATAGAAAAAAAACATACAGATACACATCAATGCCGGAAAACAGCCAGAAAAGCAGCTGCAGTTCATCGACCACTTAATTTATAACCACGCGACCGGGAGTTGCTGTCGTTGTTGTAAGTTGAGCTGAATTGAGCTGAGCTGAATTGAGTTGAATTGAGTTGAACTGAGTTGAGCTTTGCTTAAAGCTCATTTGTAAAACAGCAGCTTTACTGCAGCAGCATTGTTGACAACAGCAACACGATGACTGAGCAAACGTATGAACAACAATTACAATAGCAGCAACAACAACGTGTCGTCTACACAAAAATAACAGCGACGACGACAGCGACAGGCTACGAGAAAAAACCCAAACGCAACATTTTCAATTAAATTTTAATCAGAAAAATCCTTTTGGTGTTTTTGCAACATTTACAACAGCGTTGAATACGTTGTGGAAAAACGTTGTTTGCGGCTGCATGCATATGTGTGTGTGTGTGTGTGTGTGTGTTAATGTCGCTGTGCGCCTCTGTGTGCTTGTGTGTGATTTTGCGGTGGTGTCGTAGTTTATTTGGAGCTCAATGTAGCGGCATTTTTTTAAGTTAATTTGAAAGCTCAGTGAATATTTTCGCCATTTCGGAAAAATACAATTTTCCATGCTTGTCGGAGTGTGGGTGTGGGTGTGAATGTGGGTGTGAGTGTGGGTGTGGGTGTGAGTGCTTGTGCGTTAATGTGGTTGTTGGCCAAACTCTCTGTGTTTGAGTGCGTATGCTTAAAAACTGCTTATTCATTATGCATTAATGTAAATACGGCAAATGTTGTCCAATCATTAACATAATTGAATTACAAACAAGTCGACTAAACATTTGCTAAATGTTAATAATTTGAGTGCATGAATTTTTTTTGTTACCGTTTGCTGTTGCTGCTGTTGCTTTTGCTATATTTGCTGTTTACACTGCAGAACAAAATCAAGCGTAAAATGGCGGAAAGTAGCTGCGAATTTACATAAATGCTTACACTAGTTCATCTTTACTTAAGTTAAGTAATTATAAACTTGGATTGATGTTTTTATATTGAAATATATAGGAAAAGATCAAGGATTTATAAGAAATGGCTAAACTTTGATATTCAAAGGACACGTATCTCTGCGCATTCTTTCTTTATACTTGCTCCTATACTTAGAAAAAAATCTTTTATTTAATAAAGAAACTCTGGAGCCTTAATTAAAAATGTATATATTACCAACATCTTTAACAGTTTCGTAGAATTTTTCAAAGCAAAAAATATTTTAATGAGTTTTACTCAGAAAGAAAACGCATTAAAGCTGGATTCACTGATCCCCTAAAGCATATTTTGCAAGTTTTTTATATGAAGTTTCCGCTCAGAGAGAAAACTTGCTGCACGCTCTCAGCTTGGTCAACATTATTTGAAATAACGCAAAAACATGCCGAAGGTCATAAGTGAATCCAGCTTAAAAAAACGTTAGAAACGCCCAATTTTGACATATAATAATTTTAGTTATTTTTTGTGATAAAGAATTTTTTCAGTAAATTAAGAAAAAAAAAAACACATAAATAACCACCATTCGCAGAAAATTTACTTCGTTCGATTTTGAGTCAATATGTTATAAGTGTAAACTTAAATGCGATATTTTTATTTTAAACATCTCTGAATTTCAAAATATATTGGTAGAGAAAAATTTTTTATAGAAATAGCAAATTTTTCTTATCAGATAAAATACATTTCTGAAAAATAAAGGGGATTAAAATACTTTACTTTAGTCGCAATTTCTACTTAACGTTTCTCTGCGCATTCTTCATAGAATATTGCAGAAAGCCATAGTGTAGCATTTTTTGTGCTTCACAAGATTCTGGTTTTTGATACAAAATCAAGTATAGCATAAAAAATAATTTTTTGTAGGGACTTTTTCACGAAACCTTTGTTTAAAATTTTTAAAGAATTCCGGCCAAGCCATTATTCATGCTCTTATTTTTTTTCATATTTCTTACCAAAATAAGTTTAAAACACTTTTAAAACAATTAACGACGACGAGTTCTAGTTGGTGGTGATAGGAAATTTTGTAGAGAGGATCGCTTAGTATCTTGATTTGACGTAGAAGAAAAGGCATAACAGTTGCCTTGCCGCAAATTCAATATCAAATGTTTCTATAACTCTCTGCTACACTAAGAACATTCTACATACAAATTTTCTCAACATTACTATCTTCTTTCTTTCTGTGGTATCACAATGGGCCAATAATATGTTGTAGATGCCTGCCATCACCTTAACTAAACCTTGCCTTACCTAATTTAACGTTATTTTACCTAATCTTACTTGCCTTACCTTACCTTACCTTACCTTGTCTTGTCTTGCCTTACCTTACCTTACCTTACCTTACCTTACCTTACCTTACCTTACCTTACCTTGTCTTACCTTACCTTACCTTACCTTACCTTACCTTACCTTGCCTTGCCTTGCCTTACCTTACCTTACCTTACCTTACCTTACCTTACCTTACCTTACCTTACCTTACCTTACCTTACCTTACCTTACCTTACCTTACCTTACCTTACCTTACCTTACCTTACCTTACCTTACCTTACCTTACCTTACCTTACCTTACCTTACCTTACCTTACCTTACCTTACCTTACCTTACCTTACCTTACCTTACCTTACCTTACCTTACCTTACCTTACCTTACCTTACCTTACTTTTATCTTTACCTTTACCTTTACCTTTACCTTTAAAATTTACGTTTTATGTCTTTATTTTAAACTTCTCCCAGATAAATGAATTTTCACAGGATTCAAATACTTTAATTTTATAGAGTATCCTGAAAAATATCTGACTATGAATTTTTGCAATATTCTATAAAGAATCCAAAATTATTCGCAATATAGAAGCGGCGACTACGGAAAAGACAATTTGTAAACTTAACCCCAGAATACTAACCTACATAAAATGTTCTTACTTCTTATGAACAATTCTAACGTATAGTGAAATAATATTAGTATGCTAGGGTTAATGGGTTAATAACAAGTGCTGCTTAACTTTTTCTTGTACATTCAATTAAATAATAATGAAGTGTCGAATGTTTACAACTTCTATTGACTAGAAAGACGGGAAGGGGTTCAAAATCATTGTTCACAGAACAAAATCATTGTAAAATCAACTAGAAACATAATGATTTTACATGTTTTCCCTTTGATTTTGCTTCATAGAGATTTATAGTAAAATCATTGTGATTTTCATGTAAAAATCGCAACAAATTTTCATGTTGAATCATTATGAAATCATGTAAAGTCATTATGATGGTCATGGATGGTCATGTTGAATCATTATGAAATCATTATGAAATGCAGCTGAATCCTAACCTCAGTTTGATAAAAAAAGAACTTCAAGTTTAGGTTTTATCTATTTTTTTTTTTATTGAAAAATAAAAAAAATACAACTTATAATTACAAAATATACCTCAATTTTTCTCCAACTAAATAGTTTTCTCGATAAAGTGCACGAAGTTCTATGGGTGGTATAGCTTCTTGTTTATCTTCCTTGGATAAGTACCTTAAGGCGAATTTACACGATTCACTATCATCCTTCACTTTGGATGAATCATCTGATTTGTAAAATGTAAATTGAGTTTCATCTTTAAAATGAAGATGATTGTCATCCACATTGAACAGTGAAAGAAGTAGAAGGTCTTCCTACTTTTGATGAAAGTGAAAGCAAACCGAACTGATGTGTCATTCGTACTAAAACACAATTGAAAGGTGTTAACATAATTTGAAGCAGAAAGTTTATATTTTTTTTATTTAATTGCTGAATAGCTTTTATTTACTTAATTTTTTTAAACGTCAAAAAAATTAATCAGCCAGAGAATATATTTTGACATTCAACACCGAATCATCCATCAAATTTCAAATTTACACTTTGAATAATGTAAATTAAAAATTGATTCACTGTCATCGTTCAACGTTCACTATCATCGTTTTTAATGAAATGTGTAAATTCGCCTTTAAACTTTTCTAGTCAACTGAAGCTTCTGTTTCTATTGAAAAGTAATACAGCATTTTGATATTATTTTGTTATAGTAACATAAGTCACATATCACATTACCTTGTTGATCTGCGTTGAAGTTTATGGATTCGACTACTAACACTTGTATTTACTTTCATTCCACTTGTTTTACTTTTTCAGCTATTACAAACTATTTTAATTTTTAACGAAGCTACTTCTCGCGATAAAACTTCTAATGTGCTAAAAACAACGGAACTTCTTCAGCACGCAAAATTTTTTTTACATGATGCAATAATAATTTTACTAGATTTCATAATGATTCAACATGATGTCATAATGATTCTACATTAAATCATAATGATTCTACATGAAATCGTGTTGATTAACTTTTTACATGATGCAATAATGGTTTTACTGGTTTTCATAATATTTCTACATGAAATCATGATTTAACATGAAATCATAATGATTTTTATGTCGCTGCCACCATGAAATATAAAATCATGTAAAATTAAATCAATTATGCATCACAATGATTTTACTATGCAAAATTTTTCTGTGTGTGTCAATATTTTTTATACCATTTAATTTTCTGAATTTGTGTTTCGTGACTTTTATTAAAAATGTGTTTAAATTCATTTTAAAATATTCCTATTTATTGCAGTATTTCAAACTAAAATTCAAACTGCCTAAAAGGACTTTTTCATTGTAAGTATTGTAATGAAACAACATATTTACAGTAGTCGGCATAATTATTTTGACGAAAAGAAAATGCAAATATTTGAGATTTTAAAATATTTTAAGAAAACCCGAATTAATATATTTTTGTTTGCTTGAAATCTTATCAAAAATCTTATCAAGAATGTTGATATTGAGTGTCAATATTTCAATATTGGTTGTTAGTTTCATGCATTTTTGATTTTTGTATTATTATAACATGTATTAAGAATAGCTTTGCAGTGAAAGAATCTTCTTTGGATGAATTTTATAAGTAGCGGTATAGAACTTGCAAATATTCTTGCGATTTTACCAATTTATGCATCATATGGCGCTTTTGATTATATTTTCTGAAATGTTAGCGAAACAGAAATCCTCTATGTGTTTAACGTAGACCCCTGCCGCAAAGATTTAGTTCTACGGTTCTTCAAAGCTTGAAACCAATATTTAGCGTCGGCCAACGCTTTTTTAGAATTTAAAGGATCCACCAGAAAGGTTCTCCTAATTTTATAGCACAGACCAACATTTAGATGTTTATTTAAACTATATACATGACCGTGACACCTTCAGCCACTAAAATTGTACATGACTAGGTTATTTAAAATAACCATGGGTCATATCGGTATAAATACCGATAATATAACCCATTTTTTGGAACGCAGCTTCGCCCTCACGATCAAAGAAAGTAATCTTTGTCATGACAACTCGGAAGCGATACCAGCAACCAAACGATGGTACTGTCGCGTATGTTATCAGGTTCCCCTATCATTTATGGACACAACTCAGATTGCTTAGGTTTCCCCGTCACCTGTTCTCAAATTCCAAAGGTAACAGAATGTTGATCCGGTAGTAGCTTACCTTCCTAACATTTACTGTTTGAAATTATCGGGAGTTTATCTACCATCATTCTCTTAGTAATTTAAGGGAATTACCAACCCGAGTTCAACTCAGTGTAACTCACACCGACCTTCCTGGTCCAACCACAGCACGAGCGTACGAACCCCGAAGGACCAGCCTACGACAGACAATGCCCGGGCTCCACCAGACAAGGCTCTTCAACATCCCGTCTACAGACTAAAATTTCTTAGAACAATTATATTCGACTGTGACCCATTCAGTCACTAGAATTGTACATGAATAGGTTAATGTAACCATTGGTTACCCGGTAATTTAATACCGAGATAAATAAAATCCTCATTACGCAACTTTGTTAGCTTAATTAAGGCTTCATTAAAAGCCTCTTTCGGAAAACTAGGAAGCGTGCGCCGTAGTATACCTATTGGCTTATACTAGGGTCAAGGATTCTATGCCTCTTTTATAGAACCCTAATTCTAAAACAAAGGTCTGCAGACAAACGATAGATCAGGTCTCCTCATCTTGATAGATGACTGCCCCCGCTCTTCAAGTTATATTGGATTGATCGTCCATCGAAAGCATTTTAGAATAAACGTATGTTATGATAACTTAATACCAAAACCATGCCTTCTCCAAGTTTTGGCACCAACATCCAAGGTTCAAGGTAAACCTTTTGTTTTACGGGAATCAGATGAATATTCAAGAGCCGTGCTTCAAGAATGAACTCATTTTGAGATAAATTCATGGGCCGTTCCCTACAAATTGTTCAGCCAATAATCAACCATCACCCTTTATCCTGGCTTTGGACAGGCAGATTCCCCAAAGGTGCTCTGGCGGGTTTTGTTAGCGAAACAGGTGAAATTGCGCAGATTTTTGTTAGTGTAGCCTCCTTTTGCCTTTATTTCGTCCTATAATCTACCTGGCTTCGAATTGTACAGCGAATGCAGGTAATTGTCATCAATATCTTAAACCAGACTTCTTCTATGATTTTCTGAACATCTGCAATGGTTTTCGGCTCCTTCTCTCAAATTTTCCTCTTCATTTTTTTTTTGTTTTTTTTTTAAAGATCAAAGAACCAAGGCATGCGCCTTATACAAACATGGTCCGGTCTTTGACCTGAAAGGAAAGGGATAGATTTATTAAGAGAAATTGATTGGAACCATACATGAATAATTGATTAGGCGAAACAACCGTGAAAGACAATTTGAATTGCTATTAACCGAGGCTAGTGTTATGCCTTAACCTCGGCAAGCATTTCCAGTCCTTAGTTGTTCCTGTCCTTTAATTCCACAATTTATTTGTGGATTTTTAGTTTCCCATAATTATTAAATGTAGGAAATAACAAAGAAAAGTAAAATAACTATGCCCAAACCCGGATTTGAACCAGGGACCTCTGGGTTGATAGTCTAGCGCACTCTCCACTAGACTACAAAGGCCGACTGACGAAACGTTTTCAAATGTGTTATGGTCAGGACTGTTTGCAGGCCATTCGTGTGATTTTATTCCCAATTCATTCGTATATATTTTTAAAAGTAAAAAAAAAGGATCTCGAATTATAAGAAAATCATAAAATTATTTCAGTAAGATTATGCATGACTTACAGAAGCTGATTGGTGACAAGGTGCTGGGTCGTAATGAAAAATCACATTCTCCGTGTGTTGTGATAGGCCTTCAATGATGATCATGTGAGGCCTTCAATTGTGATAGGCGGATACAACACCGTCGTTGATTATTGCTTTGTACGCGGCTGTATTCACTGATCCCTCAGGCATCAAAATTAAACCAAACTTCGTATTTGTTTATGGCTTCTCATATCATAATATACGGAGAATGCTTCACCGTAGGCAATATGCAGCCTCCGCTGTAGCCTTCACCTTTTCTGTGCCTCTTTCTGGCGCCACCATCCACTCCCATTAAATTTATTCGGCACCTTGCGACAGCGCGGGTAAAGAGCTTTTCAGCCGCCACACGTTATGTATGGCTGTAGTAAAAGCTTGCTGCTGTCAGGCGGCAGAATGCCGACCACTGCTCTAGGCACATGTCATTCAGCCTTTGCTGTATTTTTCGGGTACAACAGCTTTTTCTTGATTTGGTTAGAAACTGTTCCTTCAAGTTCGAGGCAGATGCGTCTTTATCGAATAAAAACTGTAAAATATGACGTATTTTCACTTGCTGGTGACTATATTTAGCGTGCGCTCAAACAAAACCTAGTCAAGCAATCAAAAAACTGTCTGAGAGTATTTTTTTTTTACGAAATCTTATCTTTAATCCAGCGTTACTTGATCGCACTTACAGAACGCTAGATGTTGATGACTAAAACCATCTACGGAAAAAAATTGTTAATTACAAGGATATTGAATATTTTTGAAGACATATACTGCATTCATAACTGCTACATTCTTTTGTTTTAACAACTCTCCTAACGCTTTTAATAGGTCTGTTTCTGAACTAACTTCAAGTAATTGTAATAGAATAGAGAGTTACATTTTGCGTGTTATTCTTCACTCTCGAGTTTTAAAAATTTGTAAAATAACGCTTTAAAGCAATTTCTAGTTACTTGAATCAAGTACGGAAACAGACCTCATATGAATTATTAGTTGTTGTGCTGTCATATTTTTAACACTCTTGTAATATTGTTTACGAGCTCATAAAACCTTTAACTCTATTTATATTTTGTTCATTGTTCTCTTCAACTAGACATTAATTAAAACGCATATGTTTCTGATGTTGGGCATAAAACTATTACAGTAAAAGTAACAACCAATTAACACAGAAAAAATAAATATAAAGCACTCTGAACCCGCACTCGTAAATCATGTTTTTTAAGCTTTGTACTGTTGGACGCAGTTGTTTTTCATCCTCTTTATGAATAAATTTAAAAAAGTGTGTTTATTTGTTTTTTTTATATAAAATTAAGGCTTTGAGCTTTATAGAGTTTTAAGTTTACACTTAACATAATATTTTTGTGATTTACAACTTTTGCATATTCATCTTGGCCACTAAAGCACTTAAATATGCAGCACTCTCTGCAGCACACTTTAAATTCACACAATTATGAACCCTATAGAAAAGTGCTGCAAAGCACAAAGTACTTTTAAACAGTGACATCTTCACTCATCCCCACCTCCCACAAATTATTGTATATGTAATTACAAAAAGCTAACAATGTGAATCGTTTTCTGAACAATAGCAAAAATTGCAAGAAACAAAAAAATTATCGTTATTATTGAGTGCAACAAAAATGTAAAAGCAAACATTTTAGATCTATGGCACTAGAGTTAGCATAGAAGGTAGAGTGCAAAAGAATAAAATACAACAGAACTTTTATCACTGCTACCATCGACAACGAAGGCGACGGCGACGTCGGCCACGTCCTCGAACTACATAAAATCGTATAACGAAAATGCAATTAAAAAAACGTTTTATGGCTTTTGTGAAGCACTTTCATTGTTTTCCAAATTGAACGTGCTGCTTTCTGAGGTCGGGCGGCAGGACGATGCTGGACGAGTGGGCGCTAAAGCGTAGAGAGTGCAAAATGCATGCTTTTCATAACAAAGCCTGGACAGTATGGTTAGCGGAAGTTGCTGCAGCTAGACTGACCGTAGCGAGCTAAAAGCGTAAAACATGAAAGCATTAAGAACAATAAAAACAACAACATATGGCTTTGTTGATAGTTTTATGTGCACAAATAAAGATAGAGCGCAGAATAAAAACAAAAAAATAAAAAACCAAATAACGTAATAAAAATGCGAAAAATGGCAAAACAATAGAAATTGTTAAGGAATATAAAGCAAAAACAAGATTAAAAAATAGAATATTTTTACTACGATGATAAGATTTTCGGGGCCTGGGGTGGTTTTTTGTAAAGTGCACAAATGCAAGCTTTTGAGCACCTAAAACGCCAACATCTACGCGAGCAGCAAAAATAGAAACGAGAAAAATGTTTAAACAACACATGTTAGCTTGCGGCTTTGCACTGCAGGATCAAATAGACATGATGCATCGCAGTTCTAAAAAAAAAAACCTAAAAGAAAGCTAACAAGAACACATTAAATGTTTAAGTAAATGTAAGCTTATTGTAAGCTAGAACGCCAAAACAAAAATTCAAAGAAAACTGTCTGCAAATAAAGCGTTTTTAGGGCACAGCATCATATATAATATAAATACTCGGAAAAAAAATTTCTCAGAATATGAGAAAAGTGGCATCATATTTAGAGAAAAATGGTATTGACTTTGCTCCAGAGAATGCTTTTCTCTTAATGTGATACCAAAAAACCCCTAAAAATGCCAAAAATTTCCATGGAAAAGAAATATTTTGTTATCAATAAAGACACCTTCTCTTTAACAGAAAAATATTTCTTTACAACAGGTTCAACCATTTTCTTTATTGTGTCAATTTTTCCTGAAAACAGAGAAATGTTTACTTAAATTTTAATAAATCTTATCTTTAAATTGCGTTTAAAGTTTCTCACAAAAAAGAACACTTTCTTCAAAAGAGAGATATATTATCTTAATATTGGTACAACACATTTCCTTTATTGCGTACATTTTTCTTTAAAACAGAGAAGTATGTCTGCAATTACGAAAATTCATTCTTGTAAAATATTTGTTTTAACACTTCTAATACAAAGCTTTCAAACGGAACTTAGCCACCTTCGCAATGAGTTTAACTCAAAGTTTGAAGATCTCGAGAGAGCGTTGGGTGAAAAGATAAACAGCATCAACGCCGCCATATCAACGTCGCTTATTTTTTCACATTTCTTTGATTAATTGCATGAACAGCTAATTTTAAACTACCCATCGCCGCTCGTGAGAAAAAAGTCAGTCTACGCTACTACCTTGTCAAGTAATTATACATACCATGGTTGCTCAAGAACAATATAAAGAAGATCACGCCTTAAGTGCGCAGAAATGGCAATCTACTGCGCAGGTCTACGTCATAAGTGAAAATACATCCAAACAATAATATCACATAAACAACAAACAAAACTAAACAGATGAATCTGATTGGCTAATTGGGAAACAAATGAAATACACACAAAGAAACAGTCAAACTGCTCTCAAAATAAATCGACAACATAGCTATTTTTTTGTGAAGGGGTCAACACGGAAGTTAACACCCCAATAAGGTATAAAATTTTTATCAAAGATAGTAATGAAATATATTAAAAATTTTTCTGTACAAGTGTTTTTTTTTTTATTTAAATTTATTTCTTTTAAAAAACCAAGATTTTATAAGAAAATGAGGAGATTTTTTAATCGCATTAAACCTCTATTAAAATTTGTTTACTACTTTTTTTCAGTCAGTTTGACTCTCTTTTCTCTTGCACTTCTGACGTCACATGCACGTGCTCACAAAGAGAGCGGACATGCGCAAGGCGGAATCTTGAATATATAATTCTTGATGGTCGCTGCTGATGCTATTTTGTTTGGTATTCCGGAGAAAAATGAAGAGAATCTTACTCATATGTTCAATAAGCTGTGCTTCACTATAGGCTGCAGGCTCCCATCGCTTCGGACAAGGCTCATTTATAAGGTTGTGCCACTTGAGAGCGAGCTCGGGATGAAAAAATATGAAGAAAATTAATGCTTAGAACAAAGAAAAGCACAGTGACAGTTCGCGCAAAGGCGAAAAAAAAGAGTGCATTTCTCTCAAGTGCCACAACCTTATAAATGAACCTTGGATTCGGAGAATGTTTCGTGCGAAGAGTAATGCACGCAGCGCAAGAAGCTCTCCCATTATTGTGAAGTTTTACTGCTCTTATGAAAGAGATGCTGTTCTTCGAGGTGCTGCTGTCTCATGGCAGAATTAGAGAAGGTATATGCATTTCAGACTGCGCTCTCTTTCACATAGCCAGAATTGTCAAACTCAAGCATTTTGCTATTCTTGCCTATTTTCGCTTTCTTATCGCATTCTCACCGTTTTCAGATTTTGTATGAGCTGTCAACTTCGTTTTGACAGTTGCGGCAGTCTCCCTCTCCAAAATGCATATACCTTCTCTAATTCTGCCATGTGCTGTCTACAGAAGAAATAACGGAAAAATTTATCTCTGAATGATCTAGGGCTAAACTCTCACTCAAGTTTTTATCTTAATGAGAGCCTGACTAAGCGCAGTTATCAACTTCTGCAAAGTGCGGTCAAGCTGAAGCAAAACAAAAAACTATTCTCAGCGTATGCTAAAAATGGACTTATTTTTGTAAGAAGGAGTGAAAATTGGGAGAGTGTAATGCTGTAGCTATTACCAACTTTCTGCTATTGCTGCGGCTGAGCTGGATGATATCGAGACTCAATATAATGGATAATCCTATTTATTATAATAAAATTTGTGAACCTTTAACTTATTCTAAACTTAGTATTAAAACTTCATTTCTATTTCCTTTTCTTTCTTCTCTTCTTTTTATTTTCATTTGTAAATTATTCTGGTACTACTATTTGCCTTTTGTTTTAATTTCTTATTTTTTATGTATTTAAATTCCAATTCTTTTCCATCCCATGATTGGATTTAACTATTATTGTAATGATGTTAAAGAAAATTGTAAAACCTTGATAAATGTTCTTTTTAGACGTTACTCTGGTCTTAATGTTGTGCATTTTAATGCTAGGAGCCTTAGCTCATATAAGTTTGACTATTTTAAGTATGTGTTTGAGGAATCGTCCGTTGATGTCATATGTGTTTCAGAAACATGGTTTTGTTCTGGCGTTAAGGACTCAGCTTTAACCATTTCTTTCTGTCCAGCAATTTTTTCTCAAGGAAACATAAATATAGTTGATGTCATTGTTGAACCACACTTCCAATTCTCTGCAGTAAGTGAGAATGATGTACATGCCAAGTACATTATGAAAGTTAAAGCAAATGCTGTTAGAGAGGATGGCATCTCGATAAGATTTACAAAGCTAATTATACCCTACGTTCTTAGTCCGTTTACCCACATCATTAACCACTGTTTTACAACGTCTTCTTTCCCTCATTCCTGGAAAATTGCTAAGGTGGTCCCTATTGCTAAAAAATCGTCTGCGGTCGAAGCCAATGATTACCGTCCAATTATTATTTTGTCCTCGCTGTCTAAGGAGTGTGAAGCGATTATGGCATATCAAATCTCAATTTTTTTGAACACTAATAATATGCTATCTCCCTTGCAATCTGGATTTCGAGCTGGCCATAGCTGTTCCACTACTACAATGAAAGTTTTGGACTATGTACGAAAATCATATGACGAAGGACAGCTTACTCTTCCCTGCATGCTCGACTTTTCCAAGGCTTTCGACACTGTAAATCACAACTTAGTTTATCAAAAACTAAAGTGCTAGTATGGCTTTTGTGATAATGCTGTAAGTCTTTTGAGAAGCTATTTATCGAATAGATTGCAAAGAGTAAGGGTTGGTGATAGGTGTTCTGAATTTAATTTTGTAGGCAGTGGAGTGCCACAAGGTTCAATTCGTGGACCATTGCTATTTTCAGTTTTTATTAATGACATTTTCTCAACTTGTAAACATTCTTCTATGTATGCATATTAGGGTGCCACTTATTTTTTAATTTTGGATTTTATAGAAGCGCGCAGTGGCATTTTGTGACTCTGTATCTGAAACTCAATTATTCAAAATTTAAGTAAAATCTGACCACAAAAACACGTGCCGCATCACGTTTGTTATGAATGAAAATATTGATTTTTCTTATACATTTTATTATTGTTCAACAATATAATTAAAATAAAGGTTATAGAAATAGATATAATATGTTCTTTAAATAACGATTTTACGTATCACTGAAAACGTTTATTATGCTTCAAACTTTGTTCTTAGATTTTCTAATTTAGCATTTTTGCAATATTGTTGCCTGTAATTTTGTACAACCTGAAAAAAAATTATTAGTAAATAAATATTTAAAAATATCAAATAAAAAAATTACTTTAAGTAAGTGTTGCTTTTGTTCTTCATCTTTCGTTATCTTGTCATGATAATCAGTTATGAGTTTTATTCCTCTTTCTGCACAATCATTTGTCACCTTTAAATTTTTAACATAATTTTGTGCATTTTTGTAACCCTCCAAATTTGTTTCCAAGTGTTTGGGTCTGCTTTAAGAAAACTTGTGGATATCTGGAATCTCTTGAAAACATGTTTTGTCTTTTTAGAAAACAACTCCTTTAGAATTATGGCATTATTTCTGTCTATAAATGATTTAACATTTATTGCCTTCAATGTAAGCTTCTTTTGTACTTCCTCTTCTTCATCTCCTTGAATTTCTGCATCGTTGTCATCAAGACACATTTTTTTTATAAGCTGAGCTTTGGTATCTCCATCAATTCTGTCATCGAACAATGCTAAGCCAACGCACTCCTCATTTAAGTAGTACAAATGGTTTATTAGTTTTGTAATGGCAACATCAGCGATTTCCTTGTTAATTTTTTTATAGTTTTCCAATGCCCTTAAAAATTCTAAATCATTCAATGGAGCCTCTTCTGCTTTATCAACATCAAACCAGAAAAAAGCATAGCATTTTATGATAAAACTTGCAACTTCGATTAAGCTATTTTCCTCACTATAAGTTAATTCCGGTAACTGGTTTCTAAACAGTAAAATTTTTAATGAGTATATAGCCTTAGACATCCATCTAGCAAAGTGCATAGCTCCAGGTTTTGAAAATTTTATTCCTCGAGGAGGAGTTCCGCCCAAGAATATAATAATCAATTCTAAAATTTCTTTATAATCATTTCTCGGAAAATTTTCCGTTATTTTAGAATAAGCAAAGTTTAATATTTTTGCGGTGTCATTTCCTAGTATATGTTTGATTCGGGGGTGCATTACTCCAATCAAATAATTTGTTTGTTGTATTTTTGGCCATATCTTCTTAAACTTCTTAAAAATCGCAATGTCTGGTCCAGAAGGTAGCTCTACGGTTGCTTCAGTAAATACAGCTGCCAAAACAATTTCTAAGATATGATGTCTGCAACCTAAGAAAAGTATTTCCCTCCCTAATCTAAATTTCCCTCCCTAAATGCCTGCGTTTTTTCTAAAATATTATTTTCCTCTAGAGCATCATAAACTGCAGAAGATATTTCGAGTCCAGTACCTGATGGTATGTCAGGCATGTTTAAAATATGTTCTAAGAATGGAGCTGAAGCGATGACTGCTAGACGATCTTCTGTCTTTCCTGTGACACTTGATAAAAGCTTGGTATCCCAATGAATTGCTATTGGTTGAGTATTGGCCGAAAATTTTTGTACTATTTTTTTACTTTGTTCTTCTCTAAAAGTATCTCTTTGTTTACGTATAGAAGTTCGATTAATAACAAAATCAGAATTATTGAGTCCGACTGCTTCAATTAGTGCTACCAACAAATGAACCGCATCTCTTTCACTTATTTTCAGTTTATCTAAAACTGCAGAGAGTCTAGGTGTAAGAAATTCCTTTCGCGCCCGTTTTGATTTTGTTGGTGAAACAACATCGTTCTTAACTGCTTCCGAATTTTCCGAATAGCAAAAACTGGATTGTTCGGACGAATCCAAGTTAAACGCATTCTCCAAATTGAAACCTAAAAATAATTATCACTTTTATTGTAATAAGTCCCAAGAAATATTTAGCAGCATTCTTATCAGTCACACGATATCATTAAAGTTTATTTTTCTTGATTGTTAGAGCTACGGCCGTAGTCTTATGAATTTGCTTATGTTTTTATTTTCAATATTTCGACTTAATTTTCCTTCAGATCCTGATGATGACTTAAAAATTAAGTCAAAATATTGAAAATAAAAACATAAGCAAATTCATAAGAGTTTTTTTTAATTGCTACGGCCGTAGCTCAAACAATCAAGAAAATTAAAAATTCAGAAGGCCGATTACAACAACACATAAAAGTTTATTTTAATAATTGAATTCAAATTTTTACTAAATCATTTACTGCAATTTATAAATATTTTTAAAATGTTGGAGCAGTAAAAAGAATTCGATAGACCAACACAATATATAAAAAATATTTTAAAACGTGCATAAATTCAAAAACTGAAAGGTTTCAGGAAGTTTTTTTAAAAGAGAAAGCAAATTATAGTGAAATGCAAATTGCTTTGTGAATTGAGAAGAATTTTAGAATTTTCCAAAATTATTTTATATGAATACTGCAAAAGCGATTTTTATTATAGTATCGTCTTGGATTTAAAAATGCTGAACACTTTTTTATTTATAAGTTATAAAAAAGTGAATGAAAAGTGTTACCTGTTGAAGATGTTGAAGCCTCTTCATATTTTTGTTTTCTGAATTCTTCTTGCTCTTTACGCTTTTTAATTTTGTTTTCTTTTTTTTTAACACAATATCTACTCCGAGCATGCAGCCTTCTCGTCCTTTAAGTCTTTGATTTCGTAAAAATTGCTTATCTTCTTCTATATTTATTAAATCTATAGCGTTTTGGTGAGCAATATCAAATAAGTTATTTAATTCGTCCTTCCAGTCGTCCCTTTTTTTATTATTTAAGGCAGTTTTCCTGTTTTTGGATTTAGCTAGAACACGCCACTCTTCGTTTAAGTCTTTTAATTTCTTCTCAGCTCTATGTGTTTCTTGAATGGGAATTCTGGCTTTTTCCCAAAACAATGAACATTATTTTATGACTAGTCGCGCACTTTCATTTTGAGACAATTTTATTACTCTCGTATTATAAAATAGAACTTTTAAACATTCGCCTTTTGAAGGAAGTTTTCCTCCAACCAATTGGTGTTTGGAGTAACCAACTAGGTAAATTTCTTCCCTTAAATTTGGCATTATATTTATATTCACAACTAATAAATTCACGGCTTTGAACTGATTAACTGTAACGATTTGATTTGCGCGCAATTTCACATTTGTTCCACAGGGTTGCACAAAGCGTAGTGGCTATTCATAAGTTCCATTTATAAAAATTAAAGTTGGTTATTGACAGATATAGAACTTTTTCGAAAGAAATAACTAAATATTTAAATTTTCATTTCTCCACTTATAAGAAAAAGAAAAAAAAAGAAAAAATTTTAAGTCAATTCATGAATTTCTTACACTTTTAAACTCGACTGCGGCACGTCTTAAAATTATTGAAATCTCTTCAAATTTTCAGGATTTACGTTTTAGACATAACGTCACAAAGTGCCGATGCGCGCTTTTATAAAAATGCACTTTCAAAATTTTCCTAACAAATAGCTGGCACCCTAATGCATATGTGGATGATATTCAATTACATCTTTCCCGTAAAACCGGTCTCTTGGAGGACTTGAGTTGTAGACTTAATGAAGATCTCCAAGATATTAACCAGTGGTCTTTAAGAAACGGTTTGCAGCTTAATGCATTTAAATCTTACGTTCTACCGATCTCGGAATCTAAAATACTTTTTTAAAATATTCCTGACTTGTTTATAGGTGATAAGAAACGTAAACTTGTAACCAATGTTGTAAGCCTAGGTTTCCATAGAAACTCAACACTGACGTGCACCGATCGTGTTAACAGCATTATCCGTAAAACATATTGTTGTCTTAGAAATCTTAGAATGTCTGCTGACTTTACGCCCTTAGAAACCAGAAACCTTAAAAACGCCAGGACTTGTATCTTTTTATATAAACTAATTCGATCAAAAACTCCCTTATACCTATTTGAAAAACTACAATTTTCTTAGTCAGTTTGAAGTAATGCTCTGATAATACCTAACTTTAAATTCCTTAATTCAACGCGATTATTTTTCATTAGCGCCATTCGATTATGGAATTCCTTACTAAACCATTTAAAATCCATTGATGGAATTGGAAGCTTTAGACAAGCTTTATTTAAAATGTTTACTTAACCATAGAGTTTTGTTAATGTAACTTAACTTAATTTCACTCTTTCCCTCTATCCTCTTTCATCTGATTCTTTTCTGTCTTCTTTCTAATACTGTCTATCTTCAACTTTTACAATTCAAATACTTAAAAGCTATATTAAATAATAATTATAATAATAATAATCGTATATTTCTTTCAATCATAATTTTAAATAACTTATGCTCAAAATTATAAATGATTCATATTTATTGTTTAATGTTTGTTATATGAAATGTTTAATTCTAAATTATATTTCTTTGTGTAGCAAAAGAACTTGTTCTTATTATACTAATTTACTAAAATAAAATACACTTTCAACTCAGTTGTACACAAAGTGAAAGTATTAGTATGGTACTGTGATTCGGTTGTTAAAATATTAGTTACAAATATTTTAAGACGTTACAATATATAAGAGTTACAAATATTTAGTATTCAAAAATTAATTCACATTAAAGACAATTTCATTACCTTTCTCGTAAAACCATAAAAACAAATTTTCAATTTTTTTCATTGCATTTATTTTTTATTAAATTTAAAAATATTTTTTTATAAGACTTAAAAAAAAAGTGCCGTATGTGCCCCTTAAAATTAATTTTTGTCTATTTTATGATGAATCCTAAAATATTTTGGCTCTAACGACAACATCTAGTGAGCTAAACCATTTTGCAAGAACCTAAAAAAATCATGTTTTTCGTGAACTGTCAGAAATTATAGGCCGGACAAAAAACTCTTCCACTCTACATCAACAAATTTTTATTTATTGCAATCGCATCAAAGATAATGCTGTTTTGTCATGAATTTCATGCGTGATCACAGATAGAGACAGTTTTTTCAACATTAAAAAATGAGAATTGTTCATGAAACTGACGCACATTATATTGAAATGTATAATTGCCGTATGAATCATTGGAAAGAAATAAGTCATTCAGACCATTTGGATCAATATCATACTGATTATTTTCCTGGCTACTGACACCAAGCTTACGTATATTTTTCCACAGATCTTTGAAAGAAAGACAGCTGTCGAGTTTTCTTCGCAAAATTTTTTTCTTGAAATGTTTTATAACAAAGAAAGCCTCATTGCGGGCAAGCTTCAATAATATCCAATTCTCATCAAGACGATGTTTCTTCATTTATATAAAGCAGGGACCAAAAACAACAGTTATTTTCGAAATTGCTATTCAAAAAGTCAAATGGACTTATTCGCACATTTGGGCAGGGGCTTCAAGATCTTATTTGGAGCTTCTGGACCGAATTCAACGTCGTGCGATATATTTGATAGGGGATGAAAGTATTTCATCCTCTCTCAACTCTCTTGGGCATCGACGTAATGTAGGTTGCCTAAGCCTTCTGTATAGGTATTACCATGGGAAGTGTTCTAGGGAGATACATGGCCTGACGCCATCAGCTCGTGTGTTTCCCAGGTCCACTCGGGCAGCTGTCCAAGCCCACCCCTTTACCATTGCATCGATGCCTAATAGAACCTCGCATTACCGTGATAATTCGTTCTTTGGTCGCACGGTTAAGTTGTGGAATAGTCTCCCTGCGAGTGTGTTTCCCGGCAGTTTTGAGCTGTGCAAATTTAAAACAAATCTTCACCGACACTACTCCATCTATCCACCGTCCAACTAACTATCACCCATCTTCCGAATCAACACAATGCTTACACATTAATAGGGGGCATCCCCTGAGCGTTGGTTCAGTCTAAAAAAAAAAAAAAAAATGGAAAGAGTAGGTCTATTCGACACTTGAATATAGCAATGGGATGCTTGTTATCTAAGGAATAATATTCTTTTATGATTTTAATTTAACCGAATTTTTTAAAAGTCAGTAACTAATCGTTATTTTTAGACTAATTTTATTTCGTTCAAAAAAATAAAATAATAAATAAACTGGCCATTTCAGCCCTTGGAAGGACTTTGACCTAGCTTCTATTGATCAATTGTGTTGTGCGTGTTAGTAAATGTTTGATCACAAACGACCGAGAACTGGACCTACGTGTTTAATGCCGATTCCGAACGGCTTATGTTCTCAAGAAGCTTTACATGGCAATTTTTACTCTCTGAGGTTTGCCATTGTCTGCAGAGAGGTGACGACCGAACAGAAAAATTAATTCAATTTAAATACTTTCTGTCTGAGCTGGAATTGAACCCGGGCTACCGAAGTTCTCTAGCTTTGGGGCCACGCACACTACCCACTAGGCTACGACCGCCACTCAAAATTTCGTTCAAAAAGAAAAGTTAAAATTTGACTTTTATTGTTTTGATCATATATAAAAGTTGAAATTTGAGATTTATTTTTTCGATCAGAAATATAAGTTCAAATTTTACTTTTATTTTTTCGATCAAAAATATAAGTTAATATATGAGTTTTATTTTTTTGATAAACAAAAAAGTTAAAATATACTTCAATATTTTTGAACAAATATAAAAGTTAAAATTTTATTTTTATTTTTTCGATAAAAACTAACAGATATATTTTAATTCCTATACAATCTGCTTGCAGTCGCCTGCAAAGCATAAAAACAATTTTTTCAATTGATTTTGCGATAAACAGATTTCAATCCATTGCAAATTATCAAATTTTTCTATGGATTTCCATAATTTTAACCTAGAAGATTTTACTATTAAAACATATAGTTATTATTGAGCTACTGTTGTGTAGCTCAATACAACAACTGTTGGGTTGTGTAGCTTCAATAGCGTCCTGTCAATAGTTGCCCTTTCTCCTCCTCCCCCCTAGATGCACCTTTTTCTCAATAAGCTGTGCTCAAACAACATTGCAATGCAATTCCACTGCATTATTAAATAAGTTAAACTTAACTCATAAATAATTAAAATTCGACTAAAAACTTACAATACATAAAGCCAAAAAGGTTACGACAAGACAAAGAAAAGGATTAAAGATTTATCAGTAGCACTTTATTGAAAGCTTTGTGTGGTATTATTAAAAGGCTTTTCCATTTCAATCCAAAATAAAGCAATTCAAATGCATTGAAATAATGGCATTGAAAAGAAAACGACTGTTTGACAGCGATTTTCGGTAGGATTTTAACAGACAGCAAAGCAGTTTTTATACTTAGCAGCTGTCAGATTTTGTTGGTTTACTTTTTCAATTTAAAGTTTATCACAACTTAACGCCAGTAAAATAAAAAAAAATAAAAGAGAAGAGAAGCAAGGTAAAAAAATTAAAACTTACTACATTAAATGTGGAGCAGCTTCCTTTATAGTATGCCGCTGCTTTGCCGACTGCCTCATTTGACACGAACCCCGCCTGTCAGTTTGATAGTTGCGCCATATTGAGTGTCACGTTGACAGCTGGCGTAGATAAAGTTAACTAAACAAACACATGAGCACGAGTTTTTGTATAAATTTTTTTTGTCAACTAAAGCACACAAACACATATTTTTAGAAAAATACACACACACACACACGCAGCTATGCTTGTATTTACTATATGCCATTTGAAGAAGCTTGAATTTGTTGAAAACTTGTAGGTAGAGCTTTGCTTTGGTAGCTTGGCAAGACAACTTCAGATTTTTATTCAACGTTTCCGCCTTTATTTTGGTACCTTAAATATATGTATGTATGTATGTTTGTATGCAGTATCTCTGTATTTGTGTGTAAATTTTTTCACAGTTCATTGATTATTGGAAAATATGTATAACGCAGTGAGTGTGTGTAAGGTTTACTTGGTGTGTGTGAGTACGAAGAATCATATTTACCATATATAAACGTTTCTGCTATGTATTTATACAAGCTTAGATGAAGGCCGCCGCTGTGTGAGCGAATATGCTCAAAAGTGGTTCACCTCACATAACTTTATCGAGCCGAGTACCGCTAACCAGTCAACATTTTATTAGATCTTGATCTTATATGCATAACTAATTTTGTATGAGTATGCAAACGAGTGTGCGTGGTGTGTGCACTCACACATACCCTCGCGCGTATGTAAGCTTTTATGTACTTTACAGGCATAAAGCACATCTCCACTAAATTTTATTATTTGTGTGAATTTGTGAAATATTTGCATGAGCAGCAAATTTTTACTTTTTTATTGTCATCATCTTCATCATTTTATCACTTTTTTTTATTTTTTTTTTTTCTTTTCCACATATTTTCTTTTACCGAGTAAATTCACTTGTGTTCAAGTTATCAAGGCAATCGATAAAGGTAGTGTCAAGCACACAAATACACACGCTCATACATCATCGCAAGCTCATCACTATTGCTAGTACAAAACTACAAATTTTAAAGGCTCTATTTTGCAAAGCTTTCAATTTTCTATTTTTTTTTTTTTTTGTGTTTTTGTTTTCTGCTGCTTGATTGAGTAGCTGTCGAAAATTTCAGAGTAAATTTTAGAAAACCTGCAAAAGCAGGGTGCGTTTGCTTTTTGTTTAATCTTGACAAAGCTGCTGTGTTTGGCATGACTTTGATGTTTGTATGTTTGTTTTTCCTACACCTTCTGACAGCTTTAAGGACAGAGAGTTTAAAGTACTTTTTCCCCATGATATAAAAAGTTGGTTTAATTAAGGTCCTTTTTAAGAGGTTTTTATTAAAAAAATATATTGATACCAATATAATATTTAAAGGCTTGATAGATGACAATTTCATGCAGTATTGCTAGCGTAATTATTTTTCTTAAATGTGCCTTTTTTATTTTTTAATATTTAAAGTAAATGTCGTCACCATGGCTTCTTATTCTTATCCAATCTTATCATATTATTATTGTTATTCTTATTCATAGGTTTATTTAATAGAGCAAAATCAAATTTTTTGCTCATAAAATGACATATAAAATGATCTAACTTAAACTACATTCGGATTTTGGTACCTGAAAAATATCTCAATCACAACTTTTTTAACTTTTTTTGAGTGCACTTTTTTCGATTCTCGAGGTAACAAAAAGAAATGCATTTTCACTATAAAAAAAAAACTAATACATTTGTTTTTCATCAGAAAAGTACAATGTTCCATTCCATCCGTGGAAGAAAATATTTTTGGGTGTACTTTTTTGATATTCGTGTAAAAATAACATGAACTCTAAAAGAAATCCTTTAACGGATTTTAAATGCTTACTGAAACACTAAAATTTAAAAGAAATTATGTGGATTTTCTATGATTTAAATAACAATTCTTAATGTTTGATAGTTTAAATCATACTTGATTTTAAATACAAATTCTAGTTGTTGGATATTTAAAATCGTTTATTGAGCTTTAGGTCAGATTAGAACAATTAATTGCTCTAACGAATTTTTCCAAAAAACCACAACAACATTTTAAATATGAAAAGGAAAGCATCACTAGCTGATTTTTTGTAATTTGCTACAGGCTTCATCAGAAATCTTTGGGATGCCGGCGGGAATCGAAACCCAGGCCGTGACACGCCGTGCAAGCGCATTAGCGCACTACACCATATTCTTGCCTATTTTTGCTTTCTTATCGCATTCTCATCGTTTTCAGATTTTGTATGGGCTGTCAACTTCGTTTTGGCAGTTCCGGCAGTCTGTCTCTCCGAAATGCATCTACCTTCTCTAATTTTACTATGGCTGATATGAAGAAAGGCAATGAGAGGCAATGAGATTTCAGTGTCAATTTCTCAGTTTAAATCATAGAAAATCAACATAATAAATAACAAAGTCACATAGAAAACTTTCGATTGTTTTAAAAAAAACATTTTTTACAGAAAAGCTCAATATGCTATTTCAAACAAGGGCCAAAGGTGGAAACCATTTTTAAAATAACACATAAAATAAAAACTTTTAATGGATTTCTAGTTCTGGCACATGAAAAGTATTGAAATTTTTATTTTTTGTCAAAAAAAAAATCAATTTACAATGTTAAATGTTACCTTCCATACCATAGAGAAGACTATTTTGGAGTGTACAATTTCGATTTTCGTTGGCGAAATTTTCTTCATCAGAAAAGCAGTTAGCACATTTTATGAATTTTAAGTATAAAAACAATGCATTTTAATTACTAAAACAGTGTAGTACAAGAAATTTTAAGCGCGGCCAATTCTTTAAAAACCAAAAAAAAAAAACAAACACAAAATTTTGCACATCGTTGCATTTGTAAAAAATGAAACAAAAGAAAAAAGTTATTAATGCAAAAAGATCACAAGTCATGAAGTACACTGTAAAAAGATATTCCCACTCAATAACGAAACTTCCTGAACTTATTTTCCAAAAAAAAATTTTTAAAAAAATGTGCCACTTTTATTTTTTATTACAATTATGACAAAAGAATGAACACAAATTTAATATTCCAGTACACTGCGACAAGACCTAATTTCTATTACAATAGCAAAACTTGCAAGCAAAAATCGTTCGACACACCAGTAACAGGACATTCAGCTTAAGCATCAACATCGTCAAGTGTGCGTTTTTTTATATTGTCCTTGCATGCATTTGTTATTGTAAAAGTCGTTGGAAAATGTGCTGAACAGTGAATGAGTGCGGTTTGTGTTGTTTTGTGGAGCTGTTTTTTGTTTTTGGCTTAGCGCAAAGACAAAATTGAGAAAGAAAAAAATTTTTATGAAGAACAATAATAAAAAATAAAACAAAAAACTTAAATTTTTTTGTCAAAAAAGTTTAATGTTTCACTCTTAGCCATGAAAAAGACTATTTTTCGGTGTATTATTTCATTTACGGTATCAAAATAGAATTTCCATCACTTAAAAAGAAGTATTGCACATTTACGAATTTCAAGTACTAAAATATAGAATTAAAACTTTTTTCTTTCATCAGAAAAGTTCAATGTTTCATTTTAAACTACTGACAAGACTATTTTTTAGTGTATAATTTGGGTTTTCGGGGTAAAAATTTTCTTTACTGAAAAATAAATTAAGCGCATTTAAGAGATTTACAGAACTGAAACGAAAAAATTTTGAAAAATTTAACACAATAAAAATAAAAGTCACATTTTGTATGGATTTTAAGTACTGAAACATGAAAAGTTAATTTTCATTTTTATAAAAATAGTTAAATTTTTTAAGCCATTAAAAATACTTTTTTGGGTGTAGTATACACTTCGATTTACGGGGTCAAAAAAGTATTTCTTCTGAAAAAGTTGAATATTCTATTCCGTTAAGTACAATATTCATAAAAAAAATTAAGCGTATTTTATTTTGTTTTTTTTTTCCAAAATATCCATTTTTAATTTTTCATTCCAAATGGAAAAAACTAAGAAAAGGGCTCTTTTTTCATTTTCAGGGTCAAAATCATATTTGCATCATTTAAAAAAATGTAGTAGTTTCAAGTTACTACCTAAACACTAAAATTTTTCAATTTTGTGTAGTTATATGGTCAGAAAAGTTTAATTTACCATGCCACATCATAAATAAAAAAAAAAATACAATCATAAAAAAAAAATAAAATAATGCTAACTTTTAAATTGAAAACATTAACAATTATAGATTATTTTTTTTTTCTTAAGAAACTTAAATATCTTATTGTAAACCATGGATAAAGATGAATACATTTTCTAGAAGCAAAAATTTAAAGCACATTTCATGGATTGTAAGCATTTTCATCACTACCACAAATAATAGACCGTATTTTAAGTGCTGAAGCGCAAATATTTTTTAAAAATTGTTTAAATTGTAAAATTGGATAAAATTTTCAAAGAAATGTGTAAAAACTTATACCATAACCATATATGGATATACCTTGTTAAAAAAAACAACGAAATTGAAAAAGAGTCAAATTTTGCTTTGTTTTACAATTAAGGAAAATATTATGTGATATAAGGTTGGAAAAAATAATTTTCCTTGTTTTTTTTTAAATGTTAAAGAACCGAGGCATGCACCTTAAACAAAAAAGGTTTGGTCTTTGACCTGAAAGGAAAGGGAAAGATTTATGTATAGGAATTGGTTGGAACCATACGTGAATTATTAATTAGGCGAAACAATCGTGAAAGGCAATTTGAATTGCTTTTAACAGAGGCTAGTGTTAGGCCTTAACCTCGGCAAGCATTTCCAGCCCTTAGTTGTTCCTGTTCCTTAATTCCACATTTTCCCCAATTTTTGTTTCCATAATTCTTAAATGTAGCAAAGAACAAAGAAAGTGAAAAGAACCATGCCCGAACCCGGATTTGAACCAGGGACCTCTGGGTTGATAGTCTAGCGCACTCTCCACTAGACTACAAAGGCCGACTATACTTACAATAATGGAACTTTAAAGGTTTTCCACTTAAAAGATACAATAGGTAATTCACGATCTTGTTGCATCGTTGCAAATGCGTTTTAGAAAGGTTAGATTTATGTCAGCACACCTTAAATATTATGATGTTGCAAATCCTCGTTGTGCGTGCAATACCGCGTATCCGCCACTAAATGCAATATTTTAGGAGTAAATGAAATGGCATTTTAAATTTTTTAATTTTCTTTTTAACAGGGAGTAAATTAAATTTATGCAATTTATGTCATTTTTAATTTTAAAAATTTCTTTATTAAAACTGCCTTCATTTCTTTACCTCTTCTTTCTTTTATTAAGTAAACTTTTAAAATGTAAAAAAAATACATTCACAAGAGCGTCATGCAATATTATTGGATTTGCGTATGCAACCGGCTCTTGTTGTAGCAAATTCATGAATGTTGCAAATACATATCAATGCTTTTTGTTTTTGTAAAAGCAGCATATTTTGCAAATGTTAAAAACCTTGCAAATTTCCGTACTTTTTCACTAACGATCTGTCATTTTTTAAAACACATACGTTTTGTTGAGATATTTTTCATATATTTTTTTAGAGAGAACTATTTCACAGAAGAAAAGAGTATAACAGAAAATAAGACAATAGTTTTGTTCAAATAAGTCAATTATAAATTTGTATACATTCTTTTTAAAAACTACGCTTTACATTCCAAAAAATTACATAAATACTACAAAATACATAAAAATATATTTTTAACCACATTTGCATGCAAACAAAATAAATTTATTTCTATTTAAAAAGAATATTTTAACTTTACATTCAATTTTTAAAAGAAAATTTATTGATTTAAGAACAATCCATTAAAAAAACGTTTAAGTTTCAGTAGTATGCCAAAAATTTTAATAAAACTATTAATATATGTAAAAATTTAAAAGCACAACTGCAAAAAAAAAAACTTAAGAAATTATAATTTAAATTTAACAATTTTTTTTTTATACGATTCAAAAATTATTTCATCAATTTATTGGAAAAAAATATAAATTAAGCTAACAAAAACTCACCACTTAAACAGTTTAAGCACAGCCACGAATAACGTTGGAAGCGACTTTTTTTAGTGTTTTTTTTTTGCGAATACCTGTTAAAATTACTCTCTTATCTATACATATAAAAATGAATGTACGTTTGTTGGTTTGTTTGTGTGCCCTGAATGCATTTCTACACCGTTCATCCGATCGCGAAGAAACTTTTCAAATTGGTTCTTCGAATTCATGCACAGATTTTAGTCGTAGTATGGTCAGCGTTGGACAAGGGGGCGTGGCACCTCCCATGCAACCCAAATTTGAGATATCGAATAGCTTTTGAATTATAGTTCGCACAGCCATGGAATTTGGTATTCGACCACAATTTACACGTGCCGTTTTACTGAAAACATTTCATGGGCGCTGGGAAAGGGGGCGTGGCACCTTCCATACAAATTTGAGATTTTTAATAGCTTTTGCGTTATAATTCGCACAGCCTCGGAATTCAGTATTCGACGACAATTTACACATGTCGTTTTACTGAT